>PVLD010001852.1:120420-185804 GCA_004027595.1 Dinomys branickii | reverse complement strand
TTCCTCTTCCAGCTTCCCGTTACAGCAACTTATATAAGGGCGGTTAGCAAATCACACTACGCCACGTGGGCCTTCAGGATTGGTTTCAGGGCGCCGTAAGCAGGCACCTTTCTATATAAGGTATACACAGAGTCGGCAACAAGAACCAGAAAACAGGATATAGGCGCCATCTTGGTAACACGGTGGGAGGGGCTGATTCAAAGGAGACTAACAGCAAGCCATCACACCGGCTCCCAACAAAGAAATCAGTGAACAGATATATGACAGATGATTGATGATCGATAGATAGATGTCTTCGAAGAAGAATAATTATCACATATAATTCACGTAAATATTTCAATAAGTAGAATATAATTGCCCATGCCTAAAGTGTGGGCTACACATGCTGAGTCCTTAGAAAAAGCCCTTAATGGAATGGAGAGCCCCACGTTAGACTGGAGAAAGGTGATAAACTCTGCCTCAGCCAGCTGTTCAGACTGATATCTACAGTACTGAGTTGTATTGCTGGTAAGTAGCCTTGAGGCACAAAGAATGGGACTTTGTCTCCGTGGTCTTATGCCCTAAAAACCATAGTCTTACTAACTGGGAAAAAACACCAGACAAATCTCAACTGAGAGACACATAACATACCTTACAGGTCTCAAAAACAGCATCCCTGACAGCAAGGAAAGTGTAAGAAACAGTCTGAACAAAAAACCAAATTGTCATAAAGACTAAGTGTAAGGTGGGATCTTGGAACAAAAAGGACAAAATTAAGGACATCTGAAGACGGGTTAAAAATTAAGGACAACTGAATACTCTCTGCAATTTAATTAATAGTACTGTAATGTGCCAACATTGATGTATTACATGAGATGAACATGTTAATGTAAGGAGTTAATAGGAAAAACTGGATGAGAGTTAATAGAGAAACTTCCTATATGATCTTTGCAACTTCATGGCAAATCTGAAACTGTTCTAAAATTTAAATTTTATTTGTTAAAAATTACTTGATCCTTGATTCTACCATGCCTGAGGGAGCATCATCATTCTTTTATTTGGAACAGTAAATTCCTTTTGTATGAATCATTTTCTGTTGGGCTTTCTGTCACTTGTAATTGAACAATATCCAGCTGATAAATGGACTCCATAGACAATTTTTGTTACTTCCATGCTATTTGAAGAGACATTTTTTTTCTAAAAATATGTGATCTATAACAATGTAGTATTGTGCACTTAAAAGATGTTGCAAGCTTACCTTACCAAAAAAAGGAAAAAAGTCTGATATGTTCTTTTGTGCATTTAGACCAGAAAGTAATTTTGCCTTATACAGACAGAAGAAATTCTGTTTGCTTTCACCCATAGGAGAACACTGAGTGGGCTATTTTAAAGTCCGGTGCACTTTCCTGTATGTCATCCACTGATCAGTCCCTGCTCTGCAGTCTGAAACACAAAGAAAGACAACTAATAAAAGGGGCAGCAACAGCAGCAATTGGAAGGAGGGAAGCATTGTGCAGACAAGAGAGACAGGAAGGAAATGATGTCACTGCAAAAGAAAGTCTGAGTCTAGGAGAGCATCATGACAATTCTTGCAGTGAACACCTAATGTCTAATGACCACTTCAAGCAGTGGAAACTTGCCCATTGATTTTCAGTGGTTTAACAGGAGGAAACTGTCCATCAATTTTCAGGACAGCCTTCTTAGATGGCGCCTTCTGCCAGGTGTCATAGGTATGTTATTATCTCATACACGAAGCAAGAGAGCAGAGTACCTGATGTGGTCTATTCTTGCTTGACTATAACATTTCTTAGCATGTCCATAATTGTTTGTGCCACCAGAAAGAATGGAGGTGGGGAGAACTCTTACTCTAAATCATATGAAGAAATATTCAATTCATTTTAGGTGATGAGAAACAAGAGTTTGACTTTCTTCTTTTTAAAACATAAATCTTCAGTTGCATCCTCTCTCCCTGTTGGGAACTTATGTCTGGTGGTGGAAAGGCCAGTGAATACATTGAATCTGGGATGTTCAATTCCTGGAACTGTTGACCTAAGGTTGTATCTCAAAGGATTTATAAAGGCAAAGACCCATAAATTTGAATACCCAGTGACAGAATACAGGACCATAGAAGTCATAGATTCATGGAAAATGAAAGTAACATATGAAACAGTAGGTAACAGGAAAAACTCTAAGACCCACATGTGAAACACAAAGAGTTAGATTGTAATTATTATAATGAAAAGGTTGCAATTTTTCTGTTTTCTTAGCTCAGTATCAGCACTTTTATTAAAGCCTACTTTAGGTCTGAATTACCACTTTGGTGCTAAATATGCTTTTCTCCAACCTTACAAAGATATACCTGGATTTCCAGGATTTATACATTTGATAAAACCTTACTGATATCATTGTAAATAAATCTGGCACAAGCAAAAATTTCTATGCTTTAGGTAAAATCTCTAAAACAAAAGTAATCTGTGATTTACAGGAATATCACAGGGATTTCAGAGCAAAGATTGCTGATGACAAAAGTAAGAAAAAATTTTCTGGAGGTGTGGATGGTTCAACTATTCCAATCATTATGAAGGCTCCAATTTTCTAGTGTTAATAGCAAATTTTGAAAAATGACATCTTGTCAATATTCTCTAGCATTACCTTTGTATTTAGAGCAGAATATTATCTTTAAATTCTTTAATAATTCTAATTCCAGACAACTCTAAAATCTCTAATATTCAAATGTAAATGTCCTTCATTCATGTTTCTTATATTTGCCTATTTTAACAGTGAATACCTTAGATCCCTTTCCTAAAGGTAGTACATTATTGGTACCCATGATATGTCAATATCTGCTTTGTCTTAGATGATATTATTCTTGCTGGTTTATTTTCTATTGACGCAATGCCATAGTCATTGCTATTGATGGGCTTTCCCTGTAGGTCAGTGTCTGGATTCCATTAGTAATCGTTAACAATACTGTGGTCTATTCCTGGAGAAGTAGGTGCTGGGCCAGTTATGCTGCATCCTCTCCTCCTAACTTGATGGACATTGTTGGATATTAGAAGAGGCAAAGGACTATAGTTAGCTCTGCCCAGAGTGCACCACTGAAAAATAGAAACTAAAGAAACCTCCATACTAGCAACAAAGTCTTTCCACCATATACACCTACAAAACATAGCACAAAAAAAAAAAAAAAAAAAAACAGAAGTGTGAGAAAACAAGGCAACAAATTGTCTCCCCAAATCCCCAAATCTCCAAAGTTAACATATGGGACATCAAGGGGAAGGGAAGCAAAAGCCACAAAGCCAAATTATTCCAAAGGATAAAAGAGCTTAAAAAACAGATCAACAATTTCCTCAGCAAGCTCAGAAAGGATATAATTAAACAGATAGTGGATATAACAAAATGGTCAGGGAGTTGAATTAACTAATCATAAATAAATGGAAGACACTAATAAAAAGCTAGCTGAGCTAAACAAAATGATACAAACCACGAATGACCCATTTAGCAAAGAATGAGAGTCTAAGAAAAGGTTTCAGAAAGAAATTTAGAAAGCTAAAACTTCTATTGAAAGTATGAGCAGAAGAAATGACCCAGTGCAGACAGAGGGCAGAGCTAGAAGACAGCTCTGCTGTCAGAGACTAATTATTCAAAGACATCCTAAATGCAATATGAGAAAATGAAAAATGGACCAAATAACTGCTACACAACTCAAAACAACATTAATCTAAGATCAATTGGAATTAGTGAAAAACAAGATGAAGCAAATGGCAATTAAAAAACTGGATAGGAAAACATTAGCAGAAAACAAAAACATACAGGTAAATGAGGCATGGAGAACCTCAAGTTACCACAATCAGTAAACAAAGTCTTTGTGACCCATCATATTCAAAATCTCACAAGTCCAACACAGGGAGAGAACCTTAAGTTCTCTTAAGAGAAAAGCAATGAATCACTTTTAAAGGTAAACATGTGAGAACTGTAGCAGAATTTTCAACACAAACCCTGAAGTCTAGCAGAGGTTGGAGTGAAGTGCTTCAAGCGCTAAAAAAAAAAACCCAAAAATCAAAACCAAAAAAACCTTTCCAAGCCAGACTTATATATACTACAAAACTATCTTTCAAAATTGATGGAGAAAGAAGATATTTCTATGACAAGGAGCACATCAAGAAAATTCCAGGTCATCAAACTTGCATTACAGAAATTTCTCAAGGACATCCTACAAAGAGGTAAGCCAAATATGCCAAAATTCTAATAGAATGAATACATAAGCAAGGTGAGTGATGAAGTAGAAGGAAAAGAAAAATCAGCAACAGGAAAAGAATCCCATAACAGGAATAAACAATACCTTTCAGGAATAACTCTCAGTGTGAGTGGTCTCAGTTCCCCAGTGAAAGACACAGACAGGCAGAATGGATGAAGGAACAAAATCTAATGGTATGCTGTAAGAAAGAAACGCATTTAATCCAAAAAGAAATTCACAGATTAAAGCTCAAAAGATAGAAAATAAAATTCTATACATCAGGAACTCACGAAAAAACAGGAGTAGCTATACTAATTGCAGGGGGTAAAGGTGAACCTTTACCCAATACAAACCAGAAAAGGCAAAAAATGCCATTAAGTATTGGTGAAGTGAGGTCATGAGTTCAATTCCTAGTACCAAAAAATAAATAAATAAATAAATTGGTTAAGGAAACAATTCAACAGGAAGAGATAATAATTACAAAACTGACTGCCTCAAACAGCAACACATAAAACTTCATAAAATAAACACTACTTGGTATTAAAAAGTCAGATAAACACAACACTATTATAATGGGAGAACTCAATATTCCACTGTCACAAATACACAGGTTAATAATACAAAAATAAATTATCAGAGTTGAACCAAACATTTAAACAAATGGACATATAGCATTCTTGAATAATCAGTGGGTCCCAGAATAAATCAAGGAAGAATTCAACAGCTACTAGAATCAGACGTTAATCCCCATAGAAGATATTACAATCTATGAAACGCATTGAACGCAGTCCTAAGAGGACTTTACAGCTTTACAGTTTAAAGCTGTAAAGATCAACATAAGAAAATCAGAATGAGTCCAAATAAATTACCCAATAATGCATTTCAATGTCCTATGCAAATAAGAATAATTGGAGTCCAAAGCTAGTATAAAAAATGAAATTACAAAGATCAGAAATGAAATTGAGACAAAAATAAATACAATCAAGGAAATGACTAGCGCCTAGACATTCTTACCAAAATAGGAGAAAAGGACCCATATAAATATAACTATAAATGAAAAAGATCAAATCACAATGGACACTACTGAAATCCGGAATATTATTAGTAACTACTTTGGGAACCAGCACTGAAACTGGAGAAGCGAGAGGAAGTAGATCTCTAGATAAATATAAATTACCAAATTTAAACCAAACAGATGTAAAAGCAGTCGAAACAGTCATCGCGTTTTGTTTTAGAAACTACCCAGAAAAGCCCATCTTCTTTTTTTTTTTTTTTTTTTAAGCCCATCTTCTGATAGATTCACTATTGAATTCTGTAAAACTTGAGGGATGATCTCATGCCGATACATTTCAAACCCTTTATGAAATTGAATGAGAATAAGTACTCCCAAAGTCATTCCTGGAAGCTACGATTAATTTGATTCCCGAAACAGCAAAGCACCCCAAAAAAGATAACTTCAGACCAATCTCTTTAATGAATACGGGCAGAAATTCTCAACATACTGGTAAACAAAATGCAACAAATCATCTGAAAGATCAGATATTATGACCATATAGACTTCATCCCAGGGACACAAGTATGGTTCAACATACACAAATAAACAAAGGTAACACAGTCACATAAACAGAAGTACCAACAAAAATCACATGATCATCTCAACGCATGCTGAAAAAGCCTACAAAAAAAAAATCCAGTATCCTTCATGAAAAAAAACCCTGAATAAAATAGGTATAGATAGGCATTATCTCAAGTTACTAGAAGCCACTTATGAGAAACCAACAGCCAAAATTGTACTAAGTGGGGAAAAACTGAAAGCTTTCCCTCTAAAATGTGGAACAAAACTAGGGTGACAGCTATCATTTCCACCTATTCAATATGCATCTTGAAATATTTGGCTTATCTCTTTGTAGGATCTCCTTGCCCAACATTTTGAAATGAAAAACTTCCCATTTCCTGTGGTCAATTGTAGTTATCTTTTCTTTATGTCTTCTGAGTCTTGATTGAGATTATTTTGACAAATCTTAAATAACAGAAAAATTCCTCTTTGATAATGTTGCAAATTTTTTCCCATATTTAAGTCTTTAGTTCATCTGTAATTTATTTTTGTATAAGAGAAGAAACATTCTAAATTAATTTCTTCCTGATGTATAGCCAATAATAGCAGGACTTTCTAAAAATAATTTCTTTTTTCTTATTGAATACATTATTATTCTACATACTAAATTATCATTTTAGCCAAGATAAATTCTGTCTTTATATACTAATGCCATATTCATTTGAGTGTAATTCTTTTTTAATTTGATATTCTAATATCTGGAAAGGCAAGTTTCTTTTCTTGACCCTTTTGCAAACTATCTTAGTGTTTTTCAAGGAACAAATACTGAAATTATTTTATCCATACTCCTCCTATCCCAAATAAATATTCTAGGATCCTGATTGAAACAGCACTATATTTATATGCTAACTTTGTAATACACTGTGATTTACTTCCTAATGATAGGAATCTTCCTGTGTACAGACATAATAGTCCTTCATTCAGTCAGTCTTATTTCATTTATTTAATAGAATTTTATATTTGTGAAATATTTCTATTTCAAACATATGTAAAAATTATGAAAATCATTTACTATATACCCTTTACAGAGATTTACAAGGATTCTCTTGAGAAAATATTTTGCATGTAACTTCTACTTGTTATAAAGATTTCTTTGATTTTATCACTTTATATTGGCCTGTGAAGCATTCCCTACTATTTCACTTATTTAATCATGGTGGAATTTAACAAGCGTCCTCTAAATACTCTTTTCAGGCAAAAAAAATTCTATTTAGTTTTTATTTTGTGCTAAATCATTTCTGATAAATATACCTGCATTGATTGCTTCTTCTTGATATACTGTACTATAAAACACCAAATTTTAAAAACCACCAAATAACAAAGATACATGGACTGTTCAAATAGAAGTTTAAATAAATTAAGATTCTAATTGATTCAGATTTAGTTGTTCAATATTTTTCTTCCTAGGGAAATTCTATTCTTTCCTTCCTCCTCTTCTTTCCTCATATTTAAATTTCAGACTAATCAAAACTCTCTACTTTATGACTGGTCTTTGGGAGAAAACACTAGGATAAAAATGTAATAGCATTTGCTATAGTACATGCCTATTGATTTCTTCTGGGAATATGGCTCAGTTTATGCCTTGGTGATGGGAAGAGAGTGAAGATTCAAAGACAAACAGTATACAGTTCCTTGCCGTTGGGAACTTAAAATTCTATCGTGGATTCTAATGTGAAAAATTATACAGAAAAGAATTGCCCTTCTATGATATAAAGTAGCCATAAAAATCAGAACAAGTTACCAAAATAAAAGAGAAAAAAAAAGGCACAGGTTGGGTTAAGAATAAAATGAACTCTAATAAGAAGAAAAAAATACAAAACATTAAAAGAGGAAAAGTCAACTCTATGGTATATGATAGTATACAATTGTACAAAATATATTTAGGAAACACAGTTGTCCTTCTTTCAAGTGGATCTCTAAATACAGAGCTCAGACTTGCACCAGCAGCATCGATTGCAAACTGGTGAGAAATTCAACTTCTGGGACCGCCTGAATTTACTGATTCAGAATCCCCCACATGGGGCACTATAATTTGCTTGCACAAATTTTCCCTGGGATTCTGATAGTTACTGAAATTTGAAAACACCTAACCAGTCATATTTTTTCCTGCTACGGTTGCCCTTGGGATATGCATAGGTAAAGGATACTAAACAGTGCTTGTAAGCAAATGTTTGGTGTAGTGCATTCTTCTAATGATTAACAGATATTTGCATTTTCTCTGGCCAGTCCTAATGTAGTTTGAGGAAACCTTCAATACATGCATAACAGCTGGTTAATGAACTTGGATCTCTGAACAATCCTGCTCATTTCTTAATTCCTAATGGCAAAAGCTCTTCCCCAAATGTAACTATGCCTATGTCACTGTACCACCCAATGCAGGTGAGTTCAGTTCTTGAGAAGTAAGGTGGAGACATTAAGTCCATCTTCAAAAAGGTCATTATTTAGACTTCCCCGATTGAAGAGTATCTGCTGAAGACAAAACTAGCAATGAGTAGTCTTTAGAAAAAAAGAAAGAAACCTTTTGTAGACTTGCCTCACACTTCTAAATAACTGGGAACTTAAATAAGACGGCTGAATGATCAACCCTGCTTTTGCTGCTGACATGATATACATAACTGAATTGGAAATATTTGTATGAACTTGAACTTAAATGTATGTGCAATAGGCAAAGGATACACCCTTAAAGTTCAAAAAGTACTTACATATCAATGTCAGATGCTCCAGTTTGGCTGCTCCTGCCTAACTCATGTTGATATTTCATTAGCATCATAGCAGAGGTAGGGGCTTTTAGAAGTGACCAGGTCAGGAGGGTTGGACCCTTGCTGTACCTGAAGGAGATGGGGCTCCGTGCTCTTGGAATTCCTGGCCTCTGTTAGCCAAATAAACTTCTATTCTTTACCCAGTATGCATATCCCACCATAGCGGCAGAAAATAACCAAAACACAAGATTTTATTTAACAGTGTTACAGGTTTTTAGATAAAAGTATCACAGACAAACATGCCTATTAAAGAGGCCATTGCTTCATCATCACTGTCCCCTGGCAGGTGAAGCCAGACACAGACAAATGGAGATCGAGTAATGACCTTTTGAACTGGAATTGGATGGTTGGTGGGGTATAGCATAGTCATAAATGGTGCAAGCTCTGTGCAATGATTTATATGCAGGCTGACATCAGCAAAGTTAATTAACTCTTGTGGGCCTCAATTACTCATCTATAAAATGGGATTATAAAATACTTTATATGAAGTTGTGGCAAAGTTTTTGAACTGCTGTAAGAACTCATAAATTCTTACATATTATTAATTACTTTTATACATTAATGCAAGACTGGGATACTTTGTAAGACTTAGCAGACCTGCCCAATTTCAGATCTTTCATAATAAAGCTGAGTGTGGACATGTGCTCAAACACACACATACACACACACACAAAGCTGGAAATACGGCTCAGTGGTAGAGCTCTTCCGTTGCAAGTACAAGGCTCTGAGTTCCATCACTAGTGCCAAAAAAAAAAAAAAAAAAAAAAAAGTAGCAAGCTATTTCTTAACTTTTTAAGGAACTGAGCAGGCAAGAAGAGTAAGGCTGAGGCCAGTCATTTTCTAAGTGTACTCCAGTTATGGTAAATCTTCACCAAAATAAGTCACATGTTACCTATTTTAAAATGAAGATAATTATCCCCACATGAGCTGAATCTTAGTGAAGAAGTTCAGGGACTGTTCTTCAGAGAAATCTTACAGTCTCTCAAGCATCTGCAAGTTCAGCGAAATTGACAGTGAATTGCCAAATTCACTTAGTTGAAACTGCATTTAATCACACTCAACATATCTGAGAGCACTCTGTCATCTAATCATTGAAGTAGAATTGTGAATCTAATTGTGAATTTAATGTTGCTGCCAATCAACTCAGGGTGTTGTATTTCTGAGACCTCAGAAAGCATCCATTTATTTTGCTGATAATCTAATTCTAAAAAGTGTATTTTTTCTATATGATTTCAACTTGGTATTTACATGAATATGTGAACCTAAATGACATTTGGTTTTAAAAGAATAAAATAGAGGAGAGAAAAGGAAGACAAAGGAATGAAATAGGTATTAAGGTATGTTATGTACACGTACCTACTTCCCACAAGCAATGTAAGCAACATGCATTACACTCACGTACTACTAAGCTAAAATAAAAAAGTAGACATGAAAGAAGTCCAGAATGTGGAAAAAGTCATATGACACCATCCAAATATGGGAAATACTGCTTGATTTTGTAGGTGTTAGTATGTTGCTTGGCTTTAAGATATACTTGCTGCAAACTCACTCAATAATGTAGCTGCAGAGCTGCTTTACTGATGCTTATAAGGTAGTTTTGTTACTATTCAGCCTGTTAGAAAATATTTAATAATCAGTGAATTCAAAAAGTAAATCAGTTGCCCAAACCATTGTTAACTGAAAAAAAAAGTGAAGGAATAAGTCAACTTTCTGTGAGAAATATAGCCATAATTTCTTTGATGGATGCATTTCCCTGCTGAAAACAAACAACCATCATTACAACAAGAAATTTCCTTATTAAATTAACAGTTTTCCTTGTAAATTTAAAACTGTAACTCCTTTCTTCATTCATGTAATCTCCCATCTGCTTGAGGGTACAAAATATTTTTCTTTACCTCATTTTGCATCCATTTCTATAATTACCTTTGCAATGCTGAGTTAAGCACTAAAAAGTTTGAATTTCTTACTATGGGAAAGATTTTTATAAATTGGACACCCTAGTTATTGCACATATGGGAGATTTTTCACTTAACCTGCCAAAAATATTGAAAGAAGGCAACACCTGACTTCAAAGTGACTTTGTAATGTGACCTCCTTCCAGAGAAACTAGATTTTTTTCTCTAAAGCTATGGAATCATTACAATAAAAGCACAAGATGTAATCAATCTATATCTTACTTATAAGGAATGAAAGTTTTCAATTTAGAAGGAAAAAACTCTCACAATTGAATTTACTTTCACACCAAAAATAGAATAAATCAAAACTGTAACATTTTCCTAGAGCTGACCTTTACTTGGTAAATGATGTCTCAGATCACTCAGGTATATTTGAAATAATGAGTTTTGAAAGAAAATAGGAAAGTAGAAATAAAACAAAGGTAGAACTGAAAATAAAAGACAAAATGTGGTTCTTGCCACATTGTGAAAATGGTTTCTAAAATATTAAATTTATGATAAAATCTTAAATGAAAGTAATTGGTATGTTAACTAAATAAAGCAAAATTAAGAAACAATATTCCTAAGTATCATAAAACATTAACCAAATGTTTTGAGTAATGTGTTATTTTGGGTAGTCATATTTTACAGTCATATGATGTTACCTTATATATTAAAAAGAAACAATATGTTGGAATATAAATGTTTCTAAAAGGTATTAGATGTTTCTCTGCCTATTATAAAGAATTCTGAAAAAAAAAAAGAATTCTGATGAGATTATAAATATTCGCCCAGGTGGTAGAACATCCTTATGAATATCTGCTATTGCACTATCTATATCAGACATATAAGACACTTTGGGCTAATTTTAATTTTTCAGGATGATAACTATCTCTCTTCTGTGCTTATCCATGTGCCTGTATACAGTATCAGTGTTATGATTGATAAATTGTGTCAACTTGGAGAGACTAGAGGTTTGGCTGAGCGTGGCAGCAGAAAACCAAGGTGCTTACCTTGTACACATTCTGAGCCTGTGGAAGAGGAGGGCATGGAGACTGTGTGAGAGCTACACTCCCCCTGGGTGGGGGTAGCCTGTTTACAATGTAAGGGAGAAAAAGAGGCTGCTTGCTGCCATTCCTCCCTTTTGCTTTTGCTCTTGTGGTTTTTGCTGTACTCTGCTGCCATATAACGTTTGTCCTCTGCCATGTGCCACGCTGAGCCAGCCAAATATAGACTAAAACCTCCACAAACTATAGGCTAAATAAACCTTTCCTTCCTTCATTTTGGGCACTGGGTATTTTGTCTCAGCAACAACAACAACAAAAGTAACCAAGACAATCAGTTTTAGAACTTATTTATTGTTTCTAATTAGTAGAGTACATGCTAGAATTATGTACAAAATAATAAGTAATATCTTCCAGGGGAAGATCAAACGAAATACTGTGTGACTCAGCTCAGCAGTACTTCTTTGGCAGAAATATCTTTGCTTACACTGTAGAGATAGGTAGAACTTCTCTTTGCGGGAGGCAATATTGCTTGCCACTGAACTCTAAATGAGTGAAACATTATCGTTTCAAGAGGATACAGTTAGCATAAGAAAAATAATATATTTAGTCTCAGCTTCTCAATATCAACCAACTTATAAATCAAAAAAACTTTAAAAAATAAATTATAACAATATTTTTAAATCTCTCAGCTTAAAAAGCAATAATAAAATAATCATATTTTTAAAATTACCCTTTGTATACTTTCTACTAAGAATATCAAAAACAAACAAATGAAAATAAAATTACACCTGTTTCAGTCACCGATGTACCTGGAAACCTCAGACCCTTAGTTTTATAGGAGTTGAAGACGTGGAAACTTTGAAGATGTTCTTTCTGATCTCTTTCCTTTGTAGATGACAGCCTGATGCAGAGATCAATGTGTAAATTCTTGTTACAGCACAGAGAACCAGAATCCAATAAACTCCTACCAAGGCTTTTTATTTTGCTATTCTTACTAATATACGAATTTAATGTTCAGCAGAATAATTCTAACGTCAGTTACCTGTCAAGTCTTACACAAAGACCATGAAAAAAGCTGTTGATCAAGCAAAGCTGAATGCATTAATTCTTCATCAAGAGATAATCTCATCTTGAGAACCTTAGCAATATTTTAAAGATAGATATTAAGGAAGAATATTTGAGAATTTTAGAAACTATGCACAAAAGGGCTTAACAGATCTTTCAAAAGGGGAACTAACTACAGTTAGCTAAGTCAACATCCAAATAGGTTAGAATAAGAAAGATGAGCATCTTAAAATAAGACTTGATGAGCTAATCAATGCCCCACTAAGTGAATTAATTATTCATCAAGCAAATTGGGTGTTGTGGCTAAATAGCTACTTGCCCCATGAGCAAACTACTTGCCCCCCCAAAAAAAATACTTTCCAAAACGTTGCTTGAAGTAAATAACCAAGATGTTTATTGATTTGGACCCTGATTTAATATTTTGGCTTAAAGTAATGTTTACACAGGTACTTTTAGATCATTTTCTGATTATCAGGAAGATAACTTCATCAGTTCATGTCTCTCTCTCTTTTTTTTTATTAGTGAAAGTAAACTAAACCTCTCACTAAGCAGTAAGAACATTGTGAACATTTAATCAATCAGCTATTGCTACAAATAACGTGATCTTATGTAGTACTCCAAAATTTAGGGTGAACAATAAGACGTTATTTTTTTGTACATGCATATATGAGTCAGCTAGAGCTGACTCTAGTGATATAGGTTGGCTCTATTGGCCTTGACTCAAACTTTGAACTCAATCAAACTTTTTAACATGCCTCTTTCATCCTCCTTGAACAAAATGTCATGCGAATCATGCTTTTCTTTGGCAAACAGGAAGAGCCTAAGAGGGCAAATCCAGCTATTCAAGCATATATCAGTTCATTTTGCCTGGCACATTTACTTAAACCCCCACTGGTCAAAATAAAACCAAAAATCAAGTCCACAAGTGAACTCAGAGGAAAACCCTGTGTCTTGGTTACTTTTCTCTCATTGCTGAGATGAACTACCCAACGCCCAAAATGAAGGAATAAAAGGTTTATTTAGCTTACAGTTCATGGAGGTTTCGGTCCACACTTGGCTGGTTCTGAGACAGAGTGCTACATGGCAGAGGGCAAACATTCATGGCAGCAGAACCAGCAAAAACAACCAACAAAAGGGAGGAATAGCAGGCAAGCAGCCTCTTTCCTTCTTGTATATTGTAAACAGGATACTCCAACCCAGGGGCCCTGTAGCACTCACACAACCTCCATGTCCTCCTCTTCCACAGGCTCAGGATGTATAAAGTAAGCACCCTAGCTTCCTGCTGAATCACTCAGCCAAACCTCCAGACTCCCCAAGTTGACACAATGTATCAACCATAACATTCCACCCCCTTTTCAACTTGGCAACCAGACATGTTTCTTTAAACCAAGACTCATCTACATCACTTTATGCAAAAGGAATTTAGTCCATTTGCAAGAGCTGCCAAAGTCCTAACAGTTTCAGCATGGCTGAAAAGTCCAAGGCCCAAGTCTCCTCAAAGATCTAAGGCAAACTCTTTAGTTACAAGCCACCCTGTACAAATGAAAAATTAAAAACTTCCAACATTCGATGTCACAAAATAAACATTACCATTCCAAAAGGCACCAATGGAAATACAGAGCATTGGGACAAAAGCAAGTCCAAAATCCAGCAGGGCTAACATTATGCCCTGTAATTCCACATCCAGCATCTGAAGCAATGTGTGGCACATTGTGAGCTCCAAAGGGCTTGTGTGAGCTCACCCCTATGGGACTTCTGGTTGCTACAGCTCTGACAGCTTCTCTCTTAGGCCAGCTTTGCTCCCTCCTTGTAGCTTTCCTCAGATGGTCCACGGTCCTGTCTTTCCTAAACTTCTGAGGTCTCCAGTGCACCTTTTGCTTCACACTCACAGCTTCACATATTCCCCTCTCCAGGGCACACTGCCTGACCTCCCAGGCCTTCTGAAATCTGGGTGGAAGCCTCTTCAATCTCAGAACTCTTGCATTCTCCATGCACCTAAAGCCAGGGCCATGTGGATGATGCAAGGTCTTCTGCCAGCTGGAGCAGTAGCCAAACTTTCCTCTCTCTTGGCCATAGGGGTCAAGTGCCTGGAACTCTGGGCACACTGAATCCAATTCTGAGGAACAAATTCTCTATGCCACTGCCATTCTGGAACATGGCACTCTTTGGCTTCCTTCTTAAGGCCAGATCTCTCATCTTTACAGTTTTGAGGCTGCAAAGGGTGGAGACTTGCTGCTTGTGATGCCCTCAGGCCATCTTTTCCATTCTCTTGTTCCTTCTCAGCAATAGAGATCTCCTCAGTCTTAGCTTTGCAGTCCACAGTTTTATTGGAGCTTCTCACATTTTAAATCATCCTGCTAGGCTCTTTGCTCTTGATTCTCCATGTAAATCTGGCTAAAAGCCCCCAACAATAGTCATACCACTGCCCCGACATTCACCTGCCTTGAAATTTCTTTTGCCAGATTAATCAGTCTGCTGCTGCACTTAATCTCAGTTTTAGGCAAAGTCTTTGGACAGGTGCAAAATGCAGACAAACTTTCTGCCAAGCCATAAAACAGATCATCTGGAGTCTAAAAACTAATGCAGTCCTTCCCAACAGAAACCTCCCAAACCCGGTCTTTACTGGCAGGATTTCTATCAGCCTCCTGGTCTTCTGAGCTCTGACCAGAATATCCCAGACAGAACAACCAAAGGTGTTCTAGTGCATCTCTTTCAGCAACATTTCTGAACTTTTCCAAACTCTTCCCACAAGCCATTTCCAAAGGGTCTTGAACCGTATGGTCAGGTATAGTAACAGCAATGACCCCACTCCACCGCTACCAAATTGTGTCTTGGTTACTTTTCTCTCATCACTGAAACGAAATACCCAATGCCCAAACTGAAGGAAGAAAAGGTTTATTTAGTTTATAGTTTTTAAAGGTTTCAGTCCATACTTGACTGGTTCTGAGGCAGAGTGGTACATGGGAGAGGGCAAACATTCATGACAACAGAATCAGCAAAAACAACCAGCAAAAGGGAGGAATGGCTGCAAGCAGCCTCTTTCTACCTCCCTTACATTGTAAACAGGCTACCCTCACCCCGGAGCATGTAGCTCTCACACAATCTCCATGCCCTCCTCTTCCACAGGCTCAGGATGTGTACAAAGTAAACACCCGGGCTTCCTGCTGAATCACTCAGCCAAACCGCTAAGCTCCCCAAGTTGACGCAATGTATCAACCATAATAGCCTGTAATCAAGCCAAAAATCGTATCTGCCATGAGGCTGTAGCTAAGACTAAAGAATGAGACCGTTCATCTAATCCACGAAGTCCTTTGACAGAAATGCTCCTAAATACAACCTTCAGAGATACAAAAATATTGATTAATGAAGCATTGTTTGACAAATTAGCAAGGCTCTGTGCAGGCACAGAAAAGTTTTTAAATCTGATTCACCTGGGTAGTTTCTACCCATGTGACCCACTGCAATTCCCACAAATCAGTTTGTAGCTCCTTAGCATTAGAAACAAAAACAAAAACAAACAAACAAAAATGGCACTGGGTCAACCAAGGAAAGCACAAAATACTGAAATTCTGACTTTTCATGAGATTATTCTGTGTTTAATCACATAAATGCACCAATTTAAAATGAATCTATGAGAATCTTACAGAATTTATAACTCTGTCTGAGATAAAGCAGTTCCAGTGCCTCTTGACTGTTCAAGTAGCTCAAGAACAGCTATCACTGTTCAAGTTACAGCCTTCATTCTTTATTTCAAACCTCTCAATTGCTAGTTCCAAAACTCTAATTCCTGTCACTTGTGAGAGAAAACAGCATGTTTTTGGTATGACCACTATAAAAAATAAATGAGACTAAATTATAAGCTGCAACATATTCAATATTCAGAATAATTTAATAACTCAAGTCAAATTATCAATGTATACTTAGAGTTTAATTCTTATTTTAAAAGAGATGATCCTGACATAGTTTTGGTCATAAGACCAAATATTAGCAAAAAAAAAAAAAAAAGAGAGAGAGAGATTGTCAGATGATTAGCCAGAGTTGACTTTCAGTCAAGTCAAGTCCGTATAGGAGTATCATCTATGACAGGTTGATACAATGTCATTTCACTTTCATGACTGTGCCAATAATTTATTAATCATATGCAATGAATAAATGATAAGGATAAAAATAGGAAGAATAAGCAATATCCCTAAGACTCAATATCACGTTAAGAAACTTTTCAGAAGCTGCATTTTAATTCTAAAAGTTTACCCAGAGTTAATAGCTCTAAAAATAATATCATCAGTATTCCCATGCTATACCAGAATGCCATTCACTTATTAAAATTACCCATGCTATATATGACAACGAAGAAGTACAGTATATCTTAACTAGTGCTTGCTCTCTCCAGATTAGTATTTTTAAACACTATGAAACTTTCTATGAAACTTTAATATTACTAATAATTTAAAATATGCCCACACACTTGTTTGGATGATTTTTTAAAAAAAAATATAAGTTTTGGTTTTCATGTTGAGAATTTAAACTATGTACACCATTGGTGGGACTATAAAATGGTATAGCCACCATGTAAAACAATATAGTACTTCCTACAAAAATTAGTAATAGAATGACCATATGATCTAGCAATTTGACTCCTGAGTACATACCCAAAAGAAATAAAATCACTAATTCCAAGAAATTTCTATGTCCGTACTTATAGCAGTATCATCATTCACAACAGCTAACTATGCAAGGAAATTCTAAGTGTTCACCGATGAATGAATTGTGTGTGAATACACATAGAAAGGTAATTCACATGTAAAAAGAAATAAATTCTGCCATTTGAGACACCATGGATGAACCTAGAGAAGATCATACTAAGTGAAATAGGTCAGACACAAAAAGAGAAATATTGAATGATCTGTCTTAAATCTAAAAAACCTCAACTCATAGAAACAGATAGTAGAATGGTTACTGGGATCAAACACTGGGGGAAATGAGGAAATACTGGTCAAAGGGTATTCCAGAGACCTAATATGTTGTATATAATTATTATATGGAATAATAGTGCATGTTGAATTTGCTGAGAGTGTATTCTAAATATTTTCACTCAGAAATGTAACTATGAGAAGTGATAATATGTATTAATTAGCTTGACATGGCAACATCATTTCACAGCGTATATGTATATGTGCTCATGAGCGTCAAAACATGTTGTACACCTTAAATCATTCTAGCTTTCATTTGCTAAGGCTACTTAGTAAGTCCTCAACAACCAGATTTCTCAACCACACCCATTTAAATGCGTATTATCTAGTTATACCTAGAACACTTTATGAGTCTAATACACTGAATAATTTATATAAGCTCAGGTATGTTTATTACTAAAATTAGGCCCACATCTACATTTTGTACTTGTTAATAAAATGATGGCGACATTCTGGCGTGCTTTGCTAGGAATCTTTTCACTGATGTCATGATTTGCAAAAGCCAGCGAGGACTGGTTTCTGCGATGTCCGTATTCTTGCTGAAAGAGACAAATTTAAGTGGAAGCTGACAGAAGGAAGGCCTTTCTTTGCACCCTAGCAGTTCCTTGGTTCCCTCCCCGTCCAAGCCCTCTCAGTACAAGAACAACTGATACTCAGGCAGTGTCATTCCCAGGTGAGGAGAAGCGGAGCTTTGATATTTTCTGTTTTTGAGCCATTCAGATATAAAAGACCTAGATGCGCCACAGCTCTTGACTAGTCCATGTCCGAGTATGCTATCACAATCCCGTGTCCTTCCCAACTGTGAGGACCCTTGCAGCAGACTCCTAAATTGTGTAAATCTAACAGAGAAATTAAAACTAAAAAGTTCTCCATTAACTTATGCTCATAAACATCAACTAGGTTGTGAAAAAAATTTCCTTGAATGAATGCTTTGATTGTGGGGGACTGGGAAAATATCCGTTCTTGGGGAGAATTTCTCCGGCATAAAAGCAAAAAGAAATGAAAGTACACAGTCTCTCAGAGTGATAAACAGCTTTATTATACAAGTCAATTACCAAAGGAAGATCATCCTATTTTATTTGACTATCAGGCTATAGAAAGTCCATTTAAACATAGAGTCTCAACATAAAGAGTTCTTTTAAGTATGAATATTATAATGACAATAAGAGGAATATTAAAAATAGAAAACCCTGTGAAACCCAGTTTTCTCCAGTTTTGCAGTTGATCAAATTTCAGAGATGATAAGAACTTTCCAGAGTTGGGGATATAGCTGAGTGGAATAAGTGCCTGCCTGGCAAGGGCAAGGTCCTGAGTTCAATCCCTGGTACCACAAAAAAAAAAAAAAAAAAAAAAAGAACTTTCCTAAGGACACAAAGTAGCCAAATGATGGTGCTGGGATCAGATAAGATCAGGTTCATTCAGGGCAGTGTAGTCTTAGACTCTGCTTGGATTAAAACATCAAAAGTTGCCCCCAAAAATGTGCTTCTTCTTTTGCATGTAAGAAGTAACCAAAACTCCCAGCAACTGTTGAATGACAATCGTCATTTGTCCTAGACAATGTGCTTAGCTAATATTTCTCATGCTATTCATTGAGTGTTTGTTATATTCCAGGCATTGTACTAAACACTTTGTTCTGAGTGGATTAGTGTTATGGTTTCTATGTAGATGTCTCCCTGCAAAGCCTCCTGTGCACATAGGTGGGGCTTTTTGGAGGTGGATGGATCTAGGATGTGCAGATATGTATTAAAGGTGTGT
Organism: Dinomys branickii; assembly: GCA_004027595.1. Classification (NCBI taxonomy): domain Eukaryota; kingdom Metazoa; phylum Chordata; class Mammalia; order Rodentia; family Dinomyidae; genus Dinomys; species Dinomys branickii. The sequence goes on along the minus strand of PVLD010001852.1, from coordinate 166,483 downwards.
GATAACTAGATCAGCTCACTGACTGGTTTAGCAGAGTTCTGGATGTAGATAACAGAAACACCCACCCTGGGTGTGGACAGCACCATCCAATGGGCTTATAGCGTAACAGGTGGGACAAATGGAAAGGAGGTACAAGGCTTTGCTACTTTCTGCCTGCTCTGCCATGGACTGGTTCTACTCTACTTTGCATCTATCTCTGCTATGCCCCATGCCATCCTGCCTTGGAGCCAGCCTACCGAAACTGTTACAAACTGTGAACTAAAATCTTTCTACCTCTAACCTTGGGTATTGGGTATTTCATCCTGCAACAAGAAAAGTAATTAACACAACTAGTTATATCCTATAATTTAAATGCTAATATCTGACTGATAGATGAAAAATGGGGTAAAGAAAAGGTCAGTAATTTACCTGCAATATTCCCTTCAACATATATTTACCATATGACTCAAATTAGGAACATGCTCAAGTGAAATGCAAGGGTTAAGTAACACAAGAACTTACATATAAATGTTCACAGCAGTTTTACTTCTAATACATGAGACCTGGAATTACTCCAAATGTTCATGAGCAGATGAACAGGAAAACAAAACATGCCTGAACAGTCAGACCTACAACAGTATCTATGCATTTCCAAAATATTCTGAGAAAAAGAACACAATTGTGCATACTGGATGATTATATCTATACGTAAGGATGGGTAACGGGCATGAACATGTTTAAGATGTATTATGCGTGTTGAAACTTCCTCAAAAATTATGTGACAGGGTGGGGGGGGTGAGAGGGGTGTAATGGAGAATTATTATCGTATATTGTGTTCATGTAGAACTCTGCCAAAATGAAACCCATTCATGTGTATCAACAACAGGCATCAGGGAAAAGTGTGAGAAAATAAATAAATAAAAATGCCATGTAAACTGTGTGTATATAATTAAAAAACAAAAAAGAAGAGGGATCTAGAGAGGGATACCCAGGTTAGGTTGAGAGGTTTGAAAAAAGAGATTCTAGGAATTTTACAACAATCTGGAAGATAGCAGTGAGGGCAAAGATGGGTTGGTGATACACATAGAGAGAGAGAAAGAGAGCAAGAGACACACACACGTTTGCATGAAAAATGTATGAAAAGTCTGGAGCAAAGAGATGCACCATTTTTGTTTTCCCTACGCTTTCTACCAAATGAGCAATTGCTCAGTTAAAGTATATTTGCCTCTTAAAAAGCAAAAATAAAGAAAGAAACTTTTTCTTTTTTTCATTAACTTTTATTGGTACATTTTTGTCACATACAATGATCGCACTCATCATAGGGAGCTTGTACATGTACACAGTGTATCTTCCTTCTGTTTTTCACTCTGTGTCCCTTCAACTCTTATTTCCATCCCCATTTACAAAACTTGAATACTTTTCTTTACATTCTTTTTTTTAATCTTTATTTCTCTCTTCCCTTCCTCTTCCCCCTCCCTTGTTCCCCTTACCATTTGAACATTTTCTTCCTATTTCCAAATATCTATCTTCTTGTTACCGTTTGTCTGCATGTCCCCCCAAACCCTCCTGCAGTGAAGGGGCAGGCTTTTAGCATGTGGTTGATTATGGATGTGAGAGCTACACTTGCACGGGGTGGATAGTTTTGCGTATGTAAGGGAGAAAATGAGGCTGCTGGCTGCCTTTCCTCCCTTTCGCTCTGGTTGTTTTTGCTGTGCTCTGCCACCATGAACTGTTGCCATCTGCCATGTGCCACTCTGCCTCAGAACCAACCAAGTATGGACTGAAACGTCCACAAACTGTAAGCTAAATAAACCTTTCCTTCCTTCATTTTGGGTGTTGGGTATTTTGTCCCAGCAAGGAGAGAAAAGTAACCAAGACACTTCTGTTTTGCTCCTTATCTACCCTTTAGATTTCTCACACAAGAGAAACAATGTAATATTGAAATTCGTGTCCAATTTATTTCACTTAAAAGTATAGTGTCAAGGCACATGCTTTTACCTAAAAATATCTAAATTTTATCCTTCTTTATGGCAGAGTAGTACTCTATTGTATATAAACACCACATTTTCTTTATCCTATCCATTGATACTCTGTTTTCAAGATTTAGCTATTATAAATTAGGCTGCCATAAACATGGGTGAGCATATATTGCTGTGGTTTGATGCTTTTAACTCTTTGGGGTGATTCTTGGAGGGAAATAGCTGGATCACATGGAAGCTCTAGTTTTAGCTTTTTAAGAAATCTCCACACTGAATTCAACAGTGATTTCACCAATTTATACTCCCACCAACAGCGGACAAGGGTTCCTTTCTCCTCACAGCCCTGCCAGCATTTGTCTTTGGTTGATTTCTTGATGACGGCCATTTTTTCTGGGGTGAGACAGAATCTCAGTGTTATTTCAATTTCCATCTCATGAATGACCAGCGATGTTGCACATTTTTCATATATGTATTTGCTGTTTGTACTTCTTCATCTGAGAAGTGTTTATTTATTTCATTTTTTGATGATTGGGTCTTTAAATTTGGGGAATCTGATGTTTTTGGTTCTCTTATATATTCTGATAGTAGTCCTTTGTCTGAAGAATACCTGGTAAAAATGTTTTTCCCAGTCACTGGGTTGTCTTTTCACTCTCTTGGTGATTTCTTTTGCTGTGCAAAAGCTTTTTAATAAGATGAGATCCCACTTGTTGATTCTTTGTAATATTTCTGTGTGATCAGGGTTCTGTTTATAAAGCCTTTGCCTGCTCCCATTTCTTCAGAGTTTTAGCTGTCCTATTTTCCAGCAGATTGAGGGCTTCTGTTTCAATATTCAGATATTTCATCTACTTAGATTTTAGTTTAGTGTTCATGGAGAGATACAGGTCTACATTTAATCTTTGTCATGTGCAGAGCCAGTTTTCCAGCACCACTTATTAAAGAGGCTATCCTTCTTTCAGTGAAGGAGTTTGGCTCCTTTGTCAAAGATAAGGTATGTGAGTCTGTTTGGAATTGTTACTGCATTTCTGGTCCTTTGATCCTCAAGTCTGGTTTTTTTCCTAGTACCATACTATTTTATCACAGTAGCTTTATAGTATAGTTTCAGCTTTGGGGTTATGATGCCCCCTGCTTTACCCTTTTTGCCTAGAATTTCTTGCAGTATTGTAGGTCTCTTCTGGTTCTATATGAATTATAAATTGTTTTCTATAATTTTGTGAGTTATGCTATTGGTATTTTGCTCAGGTTTGCATTAAATCTGTATGCATAACAGTTTCAGAAGTATGGCCATTTTCACTATAGTAGTTCTGCCTATCCATGAATAAGGGCTATCTTCCCATTTTGTGATATCCTCTTTGATCTTCTTTCAGAGTACTGTGCTTTGCAATGTAAAGGTTAAAGAAAGAAATTCTAAAACAAGTAAAACCAAAGAAAAATTTTCTTATTTCAGTTGAAGTAAACCTTCTCTGTCACCGGTGCTACAAAACATTTTTTCTCTATATATGTGGTGAAATGAGACTTTCCTGGCATTACAGTATAAAAGTAAAGTTTCTGTATTGACTATTGCTAGGAAATTTTCCTACTTTTCTTGAAAAAATGAACAATAATTCTCTGCTTGTTTCCTGTGATTCAGTATAAGTCTCCTACCTCAATCTTCCCTCCTCTATCACCTCCAACATCATCTTCCTCTGTAGCAGCAGCAATTATTAAATGTTTTATTCTTAAATTAGCCTTGTGGCCATCGTGATAAATTTTTAGGACACGTGTGTTATGGGGGTGTGTCATGCCCACATTTATTTTTAGGATTATTTCTATTGATGAATTATTAATTTTATGTGTTTTATTATATTTAAAAATGTGCACATAACAGGAAGATAAAGTATCAATAAATTATTAAATTTTAATATGTAATGAATATGTAGAGTAAGCATCAACATTTTCATCAACTCTCTGACTGCTTAGAAGATTTGAAAAATAACAGCAGAAATAAATTCCTAACTGAACTACAATAAAAAAACAAAAATAAAACTCTACCACAAAAATAATCTTTAATTATCACATATAAGGCAGTTTTCACACAAGAGAAGAGAACCTAGCAGGAAGGTGTTAGGGAAATGCTGGTACTCCTGAGGAGTTCGTCATGCTGGCTTTCTTGTTGAACTCAGCCATTCTCATCTTCGAAGGAGCTCAGGAAGTTGTTGCTGCTGAGAATGGCACAGTTCACACTGGGGGGGCTCTGGTCCTTACTTTGAGCATCACTTCCTGGCTCTAGTGCCGATCCCTCAGCCTGCTCGCATAGTTCCTTCCTCCCACTGGCACAGACTTTCTAGGTTGTACCACTGACCTTTGGGCCTTCCAAGCACATATCCAAATACCAGGCCTGCATGAAAAATTGTTATGAGCTCTTGACCTCCAGCTGGACTCAAGGGGGGCGGTATTGTTATGGGCTCTAGGTCTTTAGCTGGATCATGCAAGATTTTACTGTGTGATCCAGGCCCTTGGCTGGATTCTTGTCTTTAGTGTGTGGACAGATTTCCTGCACTCTTTTTGTATACGACTCTTTTGGTGACTATTATAAAATAATCTTATAATTAAGTATCACGCATTGTATTCTTTTCCCTTGTACACCTCAAACTCTAACAGTCTCCCTCTGTACTCCAGGCTGGCCTTGAACTCGCAGGATCCCCCCGTCTGTCTCCCGAGTCCTGGGACTACAGATACACACCACCACACCCACCCTCACTGTCAATCTTATCATCACGATTCCACTTTCATCGCGGTATAACATTGACAGTATCAATACTACTTCATTTTCTTCACCATATACGTGGCCAATGTTACGTCTTTTCAAATTTAAGATTGTGTTATTCATTTCTCTATTGTAATCTTACATTTTTTTTTAAGAATCTCGGCTTTGTTCTTGCAAATAGTTCTTGTACTGGTCAACTGGTGTTCTTTTAACAAATGTAACATCAGTGGGTAGTTAGTGACTGAATTGTCAAGCGTGACATTTGGGTTATTTTGTAAAATAGCTGTAACAAGTCTATTTTCAAAGTCATATGGTTTACTGCTCCACAAAGAAAGACCTGGTGGCTGAGTTTCAGGATACATTTCTAAATCCAAGGTGTAAAAGGTCTTCACATCTACCAGAGCATATATGTTTATATTACATTTGGAAGGTTTATTTGGCACATATTGCCAAAAGCGTCAACAACCATGAAATGATTCAAGTTGTTCATCCATTGTCATTGGACAGTACATAAATTGCTTGACAGTTTGAAACAAAGCTTTCAAAAAATGAGTGAATAGTAGTTAAATTGCCAGATTTTTTTCTTTCTTGGTGGGTGTTTTTGTCTTTAAAATGTGGGCAATTTTGAAGGAAACCAAACCTCCTGAATGTCATTATTGTTCTAAAAACCTCAATGCCACATCTGTCACTTCTCCATAAACCCTTTTGATTCTGATGATTAGAATGACAAAGTCCTGCTATGAATGCTTTTAATTCAGATAGTGAGGTGTCACGATAAATATGTTTTTGAGTATTACTATTGATGCATATAGAATGTTTGCTTGTATTTCATTATTGGTGTATTTCAAAACGTCTTGTAAAACATCATCTGCTACAATTTCCAGCATTGAATCCTAGGATTAGTATATTATCCAATAGATTTCACCGCTGGCAAGAACCTAGTAACATTTTCTGACCTAGTTCTAATGCTGAATTGTTCAGGTATAATAGCCATTTTGTAGCATTTTGACTGGTCAAGTACTTATGTACCTTACTGTTTTCTTCCTCATGTGAACCCAGGTCTTCATTCTGTACTGCTCTGTCTGCCATAGCTCTGTCTGTCATAATCCAAGTCATAGGCCACTGAGTCACCTGATGGCTCATTTTCAACCTCCTCCCAAAGTTATGAAAGCAGATTTTCAGTGAACTGGGCTAATTCTATAAGAAGAATCAAAAGAAAACATTTAATAAAAAGTTATAAATACACAAAAGTGTAACATGGTGCATAACATCGATAAAACTTACCCATTTACACCTTGGCACATGTGTATACACTTTGCCATTTGTTTTATCAAGTGAGGGAACACATTTACTTCCTCTAATCCTTCTGCGCAGCTACTGAGATACATAGCTGGCTGCCGTTATGCTAAAGTACATATTTTCATTAGAAAGTGTGGTATGAAGGTATGGTATGGTAAGGTAGGGTAGGCTATGGGGGATGGTATGGTATGGTATGGGGGGTATGGTACGGTAAGCTATGAGGAATCATTCATGAAAATGTTTCAAGGATCTTTGTTGCATATTATTTCCAAACACCTAGGAAGAGCCCTAGGAATGTATTTATACTGGGATAAATGTTCTTGAGTTTTCTAAAAAGTGCAGTTATTTTTACTGTCATCAAGTAAGACATCTGTATTTTCCTTTTAATGCCCTCCTGTCATATTTCCTTTTGAGTAAAAGGAAACTGAAGTAGCCACCAGCATTTTTTGTTGTTTTGTGTTCACTGGGTCCCCTATTAAGTTACCCAGGACTGTGACAGCAATGTGAAGTGATAGAGGTAATATTTCTATACAAAAAGGTTTCATAATAATTGGAACTGAAAGAAGTTGTGGAATGGAATAAAAAACTGATTTGAAATATCTAGAAGCTAGATGGCAAAAATTCTACATAACTGTGAGCAAAGGATTCTGCTCTCAAGTTTGACAAGTCAAAACTGTAGTATTCTGCAGCCAGCATAAACTCAATAAAGCAACATTTCCTATTATAAACATGTCCCACATTTCATCTATTTTTTGATGGGAGTCATATGAAATGTAATTTATAATTTATTGGAATTCCTTCCCAGAACCAACTTATAGTAACAATAAGTTCAGAGAGATGTCCATGTATAAAATCACATTTTACTTGTTATAGTAGATCAGAGTATAACAAGCTGTGAGACTGAAATCAACTTTGGTGAAATACCAGTAAAAGCAAACAAATTCAACTTAGCCATCACGGAGAAAACCTAAATTACCTATTCCTTTTATAAAAGTAATGTTAAGAACTCATCATAAAATAAGGTCATTGTCTTGGTTACTTTTCTCTTGTTGCTGAGACAAAATAGCCAACACTCAAAATGAAGGAAGGAAAGATTTATTTAGCTTACAATTTGTGGAGGTTGCAGTCCATACTTGGCTAGCTCTGAGGCAGAGTGGCACATGGCAGAAGGCGAATGTTCAGAGCAGCAGAGCACCGCAAAGACAGCCAGCAAAAAAGGGAGGAATGGCTGCAAGCAGCCTCTTTTGCTCCCTTATATTGTAAACAGGCTACCCCCACCCAGGGGGCGTGTAGCTCTCACACAGTCTCCATGCCCTCCTCTTCCACAGGCTCAGGATGTGTACAAAGTAAGCACCCTGGCTTCCTGCTGACTCACTCAGCTAAACCTCTAGACTCCCCAAGTTGACACAATGTATCAACCATAACAGTCATCAAAAAATAGGCAGCCAGAAATCTAGGTCAAAAAGAGTGTTATGAACAGCTAAATAATGAAAACTGTTGTGCATTTTTTTCTAGGTGCTGTTATATTAGCATTTGTCTACTTTTCAAAATTTGTGACTTACTGTCATTGCTCATTTATCATTCAAAATAATTCTTAGCTGTTGTACTTAATTTTATTTTCATAATTTTGTATTCTTTTTCTTAAAGGAGGAGCCCAAAATGATAGAAACTTTAAGTCCTACAAAGCTCAACTTTCAAGTAAAGAACAGAATACGAAAAGGACATGATTACAGGTAAGAAGGCTCTGCACTTGCCGTCACTGGAGGACGGACAGTTTTGCCCCCAGGGCCCATGTGGTGATATCTAGGGACATCAGGTTGGCAGCATCAGAGGGAGTAATACTGGCCCCTGGGAAGAAGAGTTCAGCTATGCTGCTCAGATACCCAGCATGGTCCTCCGTGACGAAGGAGTACCTGGTTCATTATAGTTTCTATGGAGAATGTGCCCCTAGGCCTCACATGCTCACAGGTGCGGCTTTTGAAGGACTGAACCTCCCACCAGGGCAGTAAGAGCGGACTTGCTGTTCAGAGGTGGAACGTGGTCGGGGAGGACGGAGACTGAGGGCGTGGCCTGGAACAGGCATCTCCCTCCCAGTGTCTCCTTCCGCTCTCTGCGTCCTGGATGCTCCGATGTGAGCAGCTTTCCTGTACGATGCACATCTTCATTCTCTTTCCTACCAGCAGCTTGAACCCACCAGCTACTTCCTGTAACTGTGAACCAATTAAATCTCTTCTCCTTTAAGTTGTGGGTATTAGGTATTGTGTCACAGCAATGAGAAAAAGATTAACACCTGGTCTACCCATCAGTAGTACCAAGGTTGAAAATTTCTGGCCTATACTAAGAATGCCAGACGAAAGATGAAAATGCTATTATATCAGTTCTGCTACAAAGAAACAGACATTCTAACGTGGATCAACATCACCAGAATGAGAGCCACAGAATTGGAAAAAAGCAGAAAACAGACAGTAAATTCTTTGGTTTTACATTTCAAAATCCCACCTAGGCATCAAGTGTTTAGAAGAATGCCTGGTGGACAAGGTATTTGTTTGGCTTTGCTTTGACCTTCACCTTTTTTGCACATCAAAGAAGAATTTCTGCACTGGGGGTAAGAAGAGAATCAAAGATATCAAAATGATACAACGGCACCTGGTCTAGAAGGTCCTAATTTTTGTTCTCCTTTAGATCAAGGATGTAAGGATGGAGCAAAGGCAGGTAGAAGACTGCTGAATAAGCCTGGTGATCAGAAAGCAAACACGAAGACCAACTGTTCATGCAGAATTCCCGCAGGCCTGTCATGGTTCCGTGATGCCATGGATCAGAGGGATACAAATGATGGCATGGGACGCGGGGCACAGCTGGGTAACCGAGGGCAGCCGCAGCCGCCCCAACTTTCTCCCGGTCCAGTGATTTAAAATCAAGTTGGGAGAGGAGAAAGGAAGAGAGATAAAGTCCTGAATTTAACTGAGTTGGTGTTATTCCACTTTCAGGGACCATGATTAAATACTTGAGACTGGATATGTTATAAAGAAAGGAAGTTTATTTAGCACAGAATCTTATGTCCAAGACTGGGAAGCCACACTGACTCAGTTTCTGGTAAAGTTCCCATGGCTAGGTCACACGACAGCAGGTAGGCTCATGGAGGGAGCACATGCAAAAGGGAGAGGTCACGGAGGGAGACAGGAAGCCACAGGGAGGAGCACAGAGGTCTCCCTAATTACCTTGTACCTGCCCCGCCTCTTAAATGTCTCACTGTCTCTCACGCTGCACCCAGGAAAACAAGTCGACGACACACAAGCCCACTGAGCCCATACTTAAAGAATATCCAAACCATTGCAGAGTTCTAACCACACATGTCTGAAAGAAATCTCAGAAGCGACTAAAATTGCTTTCATATAACTAGATCCCATTTGTAAGTTCATTTATATGATTGTCCATGTGAATTTATAGTGTGTGTAAATCACATAGTACCCATATTTTTAAGCGATGGGTTTCTCGCCTCACTGTAATTCCTGCCAAGTCGCTATGGTGCTGCCCACTGAAGGTCGCGTGCTATGACGCCGAGCCAGTATGGCGCTGACCCAGTGTGGTGCTGGACGCTAGAGGTCATGTGCTAAGCCCTACTCTTCTTCCTCTGAGTCAAATTATGAGTTCCTACTTCCCTTTTTGTAATATCCTGTTTCCTTTCCCCACGCTCCTGACCAGCCCTGGTCTGCCTTGTCAGATGGTCTGCGCCCTACGCACCGCCTCCAGCCAGGGCCTATTTAACCTTTGACCCTCGGCCAGGCCGTTGGAAGCCCCACGTCTCTCTTTCCTGCTGTGGTCTTCTCCGTGCCCGCAACAAAGGCACTTCATTCTGCTTTACTTCTCTCTGCGCTGGAAAAACCTATCATTAAGTACTTCCTAACTAACCTGATCGCTTTATGAAGTCACCAATTAAAAAATAAATGCAACACAGTAACAAGAACCTACAGGTACTTTTTAAGTAAAAGGATATGAACCAAGTAGAACAGACTAATGTTTTTAGCAAACTTCTTGGTCCCTAGAGAAGGCAGAAGAGAGGATCAGTTCTCTGCTTAAAAGACAGGGGGGTTGGGTAGCCCTTGACAGACTGAACCTTGAAGAGAAAATTGGCAAACTTACCAGATAGCCAGCTGTCCTGTTTAAGCGTCAACAAAAAATTTACTGAGCAGCATTGTAGCCTGTGTCATGGGACACAAAAAAGGATAACAATATTCTTTGACTCTAAGCAACACACATGGCCCTTTCCTATCTAACTTACAGCATAGTGTTGAAAACATCTACACAATTTAAAGTCCGTGTCTTAGAGGGAATATATTGAAAACAAAGAAGTCAAAAACTTGAACTTGATTGACTTGAACCAAATTGAAATAGGAGTTAGAGATAATGTTGTCTTGATAGTTCTAATTAGCGATAAGGCTGAATCACTCAGTACCAGCTACAGGCTATTTGGCCCCTTTGTAAATAAAAAGAGTAGCAGTTATTTGGCCGTAATTCAGCAAGACCTGTAACATAGCACAGTCCAATGCCAGGCATCAAAATAACCAAAGCTGGACTTCTTTGAATCTTAAAAAGTTTCACCTTTGTTCATATCATTTTTGTTTAAGTATGAAATTATCAAATTAGATATCTATGTTCAGGTGCTTCGGCTTTAATGGTATCTGAGATATAATATGTAGGGAAAATCATAGTGTTATAAACACATTACTTGGAATAAAAATAGTAGGTGAAAAACATCCCAAGTATTTTGAAGAAGATCACAGACACAGTCTCAGGACCAAATGTAACAGGTATCTGTAAATTTTCTGAGTCGGAGAGAAGCAAGATGGCAAATAAAATGAAAACAGATAATGTCCCTTGTGTTGTTTCCGAATTATTTTTGATGCATTATATCACACTCTCAGTTAACTATGAAAATCCTAGCCAGGCGAACTAGGTCCCCAAGACTGAAGCAAATGAAAGCCTCAGGATGGCAAACCCCATCTCTTCTGATTGGACTGAAACCAAACCCAGCAAGAAGGGATTGACATGCTTCACCGCGCCTGTGAAAGGAGCATTAGAAAGAAGTTTTGGACAAATGCTTCGAAATCCATTTAAGCCCATCAATAACATCCACCTTTTCAAGCTATTAATCCATTAGTGACTAATGGCTGACTCGGAGCTAAGTCGGACAATAGAAACAGCACATTTGTTGCAGGGGGAAAACCCGGTGAAGTAAGTTTTTTGCTGTTGTTGCTAATATTATTTTCTTTGTTTTAGGGTAAAAATTAGCAGTAAATGGATTTGAATTGACAAAAAATACTGGTGGGAGGGAATTTTAACAATTTGCAAGAAAGTGTAAAAACTCGTAATCTTTCCAATGAAGGCTGAGTCACCCTAACCTTCATAATCGCTGCCGCGTTATTCGTGCAGGGCTGCTGAAGAAGGATAATGGACATCAAAATAAGAAAAGAAACAGATGAATTCTCCTTGGCATCATTTATGTAAGACTTTGTTCTGTTGTGCCAGCAAAACCACAGAAATCGTTTGAAAGGAAATCATTACACATAAAAAGGTTTTAGGCTGTCCCGAGGGAGCAGTTCCTAGCAAAGGTGTGAGAGGCAAGAGGCGGCAGAAGAACGAAGCCGTGACATCATCTCAAACTCCTGCCTGACTTTTAAGACTGCTTCTTGGATGTCAGTCCTTCTCTTTCCCTCATTGAAAAAAACGTCTGCAGCACGTGGACTCAGCGCTGACTCAGCACATTGGTAGAAAATGGCAACAGTGCCATCTACTGCCCCAGTCCAGTAACACACCTTTCAAACCTCTGAAATAGGCTTTGCCACACTACCACCAGTCTTTAAATACGTAATGATAATTTCTCTAAAATACTTAATAAATGAAAAGATTCTTTAACTGTAGATCAGTTCACTCAATACTTCCTAACACCATTTGTTTTTGTAAGCACTTATATACTATTCAAAGCAGTTTTACAAACATCATTAAAAGATTGAAATGTACCTTGTAGAGCAGCAGTAAAGACTTCACAGATAATTTTGAACTAATTGACCCCCTCCTTAAATTTATTTTTCCATTAGTTTCCAGATTGTTTTCTAAATCTAATTAGCAATGAAATTTTCCTAGTTAACTTTGGAGAGCTTGTTTTTGGAGACAACTGCACAAAGCAGGATAATAAAAGAAAGACATAGATGTGTCTATAACTTTGCCATGTTACTACTAAGCATTGCCAATAATGACTTTTAAATGGAAATTGTAAGTTCCTTGATGTACTTTATATATTAACTATGCTATAGAAGAGATAACATTTGTAGTCCCTGAGCAAATAGGCCGTAGGTGGCATTCTAATTAAAAGGCATATAGATTAATTGCATTTGTTATGCAAGTGAGAAAGTCCTCAGACCTAGACAAGGCAGTCATTAAATATGCCCAGAAGAAAACAGGCTTTCATCAAGGAGTACTGCTTTTAAAAGTACACCACAAGACCTAAAGTAGCACATATTGCTGACTAGAGCAATTGATACCATGAGTTTTAAAATTGGGCAGTTGTTAAGAAAATTCGTTGGTAAGCCTTAAACCTATTTTAACTCATTTGAAGTCAGTTATGCTGTGCCATATCTTTAAATACAGGATATTTTTTAAGGATATCAAGCTATCAAGTGATGCTGTTGGGATTAGGACCTCAGGAATCAGCTGCGAAGAACTTGCTTCTCCTTTGGTATCCAAAAAGTTGCACCGCCAGGAGCTCAAGTCTGTATTTGTCCTGCAGAATGTCCTTGGCTAATAATGACTCTCATGACCTCATGTACCGAACGCTGATTCTGCAACAGACACTGCGCTTAATTCTTGTGTGGATTTTGCTGTTTCTCGGATCCTGTAGGTTTGGCGCTGCTGTCTCCGTTTTATGGATTAGGAAACACAAGCACCGAAAAGCTAAAGCAGCGTCCCACGGGGCTCCCGTGTGCTGCCGTGGGGTCCCGCCGAGTACCGGCCTGAGTGAGGTAAGACCCTGTATCTGCATGTGCTGTGATCCTACAGCTAGGCTCTTAAGTTAGGCCGGTCATCTTTGTCAGTCAGATGCCAATCTAAATGCTGTAAGAGTTAATTATTATGAAAGTGCAGAACTTTCTGACTGTGGCAAGTGTGGAGGCAGATGGGAGGGGAGAGGGCTAACTGCACGAGGGTGATGAAGACAGAAAACAGAAAGTCCTGCTCTTGCGGCCTGCGCAGATGTATTACTTAGATACCCTAAAAGTTATAAAATCTCTCCGTCCATTTCAGATACGTTTTGATCTTTGTCCTGGATTCTGAAAGGCCACTCTCTCACTTTATTCCATCCTGATGACTCCAAACCCTAAGCAAATTATTACTCAGGAATGCTAGAGTATTAGAAATTAATAGCTGGTCCGCACTTACGATCCCAGCACTCTCAGAAGACGAGGTGAGAGGGGCACAAGTACAACCTCAGTCTGTGCAACTTGGCAACTCGATGAGACCCTGTCTCCAAATAAAATCAAAGGCTGGGGTGTGGCTCGTTGTGAAGCCCCTGGGTTCAGTGCCCTATACCGCAAAGAAATTAAAACCGACTTCTGAGGGTCTTTTTACCACTCTCTCCTGGCCCACCAGTCACGCAGATCAACCAAACTTAGCGTGTTAAGTTTCATTTCTTTTTCATCTCGTTCTCTGCCTACATTTGTGCTCTTTCAAATTATCCTCTTTGCCCCCATGTATCTGTTTGGAACTACGGCAGAGACTGGAGTTGCCCTCCTACGTTTTGTTTCCTATCTAGTCAGGTTTCTCCACCAAAAAGTTAAATGTGGTACCTTCTTGGTGCCTCCTCTCATTGGGAATATGAATACAACTGTCAGCTTATTTAAAATGAGTATCATTTCCAGAAAATCAAAAGTAGGCAGCAAACAATTGCCAGAGTGGATAATAACTTGTGCATAACCTGAACTGACACTAAGAGGAGACGCTCAGCTCCAGAAAACAGTGAAGAAAAGATCTGCTGCACAATGGACAACACAGTGGTAGAGGGCTTGCCTAGGAGCCCTGGGTTCAATCCCTGGTAATAGGAAAACAAAACAAAACAAACTAGGTAACAAAGACATAGCCAAGATATGAAGAGATAGTGATGATTCATAAACAGGTCAGAAGAAAATTCTGTTTATAAAGACAGATCTAGAGAAAGTGGGAATGGTGTTTTCTGTGTTAGCTTTTCCACAGATCACAGAGGGTAACTGCACAGAGCACAACCAGGAGTATGAATGGCCCCATCACACTGAAGATGCAGAAAAGCTTAGCTCAGCAGGGTAGAGCAGCCACGCAGGGGAACAAGCAGTAGCCAGGGAGGAAAGCAGCCATCAGAGTCATGTGGACATGGTGGATGTCCCATTTCCCAGCAAGACTGGCTAATCAGTGTCTGCCAGGGGTAGAAGTGTCTGGGAAGTGTCTGCAGTCCTGTGATGAGCTCTATCAAAGTCATGGAGTGTCAGAATCCAGGACCCAGTGAACAGCTTCTGAGGGGGTTAGTGAAGTCAGAATACAATCACAGGATTCAGCAGCGCGGGGAAATCTATCTAAACAACCGGCCCTGTAATACACCCAGCTGGGGAATGGCGATGGCAGTGGGACTAGGTAGTGCATCTGAGGAGCAGAGTGCCTGATGCTCATGTGAGTATTTCTGCAACAGTCATACACCATCAGCAGCACATAAATTTTAGTTTCCATACTAACTGCATGCTGCTTCAACTCTGAAGCTTTCTAAATACTGTGGACCTCCTGGTACACAGATTGATTTCAGAGAGAGTTTAACCAGGTCCCCAGAAATAAAAATGTATTTAGATTTTTATATAACAATATGAAGTAGAGGTAAATATTGGTGTAATGGAAATCTAAGAGAGGAGTTCCTCCAAGGCCTTTGACAGGAAGCAGTGTGTGAGGAACTCACCCTCATACCGGCTCTGCTTGAAAGCAGGAGGGGTAGAATGTTATACCTGCGTCAGCAAAATCTGGTGTTGGATTGCTAAAAATCAAGGTATCATGGCTCAGCTCACAGCTGTGCTTCACTCATAACTGTCTCTTACAGAGAGCCAGATGTTCCATAAGTAGGAATATGGGAAGACAGAACTCACACTGGCCTTAGAGGTGCTCCTCATGCATGCAAATTCCAAGGCTCCAGATGGAAACTGCTTTGACCCTTACTGTTACGGAACCCAGTACCAAACTGAATAGAAAATGCGCGGCACCCAGGAGCTGGAAGGCAGCCAGCTTTATCAAGCTGGAGGGCTGATGGGGGATGGCTCCAGAAGGATCAGCCTGAGCCCGCTTTGGGCTCACTTTACATAGGTTTTGCAAGCAGGAGATACAAAAGCTTAAAAGCGTGGTTAATTGTCACTGGGTAGCATCAGCCTTCTCTCACTGCTGGGCAGCAGGTCATGAAGTGAGCCCTGGTGTCAGCCATCTCTCCTGGCTGGAGAGCGCAGGGTGTGTAGCCACAGTGCGGTCAGGCTGATCTGGCTCGGGCTGTCTCTAGTTTGCTGCTGGTTTAGCCAGATAAGGTGGGCTGAGTTTAACTAGTTGAACTAGATGGTGGGCTGGGTGATCATATTTTGTTCTCATATGATGTCAGACTTAGTAGTCTGAAATTTTAAAAATTTCCATCGCTTTACCACTTGAGAAGACATTTACCCCTGAGGCTAACAATGTGGTATGAGGGTAGGGGACAGACAGAATAATAAATTCATTAATCTGCACTATAGCAACACCTGTACATTCATTAAATTGTATATTTATTGAGCATAAAGAACATGTCTTCATAAAATCTCTGTGCATTTCATCTAAAAGTAAAAGGCACCCATGTTTATTGGGTTAAAAATTTTTTATATAGTCCTTGAAAACTTTATTTTCTTTATCTTAAAGGTAAAAGAAAGAAAACATATTAACAGACAAAGACATTTATAAAATAACACAAAAACAGTACAAGCAATACATATTTTCAGAGAAGGCGTTAGGAAATTAGCAATGGTGGCTGTATTACATATTGATATGTTCAAACTGGTTACTCAGATAAACAACTGTAGGCATGTAAGACTCATCAAACAATTACACATTAACTGTTTCTTTCACTAAAGTAATAGAAATCAGTAGTACGATTAGCTTCGCTGTCCTGTGCGTGCACATGGACGGATTTTCCCTTCTCTCTTTCTTTCTTTGCTCTTTTCCCTCATTCCGGCTTCTCCCCACTCCGAGCAGTTTCCCTCCCCTTCACAATACCCACTGCACCCCTAATTTTATAGGTGGTTTCTCTGTTTTACATTAGGATGTTCTTTCATTACAAAATTGAATTTTGGAAAATGATTATTAAAAATGTAAGGCAAGTGCTCTAAAATATTTTATCTCCCTAAATTCTGAAAACTCTAGAGAATTATTTTCACATTTGTCACCTTTAAGCACAGTCTAACTCGGAAATTTATAAATTAAGGAAAAATCAGGAGTTAAGTCTGCTCAGAGTCATCAAGGGTCATGAAAGAAAATGTCATTTTTGTTCCGATAGAACTATACTCTTTTTTAGGAAATAATTAGACACTAGAAATATTTTAAAATTAGGCTTTAGGTACATGTACCTGTCCCTTTAAAATATGTTTCCTTAATTTGCGCTATACTGACAGCCAGGAATGTAAATTGGAAAATGTAAGTGACTTCTCTACAGGAAAATATTTTCCAAATTGTGGGCATTTCGGAATTATTTCTATGGCATAGAAAGAACCTTATGAGATTGTCACTGTAAATCACAACATTTATTTCGGAGAAAAATTTGCTAATAGCAAATGGTTTTAGCATGCATGTATAATTGCCAATTTGCTGCTCCGTTTACATTCACAGATCATTTGCGCCGCCTTGTGGTCATACATGAAAATTTCTCTCTCAAGGGGCACGCATATCTGAGAACATGTTCAAGGTTTGAAGTACCTTGTTTGGAACAGATTATTTAAAGCTCAGTTCGGATATAGTATTTATTTCTATGTAAATGTGAGGTCTACATCCACGTCTGTGTGCACTTGTGCATACAGATATATAAATATTGTACAATATACATAGGTAAATAGATCTCAAAGTGTGGTCATGTTCACATAAATATCCAGAGAATTTAGGGTGCATCCATTCACTTTCCCACCTTTTGCAAAGCTGTACAAGGGACTTTCAGCTCCCCACCACCTTGATCTACAGGTAGTTCTCAACCCCAATTGCTTATTAAAATTACCAGGGTTATTCATAACAACAGGAATATTAATATTCTATCAGAGTGTCACCATTGAGACTGCACCTTAGTGTAGGTCTGGTTTTATAACCAGTGTTTCAAATCTCCGATGTAAAAGTTGTGTACACGGACTTTTCATTTGGAAGACGATCCATCAAACAGACAGAAAAGATGAACCTATGTTACTTGAAAGTGTGAGAACGGTGAAATGTTGAATCTTTCCACATCGTCCGGTTCCACACAGGGACCACTGAATGAGGACAGGTGCTGTCTCTTAGAGACTTCAGAACTATTCTGCAAATGCATCAGGTCCACCAACATAAATATACTATTGCTCAAAATAAACAGAAAGAGGTGTGGAAGGTCTGCATCTTGTTTGGAAAAAAAAAATCACTGCTTGATTGGACAAGGTCTGTCCTGACGTTTTAAGCAGGCCCAGGGTATGTGAACACGTTTATTTTTAAGGTTCTAAGGTAATTAATCTGCAGTTTGAAATCTTTCAAAATAATTAGCATTTATAACTTGGATCTTTAAAAATGTTATAGGAACTTTTGGGCCGTGTGTGAAAGCCAAGCTTTTCTAATGAAAAGGATGGTTTTACTACCAGTAGACACCTAAAAGTACTCTGCAGTTCATATTAATAAGACTGAATGTAATTGAATGTCAGCAGTTATGGTGATTTATAAAGTACTTCATACCCTGTGTATAATGAAAACCCTTGGCACCAAGTCCTAATATTTGATGAAACATGATAGTGGCTTTATTTCCAATAGCCAACTTGACCTAGAACCTTCTATCATTTTTATAGAGATCTACCTCATCTCCTTTCTACCTGTGCCTCAGGCTCTCATCTTAAATTAAGGGAAAGAATGATAAAATCTGAATTTTAGCTTCCTTCCTTCCTTCCTCAGCTGTTGGGTACATTTTCAAGGTAATTAAATAACTAAAAATGCATTATATATATATATATGTGTGTGTGTGTGTGTGTGTATATATATATATATATATATATATATATATATATATATTGAGCTTTTTCAGAGCAGCACCTAAGAAAAATCAAACATTTATCTCACTGATAAACCCTTTGGCCAAAATATTTTTGGGACTCATTTGCAAATGGCTTTCCATGCTGGTGGAATGCTTTTAATATCTATTTCTACCACCAAACTTCTTTTGATGGTGGATTTGAATTTCAGAACAACAATGTAAAACAATCCCAGCCAGGGCTGAAGGGTAGTTGTGTTGAGACTAATGGGTAAAGAATAAAACAAAACTAAGCAGAGCAAAATTAAGTTAGAAAGGTCTGTGGAGCTGTAACGGATTAAGCGTGACACAGGGAGCATGAGGGATGGAAATTAACTGTGTGCTCTCTAGAAATAATCTTTAAACCACCAAAGAGATGTTTTCCAAATAACTCCAGCAGTTTCAGCCCATAGGGAATGTGCATGAAGCGTCACAAGGCCCTGTTTCATGGGTAGCAGATGTGTTGCACCGGTATAGGATTTTTTTGTAATTGAAATGTTTATTGAAGTGTTTATTAAATATTTATTAAATTGAAATGTTTATTGAATTGAAAAACAATATAATTAAAATTTTTATACACACTCCCAGCATTGACTCTATATTATGAGCATGTGACTCAGTTAACTTTCACAAACTGAATACACTCAGGAAACTAGTATCCAGGTGGAGAAGATGCTACTGTATTAGGTGAATATTTAAAGCAATCTCAATGCTGTGTATTTTCATGTTTACCCAAAATAATGTGAAAGAAAATGCATCGTATACAGTGAAATTTGGGAGACTGTTGTGCCATTTAAAAAGCAAACTCGTAGTTCATTGCGATACATCAGCAATTTAAATGTCCTGATACTATAATAGAACACTGCAGGGGTTGCTTTAAGCCTGCCTCATAAATATCTTGGCAAGTAAGTATTTTATTAAAAGAAATTTAAGAGGAAGTGGGCAGCAAAAATGAATTTGGAAGATCTTTAACATGTTCCACTATTTGAAAGATAAGAACTGAAGTTGAAAGAAATTCCATGAGTATTTTGATGACATTTAAATGTACATTTTTATCCTTTCAGTATAAAATACCGGCATTTCTAAGTTTCCAGTTGGTGCCTGTGTTGCCCGTTCTTGAGTCACACCTCAAAGAACCAGGGCATAGACGTCATCGTGAATATAGATATCACTACATAATATTTTGTCGTTCTGTTTCTAGTCCTTAAATATTTCCCCAATGTCTGAAGGATCTGTCATTCAGTTTTCACCTTTTTTTCTTCCCTGCATGGCAAAAAATGAAAATGACCTTTACGAATTGCCTGATCGCATATTGTCAGTAGTGGAAAATCTCTCAGAAATGTCTTCCCGCTTCTTGCCCCGGCCCAGTCTCCTTGCCTTTCTCTCCTGTTCCCTGCAGCCTCCTGCAGGCACGTCCTGTCCTCTGGGGCGCTCAGGCCCAGCTCCTTCTAGCACTCCCCTTTATTCTTCGGCGTGGCCTCGGTGTAAAATGAATCTCACATCAATGCCATGGGTCAAGGGAGGTCAGAAGGCTCAAAGATCCATCAATTTTAAAATCAGCTCTGCTTAAAAATAAGCAGAACATAGATATATCCCAGGCAGTTATGCAACAATTCTGTGGTGTATGATCAAATGCTGTTTTCTGATACATTTTGTACAAGTTTGAAATGGTACTTGACTTTATGATTTGGTCAACTTTAAAAATCAGTTCCCTTTATATCAATTCTGCAATGGAAAAAATTCATGAATGGAAAAAATTAAGAGGAGGGCCTATGGTTTTAGTATGAAAAGAGAAGTCCTTTAACTTCAGAGGTTTTAAGGCAAAAACAGTACATACAACAATAATTACAATTATGACCAGAAAGACTATAAATAGCCTTGAATAAATGGTTGACTTTTGAAAGAGTGTAGAAACTTATCTTGAATAATCATTTAATTCTCACTTTCATAATTAGAGCAATAAAAGCAATGTGTAAACCATGCCAAAATAGAAAAATAGTCTTAAGAACTTTCTTTAAGGCCAACTTTGGGAATGAAGAAAAGAAAAATACTTCAGTTGAATATGTAGAATTATGTATTACTTGCTAATTTGCTTAGAATAGAATTTTTTCCTTGTGGAAATCTTATAATAACAAGTCAGGAACAGTCCATTAATTCTGAATCTTTCCAAGACAAATTCATAACTGTGGATGCCAATGACTTCCTTAATTTATTTCTTTAGCAGGGTGACCCGAATTATTAATTCTCCTATAGTTATGGAGCAATAGTGATAACATGTCAAAGTCAATTAAATATATTGGTCTTTACCTCTGGTTCATTCAGAACATAGCATGAAGAGACCTAGGCCGAGAAAACCTGGGGCTTAGTTTTGTTCCCAGCCATAATTAGCTTATGATTGACTGGGCTGCTAACTTCTGACCTGGGGTATCTGATTCTGGCACAAATCTTTGAACACCAGACAGAAGAATCACAGAAGTAAGCTCAGAACCAAGTCTCACTGTGACCTCAAGCCCAACTTCTACAAGACAGATGCCCCTGTCTCCACCCCTGGCCTCTCCCTTGCTTTTCCTGCACCTGCTTTGTTTCTCCTGCAGGGTGGAGACTGTTCTAGTAATAAGAAGCCACCTTCTCCCACAAATGCTTTTCTAGTACTTGAGACTTCCTTCTCCGTCCTTCGACCTAAACATGCTTCTTCACTCTGTCTCCAACATCTCCAGGCTTCCGGTCACTGCGTCTCAGCAAAACCTTCCTGTTCTCAGACCGGCCCACCAGCCTGGGCCCCACCTGCTGCCAGACCTCCTGTCACTACGGGACGGTCTAGCGTCATTCTGTGGGGTCTCCAGGCCTCAGCGGGGCCTAGTCTGGGAGAACAACAAAAGTGTGGAAGCGACACTGACCAGGACTGTCGGGGGGTAGGGGTGGGAAATGGCTGTCTGAAGGTGACAAACTGAAGACACTGCTGTGAGAAGGCAAACAGGTAGAAAAAGAAGGAAAAGTAAATGTAGCACTTCTTTCATGGCTTCAGCAGAATGTTTTCTCTAGAGAGAATAATTGTCAGGAACAGTAGCAGATTAAGAGAAAAAATATCACTTATTAATACCAGTCTTGAAAATCATGGTAAACAGAAATTTATGTTCCATAGGTCATGCAAGGAACACTTTAGTTAGGTGTGCAGTATTTATAGCCAACATCTCATCTAGAAAACCATCATTTAAATAAGTGGTAACACACTGGCAGGAGGAACTCAAACCGCACTGACTCTTCAGGATTTAATTCATATCCTTGGATTATTTTCTTTTCTGTCTATGTTTTATAGGACTAAAAGCCAGCATGAAGCACGTGTGTTCACTAGTATTCATGCCCAGGGACTGCCTCCTGTCCAGTTGACCGTCAACAAATGCTGTTTCTTCAACAAGTTGTGATCCCTTCTGATAACTGATTATTCTTTAGATATGTTTTTGACACTTTGCTTGTTCCTAGCAAGTTCATAAGATATAACTTTGTCTGTGTTTAAAAATACAGGTTCCAGAGATGACAGAGCACAGTGTTTTCAAGGCGGAAGGCAGCTCACATACATTCAAGTGGGTTGTGCCAGCCTCTGGTCGCGGTTCCCGTACCAAGGCAGTAGCTGCAGTAGTTTTTTCCATGCCTGGCCCTACAAAGCGATGGAATTTGCTGCCCTTAACCCAAGTTTTTGGAAAAAAATTATCATTATCAGTTGTAAATCAACATTAAGCAAATATAGTAGATACAGAACTCTGCTAATTTATGTCATTTAGTTCAAATAAGTTTGCTTTTTTCTGTTCAATAACCGATAGCCAATGTCCAATGTTACTTGAATCTAAAAATAAAGATTGTCTTTCAATAAAAATCATTCTAAAATTCTGAACAGACTGGGCTATGTTTGTATAATAGTTTTATAGTACAGGTAACATGCTTTAAAAAATAATCAATGAAAGAATGAAAATAAAAAAATAAAAATAACCCATGATACATGAAGGTAAGTGAAGCCATTCTCAAATACTGGACATTATTTTAAGTACAAGAAATAGTAATTTTGAAAATCCAACTAATGTTTATTGAATATCTACTATTTTTTCAATAGTCAATAGCCAATATAGTATAGTAATAAATTACAATGCAAAGCACATACTATTTCTAATCTTCCATAGGTTAATGACAGTTTAAATACAGGTATATATATATATGTAAAATATGCTATCTGTACATATTTCCATGTACATATGTCCATGTATATTAAAAAGTGGTAGGTTTACTTTTAAATGACTAAAATAGTCACTTCACAAAGATTTCTCTAATCATAAACATTTTACAGTGTCTTGACTCTATTTTCATATTTTATTCAATATATGAGCAGAAGCTTTAAGAACAAGTATATATTAAATAAAAAATAACCATGCTTTAAGGTAGAAATGCAGAAAGAACAGACAGTGAGTACTAACCAGTGGTCTCTCTCACACCAGAGATTTAATTCTGGACTGCTCACCTATTTTGTGGACTCTATTTTTAAAGTTAACTAATAATATATCATATGAAAATGGAATCAGCAAGGAAGCAATAGTTTTCAACTCTCTTTTATTCCACATTTGTTTGTTTGATTTTTTGTAGCACTAGAGACTGAACCCAGGGACTTTGCACTGACCCGTACCCCAACCCCTTTCTTACTCCATTTTGAAATGTGTACCTAT
This sequence comes from Dinomys branickii, assembly GCA_004027595.1. Taxonomy (NCBI): domain Eukaryota; kingdom Metazoa; phylum Chordata; class Mammalia; order Rodentia; family Dinomyidae; genus Dinomys; species Dinomys branickii. The sequence continues at coordinate 143,473 of PVLD010001852.1, read as the reverse complement.
CCTTAAAATGAAACTACGATGCTCACTCACTACAAACAGCATTTTGCTATTAAAAACAAGCCTTCAGTGTGGCATAGGAGAACATACCTGGAATCCTAGCAATTGAGGAGGCTGAAGCAGGAGAACTGCAAATTCCAGTCCAGGCGGTCAATTTAGCAAATTAGCAAAAGCCCTGTGTTCAATCCCCACAGCATGGAGAGGGGGAGTGGGGCTTTACCAAATCCTTCATACCAAGCCTTACCAGAGTCTTTGCACAAGTGTTTCCAGCATATAGAATAGGCAATCTACCATGGTTTTGTAATGCTATGAAGACTTAACATTTACAGATCTTCCTTTCACTTATCAGCCAAGTGTATCCTAGAAACAAACTACTCCTGCCATCAGGATAGTTCATTATAATTTGGGAAATAAAAATTACCATAACATTCTATATCATTCCATAACACAGTATTTTGAAAGGATCCCTGTTTTTTATGTGAATCATGATTGTTCTTATCTGGTAGAGCACAAGACATTTTAGTTGTAGAAAAACTGAAATTTCCAGTTTAAAGTTATCTCGGGAGAAGGAATTGTTTATTTTTGCAGCTCACAGGTGTTGAATATGAATAAGTCTGATATTCTGGTTCTTTAATATAGTGGTGCTTACTCTTGAACTCTCAAAATGGCTTTGGCAACTCTCCAAGCCCCAGTGTAAAGCATATCACATGTTTATCTGCTCAATCCCAGGTTGAGCAACAAAACTACTTTTGTTCAAAGAATAACTAACAGATGTGTAATGAAGTCACCTACCCAAAGCCAAATTCCACTGTCAATAAGGGGTGATTCAGATCATACAGTTTCATTTACCAACTATGTTGAAATTTAGCATTTCTAGCAGAAGTCAGAAGGCAACTGTTCTTTCAACAAGACTAATTTTTTTCTCAAGAATATGCTAGAAACCCATGTTAAGAAGACACTGGCAACCCATGTAGCATTTTCAACTGTACAGTTTTTTTTAAAGGGGATCTTGGACTTGCGTTATATCATAAGCTTAACCCCTGAAAGAAATTGGGGTTTTCCCTGTTTGTTATCAGCAAAAGGCTTCTGTTGTGTTACTCCAGTAGACTTTTTGAAAGCTGCAAGAACTTCTCTGATTTTGTTTTATTTTCATAACTTTCTGAAGAACTTTCAATGCTTATATAACAAAGGACTCAATGTGGAAGTAGGAAGTTGCAATTCCTTAACAAAATTTATCCAAACTTAAAGTTCCTGTGATTACTTTGTTGTATAATAATTTTGCCCATAAAGCATGATGCAAATTTAGTTTGAACACATGCTCAAAGTGTAGAAAGTCAGGCTCAATGAGAAATGAACTTCAGGGGAGGTTTGCAGCTAAGGAGCTACAATTATTTGTTTATTTGTTTATTTGTTCTTGTAATATGGGGATTGAATGTAAGGCCTTCACGCCAAGCTACATCCCCAGCCTTATGTGTGTATGTGTGTGTGTGTGTGTGCACATGCATGCATTTTCTTGTTTGAGACAAGTTCTCATTAAATCACTAAATTGTCCAGGTTGGGTTTAAACTTCCTGTCCTCCTGCCTTAGCATAGCCCTCCTGCCTTAGCTTCCCAGAGTATTGGCATGTGCCAAAGTGCCTCTTTCGTCTCCTCCCTTCCCTTCCCTTCCCTTCCCTTCCCTTCCCTTCCCTTCCCTTCCCTCTCCTCCCCTTTCCTCCCCTCCCCTCCCCTCCCCTCCCCCCTCTCCCCTCCACTCCTGTCTCAGTTTACCCTTACCCATCACGGAAGTGCCTACTTCTTAGATAGGGCTATGTTAACATTAACTTTTGTGCAACTCCTTTGAGGGGTTCCTCCCAGTCCCGCAGGTCGAATATTTCTCGGTACAGAAATACATTTTAGAATACATAACATATTCTTCCCTCTATTATAGAAACACCCACAATATTTCAAAGCAAAACATTAACATAACAAAACATAACAGAAAAGGTCATTATACACAAATTTTAATAGGCTTCTATTTGCCCATTTTTAACTTGAAAATAACAGTGTCCCAGTGTCCCAAACTTGATTCCTTGTTTTCTCTGTGGTTTTTCAAAACAGCCCTGTTTACTTTGGCGCACATTTTTATTACATTTCTCATCATTTTCCTTTTCTTCCAGCAACCACTCTTTTCACTGTATTTTGACTTTCATATAATTATGTTAACTTTAGGCACCATGTTTTGTTAAGGTCCCTTTCTTTTGTAAAAATGTTTCTAGTGTATGTTTGTGATGCACAATGAATACATTCCTTGTGGGGTATTGGTACATATATATGGAGTCTACCAACAAATGCAGATTTACTTCAGGAAAAGAAAAACCTGCGTCAACATTTTAATACTAAATGTGTTGAGACATCATGAGATGAATAGAAGTTACCTTTGGCTTTTGCCATTACCAGAGGTGCTCAGAGCGGTGACCTGAGCTTCCAGGAACTTGTTAGCACCACGAACTGCCTGCTGGGTCCCCTTGGTCATTCAGATTGCTGCAGATACATTTCCAGTTTCCTCTCCAAGACCCGGCAGTGCGGTAGGTTTTCTGTGATATACCACATCCTCTAGGGTCCCTCATACAAAGGCAACACCGTCTGTTGAGAAAACATCGTACTATTTTTCTTTTCCTGAAGTGGGTGTACATTTTTTTGACAGGCACTATTGCATCTGGATCCTTTTCAATTCCACTTTTCCTCCCCTCCTTCCCATTTCCTGTTTCCCTCCTCCTCTCCCTTCCCATCCCCACAAAGTCTATCTGAGGTTCTTTTCCTGAGAATGCCAACATTAATATGTATTTCCTAACTTTGAACCTTTTCCCATTACCCAAATGATTAATTCTAGTTTCTACTGATAGGAACGCTGTTACCTTGTACATTACACAAGGCATTTTGGCACCTGTGTGAAATATGAAAATGATCTTGTCTTAAATCTATAAACTTTTCCAAGACCAGCACAATACAACAGTGACTAGTAAAATTTATATCGAGGGTCATAAAATGTGGATCAATGTATGAGTAAAAACACAAGCCTTTCTTTTTTTCCCTACCACCACAGCAGTTAATCTAATAGTTTTTCACTGTTCTTTGAACCCTCAGATGATGGCTACAGCTAAAGACAGGATATTAGGTCATCCAATTATCTGATTTACTGTTAGACATTCTACATGTTTATATGTTCAGAGTTTTCACCATGATGACAGAAAAGCTAGACCTGGAGGAAGCTGTTATGTAACGTTTCTGTAACATTCAGTAAATGTGTGTTTAAGGACTCTAACAGGTACTTTCCATGTGGTCTCTCCTAAGTTTATTGAAATTCAAGCCAATTAATTGAAGTAAGCTGTGTGTTTGTGCATGCATTCTGAGTCATTAACTGAAGTGAAACACATGTATTGCTAATCTTGCATGCTATGATTAAGACAGAAATGAAGACATCCATCAAACTAGATTACTTCTTCATCAACTAGGTTCAGAAATATCTCTACAGCTGTTCAGCTCATTTTAATTGTATCAAAGCCGCTCACTTCATGGGTTTAAGTTAGGCACTATGTCACCCTATTAATAAAAGAGAATATTACAATAAGGTTGTGTTAGTCAACATGGAAAAGGAATCACAACACACTTAAAGGTTTCTCCTGTAGGAAAGTCAAACTCACTTTTTTTAAAAAAAAAAAGGCATTTTTGTGTTTCTGGACCTATTTTGACATTTATGTGCACAAACACAGAATGGGGAGGACCATCTTTACCCTGGTTTCCGTTATTGGAGGTGTCCACATAACTCCTCTTGGCCGCTTATCCTATATTTGAGTGAAAGAACAGAGAATGTTACTATCTTCCTTATGTGAAAAACAAATTGAATTGATGGCCCATAAGAAATGTTTGTTATTTTCCCCTTGAATTAACAGTCTTTGTTCCAATAGGAAGATAGGGTGTTAAAGCAGTTAATTATTCTATAAAGAAAACTCACTCTGTGAATTTTGGGGGGTTCATTGCTCAATATTGCCCCTAGTAATACAAACAGAATTTGGGTCACTCAAAAGGACTAGAGCACAGCAAAATATGACCAGAAGTTACCTCAAAGTAATGAATGATTTGACACAGAGAGATTTTTTTAAAAGCCAAAGTTACCATTGCAGGGAATTCATTCTCCTGTGATTCAGAGAGTCACAGAAGTGAACTGAACAGAATGCAAATAAATCAGGTTTGAACAGCTCATAGATGCAGATCCCTCTGCTTGGTATCTCAGAACACTGTGAGAAGCACCGACTCTCAAATCTCTCATATCGTTTATCCACTGAGTATCATCTTAAAAACTATGAAAGTGAAAAACTGTGAACTTAGTGATTTAAAACTGAAATTTTATATATTCGTAATCATAAAGCTTCAACCAACCAAAATACCTTCCGATTTAACTATAATTACTTTAGCAATTAGCTGTGCCAAAGACAAATTTAGTTTTAATCAACATTTATTTTTTTCTTGACTTTGTTTTTCATTTAAGGATTCATATTTTATTTAAGGATTCAAATCGAACAGAAAACAAACATGACTCGAGACTTTCAGATTTCAGGAGTGAGAGTAGCTCAACTGAAAATACAGAACTACATGGAGATTTAGGGTGAAAAAATGGCTAAACCCTCCACTTTACTGAAATCAGACATGCAAATGCTGATGTGCCTGCCAGTACTCACAGCTGGGCCTTTTTTCAGTGGTGATGCTGAACATTGCACGCATGTATTGAACAGAATTTCTATATTGAAAAGAATATCTGTGTGCTTCACAACTTTAATTGCAAGGCTGAATCAAATTACAGTATTAATAACAAATGGAAAATATATGTCAAAGTAGGAAAAGCAAAAATAATAGCATATGTTGGAATATTCTATAATAACTAACCCTACTGTGATTAGGAATATTCTATAATAACTAAAATTACTGTTATTAAAATGAATTTATTGCCATAAATGTTTATAGTATGCTAAATTTTAAAGTGAGTTAGAAGTCAGTTTCAGTTTCTATATTCCATTTTTTTTTTGTATTGGGAATCAAACTCGGGAACTTGCACTTGCCAGGCAGGCACTGCACCACTGAGCTATATCCCCAACCCACTATTATAGCATTTAATACATAAATAATATACTAAAATATCAAATAGGTAAGATTAGCCAATATTCTATAAACTCTATGTTGTAAAATAATGTACATTAAATTTTACATAGAGCCATACGAGAATGTATTCATGAAGCCTTTTAATTATTTCTATGTCTTCTAATTTCCCTACAAAAACATGTATTATTGGTATAAAAATGGTTTTCCTTCAATGCTAGAGCCTTGGGTGCTTTCTGGCACCTGGTTAGCCGCATGTGATTGTCTCTCTTGCTTTTCCAATGCAGTATTTCCCAATGACATATTCACGGAAACAACAAATAAAGTTTCCCCACGGCACAGGCTACAAAGAAGCCCCACCACCCAGCTGAGGTTCCCGTGAGGTTCCTGTGTACCCAGGAATCACTCTTAGGTAGAGCAGGAATAAAATAAACTGAGCAGCGGGAAGCAGCAGCAGTCATATGGAGAGCGCTCCCCTCTTGCTTTCCCTGCCTCCGAGGTCTCCTACAACTGAGGGGGGCTTCGGATGGGCCAGAAAAACCTAACTGTAAAAGTATTCACGAATTGCCTGCTAGGAGTGTCAAAGTGGTCGCCTGGTCTTGTATCGAGGCTCGCCTTTTTATTACAAGAATTTGGAAGTTTGTGGTGACGATCCCTCAGCGCCTAAGGTAAATGACGCACAGCTGTGGGAAGAAGGGAAGCAACAGGAAAGACCAACAGGAGCCTAAAAACGGGAAATCCCAGCAAAAAGGAAGAGGAGAGAAATCCAGAGCAAGGAAAACACTGTCTCTCCTGCTTGGGACCAGAAGCAAAACTGGAGACAGAAGTTGAATCCCTTTCAGAAGGGAACGGACCACAAAAGCTTTGCTCCGCGGCCCAAAAGTTGCATGTTTTGTTTTGTTTTTTTAACTTTAGTTATTAGTGCCCGTGTGCAGTACACAATGTTTACATTCGCTGTGGGAAACGTGCGAGCACGGCCCACTTCATTCCTCTTGCCTTGCCTTTCCCTCTCCTCCCTCCCTCTCCTCCCTCCCGTCCCCCGCTCCTGCTCACCCCTTCACCCCTTCCCCTTCTTTTGTCCATGTTCACAGTTCATTATTCTTTTTTAAATCTCTTTTTTACTTTAAAGGGAATAAAATAATAAACAACATTAGAAATGACAGAGAATTTCACAAAACAAGATGATAGGAATTCAACAATGGTTGTTACAGTGCATACTGTTGTCTTCCAATCCAATGAGATAGAAATTGTTATGTCTTTTAGAAAAAGCCCTACAAACCGCAGAAAGATGTGTTTTGCCCAAAATCACATTGAAAAAGTATGAAATTTTGAACCTTCAACTTTATTAGCACTCTAAAGAATGAAGTCAGTGTTTTTAATTACAAATGCCAAAGATAAAACTCATCAAACAGAAGCCATCAGTGACTGAAAAACTATGCTTTGATTCAGTTTGTCCTTAAACTAATGGTTTCTTTATTTACTTTGTGGGTCTTGTGTCTCTTGAACCAGTGACAAAATTATCATTATGACTACTTTTCTAATTTCATTTTTTCAAGGATTATAGTTTATAATGCTGTTATGATTTATTAATAGAAAGACACCTAAACAAAGCCAATAGCCTCCTAGCAGTAACTCATCACCTTCTTACTCTTTGATGGTGGGACTTTATTTGTCTTGGTTCATTAACTTCTTCAGAAGAGAGATGATACCTATAAAGGTACAAATTTTTCAATGTTGTATTTTTCATACAATCTGAATTTAAAGTATTTCTAGGAGAAAGTTAATAAGTCCTAGACAGTTTAGGGGTAGGAGCTGCAGGATCACTGTTTCTCATATGACTTTTGCACTCGTCTGGAAATTTCTACTGTAAATAAAAATTTTACTTAAACTCTATTTGATAGAAAAGCCAAGAGTTTGAACCAAGAAAACATTTCTTCACTCATACCAAATAGGATTTTAGTGCTGCTGTATCCAGTCCATCTTAGAACAAAAATAGGTAAGGTACTTTTCACTAACTACTGAGTATTTTTATTTGAAATAGGATAATCTTTTACTGATAATCTACTATGAGAGTTCAGAAGACAATTTATGCAATTATGTCATTATAATTCATATTTCCTATAGATTAGAAAATATGTACCCTTATGTAGCAATCAGCAACATGTAAAGAAGATGAAATTTTTTCCATACGAGAGGTAGAAAAGCTCATTCAGTCTCTACATCAAATAGCCTTTGATTATCTACTTGATATTAATTGTTTTTAGCTGTGTGACTGTTATGTTATTTAGTGTGTCTAAACCACAAATGGCTCCTGCCAAGCCCTCACACCATTACAACAAGATTAGCGGAGGAAAATTCAAAAACACTCATGGGGATTGTTTGCACTGTTTTTTTTTTTGTTGGGTATGTTTTTGCTCTGTGGGATAGAAGACAGTTTAAAACAGCTCTGGATGAAAAAAGAAGTGACTGACCGCAGGTTGCAAGTATGCTTCAGTGAAGCAGAGGTTTCTACAGCTCCTTTTCAGCAAAGGGGAGGTTTCTAACGGTCCCCTGATGACTTCAAATGTGCTCACAGCCTGCACGCAGCAGCCACAGTGGAAACTTACCGGTGTGATAATAATCACTTAGAGTGAGACTGTGGTGCAGACCCTCTTCCTCCAACCAGAAATCCCCTGAGTAAAAGCTTCACCGCCTGGGGAGACACAGAGACGCAGAGACATGAAAACAGGTGTACCTTGCCCTGACATTCAGAGAAACTGGATATGAGCAGTGTTCTACTCTCGATGTTGTCAGACTCCAAAAGTTAGTACAAGACTTTTACCTGCTCTTTAGGCATCCACTTTAAAAATGTCTTGAAACATTTGCTGAGACCATTTTTAATATATAAAAAGGGACAAGCTTTGTTAAAAGAAAGTAAGTTTAAGTGAGACAGAAGAAGCAGACTCCACGTGTGCTCACATATATAAATGAAATCTTGGAATAATACACTACTATATATTCATGGTTCTTGCCTCAAAACAAAAAGTGCAGAACAGAGTAGGAACCATTCTTGTTATTTTTTACATTTCTGCATTGTTTGAATTCATTAAAACCACCAATATAGTACTTTTGAAATCATTTTAAAGTCCCTCTTCTTATAATTAATTTGGATAATATTCTCTGTTATATAAGTACCGCGTGCTAACCGATTGTGCCACTAAGCTTCTGGAAGTATTCTCTGGTAAGGGGAACTATGTTCTCTTAGAAAGTTGCCTTAATTTTTCAGAAAAGGTGTGCTAGAGATCAGCACACAGAACAAGATCTCCTTCAAGGATCAACATCTTAAAAACCACTGAATCATTACAGTACTTTTTCATTAGATTGAACATTTATTTATGTCACTTTCCAGATTACAAAATTCCTTCCCCACTCATGGTAACATTTTAGGCAACAACAGTTCTATAGGTAGATGTCACTTAATATTATGACACTAAACACTTACATTCAGATATTATGGTAATATTAATATTTAAGGAGCATTATAATAAAAGCAAACCCCAAAATATCAAAGTCCAAGAAAATACCCCACACAATAAGTATATCTTCATTACCTCGGCCTGAGATATTATGGAAAGCTAACAAGAAGGCTGATTGCTAGCACTTCACAGTACAAAAAACTCAAGTTGGGAAGATCTTAGGAGAAACAAAGGACAGAACTTGCTGTACTTCACACTTAGCTGGACATGGTGATACTCCTCATGAATCTAGAGGTTTTATTCATTCTCTCACACTTCCTTATTTTCCACTCTGACCAAGAGACAGAATATTGGAGAACATTTCTAAGGATTCAGTAGCATGTTCTCCATCAGCACTGGCTGACAAATGCCCAGGAAAGCTGACCTGCTCCTGAGCTTGGAAAGGTCTGTGAAGGCAAACCAAAAGCTACATTAGGAACACACTTAGAATCACCTGGGGGTCATTTTACATGGCTGTCTCCTAGGGCAGCCTATCGAATCTCTGGGGTTGGGGGAAAACTTCACATGCACATATATTTCAATATGTTTATATTTAATCCTCCACAGACAAGTACAATTGCTGATTATGATGCATTTATAAAGGAATCTCAGATAATAAGAAGAAAAATTTTAAAAATCTAATGACAAAACAATTTAAAACTGTATACCCGTATCATTCTAAATTTGAGAATTCAGATTTTTTACCCACAGTTGATAAATCAAATGTCATAATCAGTTCCATGTGTGCCCTTACAGAATGCTAACTTGTATCTGCCTTAGAGTTAGGCCACCATGGTAAAGGGGATTTTTGCTGAATGTCTTGTCAGAGTGCGATAATTTTGAATATTATAAAAGTGAAATGACAGAAATAGTTTATTTAAAAAAACTTGAAAGCAGATCAAGAAAGTAAATTCTTATTAAATGAACACTGTTTCTTGATTATATTCATATAGGACCCACCCCGTTGCTACCACTAAAACACTTTCTAATCAATGCAAATGTCACCTACTAGCATAAACTTTGCTTATACGCATTGTTTACTGCAAGAGAACTCAGAACTCAGGGGTTATGGATGTCCATCCAATCATCACTCCAAAATTTAGGAGAGAATTAATTCTCTGTCTCTATGTATGTATGTATGTGTGTGTGTGTGTGTGTGTGTGTGTGTGTATACATATATATATATGTATATATCTAAGATTGAGGCATACTCATATTAATAAGTTAACAGAAATCTGTAGCTAGGCCAGGAATAGAATCCAGGTTACATATTTTTAGACTAGTGCCTCTTAGATTTTCACACACAATATGATATTTACCCATATGCTTTAAAAGGACACAGCTTTCAGCAAGGAAAGTAGCGAGAAAGAGGGTAAGAACAATCACAGAACTGAAATCTGCATAAGTGTGTTTGAAGTCTTCTCTTTCAACCACTCATGCATTTCTGCAAATCTTTTTTTTCTCCTTCTTAAGATCTACTCTCCACTTTTCCTGACTCTAAGGCAGCACATAACTTTCAGAGATGTAGCAATAGCTACTATCTTATGTGAAGCACCACGTTAGGTACTTGACAAATACTATTTCATGTAATGGTCACAATGCTACAGGAAAGGCATTGTTCCCAATTTACAGATGAGGAAACTGAGGCTCCATAATTTACCAATGAAAACTTGAAGCTCTTGAACATATTCTTGGGGATAATGAAAATTCATTTCTCAGCCTTTTCTGTTTGAATTTGGGTTTACTTCAAATTCCTTCATTAAGAGGGGAAGAATATCTCAGTGGTGACCAACAGTGACCCTTGGCTTCCATCCTAATGCACATGTTGAAGAAGAACATATTAAGGATTTCATCATCAAAGAGGGAAAGAACATAAAAGTAGGTGCTCTGGGTCTGACAGATTTAAATACTAGTGCTCTAGTTTATTACCTTTCTTATCTTGGGCAAATTACTTAAGTTTCTGTGAACATTTACTCTTCTTTAAAAATGAAATCAGTTTTTCCTACCACAGAAGATTGTTGTGAGGGTAAAAAGGGACAATAATGCATGAAATATTAAGTTTTTCACTCAGCACATAATCAGTGCTTAATAAGTAACAGTTGCTGCTATTTCAGAAAGCCTAAAACTGTAGTTCTGGGGCCAATCCCTTTGCTTATGGACAATAACAAGCAGCCAGTCACAATCATCGCTCATCAATCGCACGCCCTCAAATAATCGTATTTAACATGACATAAGAAAGGTCATCCGCATAGCTTACTTAGGTCTAAAATGGGTTTACCTAACACTGGTTGACACTACTATCCAGGCACTAAGTGTATTAATTTAATTCTAAACTAACACTATGAAAAAGGTATTACCATTACAGATAAGAAACTGAAGCACAAAGAGGTTAAGCAAGTTGACTACTCAGTAAATAGAAGATTATAAGTGACGAAGCCGGGACTTGGAGGTATTTAGGCCACAGAGAACACCCTCTTCTGCATGCTGCTGCAGAGCTTCCCTCTGCGCTGTGGGTTGGATTATTTTATTCCCCTCACGCTGCTTCCCAGTGGCATCTACACACTTGCTTTATTGCTCCCCATTCCCAGTCTTTTAGGCCTTTGTAATATTGGATAGGAATCATCCAGGCTGAGTCATGGAAGACGGTAAAGAAGATCTGATTTCTTATCACCTGACAGGACCTTTGCTTCTGCCCTGCAGAGTCCCACACCTGATCTCCCAATCTGCCACTCTGTGTGCCTTATATAAAGTCAGCACATCACCAATGTCCTTTGAGTGTTAAAAATTGAAAAACAGTGACCATAAAATTTGATATTGCTCATTAAATTAAATGTAAAATGAAAATCTTGCATAAATAAAATTTAGTGCTACCTTTTTTTAATATGAAGGGTAATATATTAAGAATGGTGTGTTTTAATAAGATGAAAGAATTTCAACATGATAAGTCAGATTCCTTGTTGGATTTTTTGCCAGTATCTTGGTAATATCTTAGTATAGATTCTTCACAAAAGAGCTCTCTCTATATTTGCAAGTTAACTCAAGTTTCCAGCCACTTGCATCATACAGACAAGGTGTGTTTCAAGTCTTACAACAGCACCTGCTCTTAATCACAGAGCATGAGGCTTTCTGTGAGTAAGGAGTCAGTAAAGTGCACTTTCTTGTGAAGTATATGTACATGTGTGAGCACATACAGAGAGAGAGAGAGAGAGAGAGAGAGACAGAGACAGAGACAGAGACAGAGAGACCCAGAAAGAACCAGAGAGAGCCAGAAAATCTTTCTTTCAATATATTCTTTACATAACTACATGGACTCAGCCTTCTTTCTTTCCTCGAGCTGGGAGCTGGGTCCCAGCCCTTGGGACAGCCACAGATTCATGGTGACCTAAGAAATCTCTTCTATTCCCTCCACAGCATGGTGCGTATGTTGTCATTTTCAATATTAAATATGTTCCAAGATAGGAAAGCACCATGTAATATACCATTTGGGGTTCTAGATCAGCATGGAAATAGTATATACATCAATCACTTTTGCACAAACTTTCAGTGACCAGTAAAATTTCTAATTACAGCGTGTATGTGTGTGTGTGTGTGTGTGTGTGTGTGTGTGTAAGTGCGTGTGTGTGTGTACGCGTGCGCTCCAGGTTTGTTGTTCTTATTATTTTACATGCTATCTACCCACAGTGGACTGCGTTCAGGGAAGGATCCTCCAGTGTAGCTAGAGAAGGACATCTGCTAGGCTGCAGCTCATTAAATAGAAAGGAAATTGAGACTCTTTCCTCTCTTTCACTGCTGGATTCTCCTGCCATTTTTAGTAATGCTCAAAGGGCCCCACTTGACTTGACCCTCTTGCCATTTAAGCAAGAATTCATACCTGCCCCACAAGGCTGGAGGAATTATGACCCCTTTTTATGGCAACGGCACTAGAGCTTGCTGCCGTGATCCTGAGAGGGTGACCAAGCTCAAAGGCCTGCTGCTGTGCGGAAGTGTTCAGAAGATGACATCCTCCCGTTTGGTTAGTGTCAGAGCACTTTCTCCTTGACTGCTGAAACCTCACCAGGCCTGCCATGCCTCTCTACTCATCAGACTTTTCTGAAACCTTGAGTGTCAAAGCCCTCTATACCTTGTTACCTAAAATGCCGCCACTGGAGCTTGCGGGAAGGCCTGACGCACCTGTATAAAGGTCAACAGGCACACTGTGTGTTCGCAGTTCCTAACGGAGCCCACTGCCCCCCCGTGCAGAATCATCATTCTAATTCTCTACCTGATCCGGGACAGGGTTCAGCTCAGCAGCCACCGTTCTTCCTACTCTTAAAGTGACTTCCTCTAAACAGAAATTGCCTTTAAATGCTGCAAGAACTAGCTTAAGGCTACTCTAATTCCCCTCCCAAAATTTTAATAACTTTGAACCTCATTGTGGAAGGATTTGGGGGTCTTGATTCATTTTCTACTAAAGAACGACTAGTCTAGAATCCCTTCTTCACTAGTCAGCTTCAAACTTTGCTGATTAGTAACCCTCGCCAAAGAATGTACCTCGCTTATATTAATTCTGCTTCTCTAGGAACCTCTTTAGTATTTTAAAATTTTTGTTAACCTTAACATTTTTTATGCATCACAATTCATTTTAGACTGCAACACCTCTGACATTATCCTGACAGTCAGTATCTCGTAAGAGTTAAGGGTGTGACCTTTCGTCTTCTGTCTCACCAATTTAAAAATCTGATCGTGTCAGTAATTTCCTGGGAAGTTACACTGGTTTCTGTCAATACTTTGTTCTGGATTTTTTTTTTTTTTATTTCATTCAGCTAATAGGAAAATGCTTAGGTTCAGAATCACAATTTCCTCAACTTTTTTTTTACCTTTCACTGCATAAAATTATCATTGAAATAAGACAGGAACTTAACAAATCCTCAGCTTTCACAAAATGAAATTTTCAGCTAAATACAAATGTAACACCCAGCTTTGTCATTTGTACCAGATGAATACACTATTCACTTTTTTGATCAAGTTCTCTCTAACACACTCCTACCACAACAGCTAGCTATTTACTCAAGACCCTTGTTATGCCAAGAAATATACATGTAAATCCATTTAACTGTCTCAACAAACCTGAGCAGTTGATATGATAACCCAGATATTACAGACAAAGAATTTGAAGTAAGAGAGACTAAACAGCTCTCCGGGGCCCCACGCTTTAAATGATATGTTTAGGGGAGAAGCTTGGGCAACCTGACTTCACCTCTGCGCTTGGTAAACATGATGATGCACTGCTGAATTTTGCCTCTAATCTCCTTTCCGTTTCACAGAAATGCTTCCTACAGATCTTCATGAAGGAATATATCTTTTTAGCACCAACTTTATCCTATCCTTCTTAATAATATTTACTTTTAACCCAAGGATCGGTTCCTTACATTATATACACCAGTAGTGAATCCCTTCTTCTTACCCTTTCACCTCGTATTTACCTCCTTATGGCACCAGTGCAGCTTCACTGTTTATTAATCATGTTTGTCAACTACTCTGGGTCCCAGGTAATACAAATAAAACAGATGACCTGGCCATGCTAATATAATATACTTCCCTCAAAGTATATTGGGTGGAGAGGCAAGTACATCCCTTTATTCCTATTACTTACCTTGGATATTATTTAAATGAGAACATTGAAAGGTTGGTCATTGATAAGGTTAAAGTTGAAAGAGCAATTGAAATGCATCTAATTCAATGCCTTCTTTGACCTTTGGAAAAAAATGATGCTTGGATATGTTAATGACCTATCTACACTTAAAATAGCTACTTCCTTAAATTGTTTTTTCATAAGAAGTGACTTTGGAAAGTGGTCAGTAGTTGAAATCATACCAAACTTTAAATTTACTTATATTAACTCCATAAACTCTCCAACATTTCCCCCAATTTAATAAGAGGTTCTAAAAATTCATAACGGGCAAAAGCAAGATAATAAGAATAGTACACGTGTTCTAAGAGTTCCCTAACAGTAGAGAAGTGCACGGCCATCTTGTCTGCCATTAGTTTTAGTAATTTCCCTCCACCATTCAGAATATAACATCTTTCTTTCCTCGTCAGAGCCACACTGCATTTGATGAGCATTACAGCTGTTACCTGCGTTTGCTTAATTCATTATTTTTCCAAAGGTGTTATTCACTGGCATACTTTATTCTGAAAATTCTATTTCAAACAAACAGAAAATAGAGCATTATGAAAAAAAGTTGCAAAATCTACAATTTGATGATAAAAATTGCATGATCGGTCAAACTGGATACTCAGGAAGTCTGAGAACATTAAAAATTTTGAGAAAACTCTGATGTTTCAACTGTGATGTAACTTTAATTATAGCCAAATTCATATCCTCTCATATCCTCTGATCTTCATATTAAAAATGAAATTCAAAGATAACGGGAAAACTAAATTCCACTGTATATTATGAGAATACGCATTTGTGAACAGGGGTTTTGCAGGGAGGTGAGACAATGATTTAATGGAAAAGTAATGATATCAACACAAAGGAGCCCTCCCCTCTTTTAATCACTCTCAACTCTCTAACAAGGATCTCTTTCTTATAAGCTGCTTCAGAGGAAGGGATTCACCTGGCTACGCCTGGTCCATGAAGGCTCATCTTCAGTACAGAAGACCCTGGTAGCAGACTAAAGTGTATCATCTACTTTTCAGACCTGTGGTTGCACAGTGGCAGGGATGTTTCAGAAAGTAAGCATTTTGCTTTTTCAAATCAAAATGAAAACAGTGTTCTGGTCACAACAAACAACCTGCCTTCATAGACATCCTCAGAAAAGCCAGGCGAAGGAAAAATTGTATTACAAAGAATATTGAGTCCCTAGTCACAAGCGCTGGAGCTCCTGGCATTCATTTGGGACTAGAAAAACTGCCATATCCATTAAAGAAACCTACTCACTTGTTTCTGGGATGTTTTCACCCATGAAACCGAAATGATACAAATTGATGTAATCATTTATCATTTTAGTTTTATATATTCATTCATACCTCAATTTCACCTCAAAACACATGAGACAGTTTCCAAAATAAATAGAAAATATTATGTTAAGAAATTAAGTAGGAAAGTCACAATAAGTGGAAAATAAAGGGAATAAACATGAAAGGAAATCAAGAAAAGGACTGGTAGACACTGTGCATCACATATTTGAGCTTAGTGTAGCAGTGACACTTGGTGTGAATTCACATCCTTGCTTTCAGAGACAAGGCTCTTATCATGGAAAGCAATAAAGAAAGCATAAACATCTATCACCATTTCAGGAGCAGAGGACAAATAAGCATTCTTTAATTATTTTACAATTTTGCCTGCAGTGGTATATTTCTGAAAAGAAAGGACCAAATTTCTAAAATGTGATGTGGGCTAATACTGTTTGGATGTGACAATGTACTCAAATAATCATATAATTTCTAAAATAAAAAAATTCACTATTCCAGAAGAAACATATTTTTTACTGATGCTAACAGAAAATAAACCTTTAAATTTTTTTTTCTGACCTAACCACCATTAAAATGAACAGAATCTTCATGTGTAACTAAGGCTTGCAAATGTTTTCTTTCTCTTTTTTTTGCCACTCTCCAAATTATAGAAGCAGTTTTCTATGTCTGTCACTTGCACTTCCTTCCAGTCCAAAATGAGCTTTAATAATGTCAGTGCTAGAGACTCGTTACATAGCAACTGCTACAGATCTTTTACATACAGAAATTATGTTTGTTACAATAGTACAAAGAAACTCACAGTAACATTATCTTTTGCTGCTGGTAGCAGAAACCAGAGTACTTCAAAGATCTTGAGGTTATTTCTTAAGAACTCTCCCTAGGTCAATTAAGTTGTATTATTTTGTAACTAGACTGATGTCTACTTAAAGCATGACTCTAGCCTGAATGTGACACTAACCTCTTCTAGTGAAATGATTCAAATTAGGATAGTTCTCAAAATATTAGCAAAATACTAGGAAAATTTTGCCACTGTATTTTATAATGTCCTTCCTTACACGTAAAATAATTTTATTCCTCTAAGAAATCTTGCTGAATTAATATGGAAGACATTTCCACTATAGGTACTAAAATATCCGTCACCCTTTCAGTCCATAGAAATAAAATCAAATTCTATTTTAGTGAAGTTTTCATAACAGCCTTTTGGTAATAATGTTGAAGAATCATGATATATTTAAGAGATATTAATTCTAGTAATAGTCATTTATCTTTGATGTCACAGAGAGACAAAGGCTTGGGAAATAGAAGATTTATGATGACATATTATAGACTCACTTGGTAGACGTTAGGTTTTTTTTTTAACTCTTCCTCTGAAACGACAGATAATGAAGCTTTATCAACTTCCTTTTATTAAGGCTAAAAATATATCCTATAATAGGATCATAAACATTTAATGAAACTCACAGATGTACTGAATTTTAAAATTAGGTGAGATGGGCAAGGAGTTCATAGAAAAGTAAATCAGTGTAATGCACACGTTATGAGTTTACAGCCCTGCTCGCTTTAACTCCATATACTTCTGGGTCTGACTTTTCTCCTGAAGTCCGGGCACACACAGCCAACTTCCTAATTGAACCTGGGTGTCTAAAATGGTTGCTTTTCTCCAAGGGCATCAGAGACATGTTAGCTGGGGCAAACCTAAATTCAATAAGATAGAAGAGGCTGCCTAAGCTTGCCTTTCTTCTGTCGATTGTTTTCTGGGAAGATGGTCATTCTTATCTCTCTCTGTCTTATGTTGGGTTCCCCAGAAACAGACTCTGAAATGAGGACACACGAGGGTATGAACAGGAAGCACTGCTGAGGACACGTAGGGTAAGGCCACTAAACACAGGCATTTTACAAGTAATTTCATGGTGGGTACTTTGAGTTTTATCCCACAGTGGCTACCTGAAGACAGATTTATCTAATCAAGCCAAGGTGGGGGAATATTTAAATCCATGCATCTGTCTGTGATTTGTTAAAACCTGACTCTTAGAGGGATAGAAGTTCCCAGGTTCTTCCAATAAAGTGGATCCAAAAAGGTTCAAGCAGGCAGAGGTCAATCTTCCAACACAGAGATACAGGCAGGCGACCTAAGAGAAAAAATAGGGGGAGTCAGAGTGGCTCAGAACGTAAAAAGATCGAAGCAGTGTGCTGAGCATGCCTGCTACAGCTTCCTACAGTCTTCACACAGCTCCATCTTTATAGTTAATGCCCATACCTGTCTTAATTCTGTTTCTATTTATTTACTCGGATAGTTAACTCTCCTTTATTCTCTACATTTCCTAGGGGAAATCAGTTGCTGAGAGTAGAGTGCTAATTTATGGGTCAATGTACTAGTTTTCTTCCACTTTATTTCATAGCTCAAAAAGACCAGTGAAGGTATTATTTTTGGCCCATTCACAATTTTAAAGACTTAAATATGTATAGTGGAATGCCAATTGGTAGTCAATTCATAACCTGCAGCTGAACTGAGTAAGTGTGGTGCTGGGAGGGCCAGGCCCACCTGAGGACTATTGCCAGCCGCATAAGAGGCAGAACTAGAGAAGTTAGACTGTTGGGAGCTGAGAAAGGGGGCTGGGACCTGGTAGAAGCTTTAAGAAGCTGTTGGTTCTTTTGGAGGAGCTCGTCATGTTGGTTTTCCTGGTGAACCTGGCTGTTTTCATCCTCCAAGGAGCTTGGGATCTTGATGGCACTGAGAATAGCTTCGGTTCATTTTGGGGGAGCTCTGGTCCTCACTGACCATCACTTCCTGGCTTTGGAGAGGAAGGAGGTGCACTGCCAGTCTCCTGGAGGAGCTTGTTGATTGGCTGTACTGATGGGAACTCAGCTTTCCTGATTATCAGAGAAGCTCAGGACCTCGCTGTGGCTGAGGATGGCTGTGGTACTTTTCAGGGGAGCTCTGGTTCTTACTTTGAGTGTCACTTCCTGGCTCTAGTGTAGATCCCTCAGCCTGCTAGCACAGGTTCTTTACCCTGCTGGCACAGACTTTCTAGATTCCACCACTGACCTTTGGGCCTTCCAGCACAGATCTATGAAACAGGCCTGCATGAGACATTATTATGAGCTCTAGCTCTTCATCTGATCTCATGCAGGACATTTCCACAGGATCCAGGCTCTCGTCTCGATTATTTGGTCTCTAGTGTGTGGACAGATTTCCTGCACTCTTTCGTATATCATTCTTTGGGTGACTATTATAAACAATCTTATAAAATATGTGTTGTGTATGTTATTGTTCCTTTTGCAAAAAAAATCCCCCAAACCATGACAATATGTATACTTCTTCAGTTCAGTGCAATCTAACATTATCAGTTAGGATTTTAATCACCTACCTATAACTGTCCAATGTTACAGTAGTTTTCATAGTACAGCTTAGTAAACCAGTAGTATCCACAGTATCTGGCTCCATAAAGGTATTATGCTCCCCCTGCCAAGTCATCCAGGACTCAATCTCCTCCAAGATTTATAGTAGAAGAAGGGGGCTTTCGCAGCAGCCATCACTTCCCCCATGCAAGTAGCAGATCTGGAGGAAGAAGAAAAGGGAAAGACGGAAGGGGTTTAGGCAAGGTGATTTTTTGAAAGCAAAGTCATGCAGTTTACTGTTGGCTCCTTGTCAAGAACTAGCAATAAGCTAGTAAATGTTTGACAAAAAGCCCTCCAATCTTTGCTGTGTAGATAAGCCTGCTGTGGCTGACTTCAAGCTAGCAGCTTGATCTCACTGTAGCCACGGGGAGGGATACAGACGAATGACCCTTCCAACCCGAGCCAGCACCAAACTACTGTCCTGAACTCCCACAGCTGCTCCTAGCTATAGAGAAGCTGCAACATGAAGGCATTATTCTACAGAAGCACGAGTTCAGAGTAAAGTTCAGGTTATAGATGAAAGAAAATGCATGTCATGCTTCCTGTGGTCACGATGTCCCCTTTTGTCCCACACCCAGACCACTTACATTCATCCTTCGTTGGTCCTGTAGAATAAATCTGCTTGAGCTGGTGCCAAATCCTATCAGATGGCTTTCAGCGAGTAGCACTTCTCCAAAATAGAGTGAGGAAATGTATTATAGGTGTCAAAATAGCTCAACATGCACGAAGAGCAGCATGTATCTATAGACAAAGTTCATTCAGTAACTCAAACACAAAGAAAGAATATAAAATTGCCCATTTTGTGACACTATGAAGAGCCATGTGGTAACTTAGAGGAGCACAGTCTCTGTTGACTCACAGACCTGGTTTTAAACCACAACTCTTCTTAAGCTTTGTAAAGGTTTGTTTATATTGTTTATTTTCCTTTGCTTTTTTAGGACATGTTCACAATGCCTAATGACTGCATTCACTGTAAGGAGTTGGTGTATGTATGTAACACATCTTGACGTTTTCTTTTCAGAAGAATCAATTTATTTTTTACTTGTAAAGAGACCAAAAAAAAAAAAAAAAGAAAATATAAAACAAAAATGATACCGAATTTCAAGACAAGATAATAGCAAATTAACAGTGGTTATTATATTGCATATTGTTATTTTCAAAGGAGTTGCTCAGATTACTAGGTGCAGGCATGCAAAATTGATCAAACAATATAAGCATGAACAGTTCCTTTGAATGAATGAATAGAAATTAGTAGTACAATTACCTTAGCTATCTTGCATATATGCACACATCCACTTACCCCTTCCTTCTTTCTCCTTTCCCCATCCCAGTAGTTCTTTCCTTTTGAGCTTTTTATGTCCTTTTACTTTCCTCCCTCCACTTCCCTTAGTCTCCTGGTCCTTCTCCCTTTCACAAAAGTTCCAACTTCATCCTCATATGTAAATGTGTTTGTAAGCAGTGTCCTGATTTCAGTTCTGTTACAGGTGTCTAATGAAATTTTGGATAATTTGGTAACTACACTTGCTTCATATTTCATCATGTTCTTCGCCTTCAGAGTAGGCAAAATGATCAGATATGGAACCTGCCCTAAGGAAGAACCAGCCTTTTCAAGAGACAGTATTACTTTCATCATGTGAAATGTAAATAGAGAAGATAATCTTGAAACAATATCTTGTCAGGAAATAGCAGTTGGTTTAATATACGTATTAATACTCTGACATAAAGATAAAATGTTCTACAAGTGGTGGTTCCATCTTGCTTCTTGGAATGCTGGAACTTTGTTTGACCCTGAAACAAACCTAAATGGAAAACAATCAGTTATTTAAAAAAAAAAAAAAGATTAGTACTGTGGCTTCTGATGACTCACTTAGCAGTTGAACTTGCCCAGACTGGTTTTGACTATTCTATTCTCTGCACAGCCAGCCAAATCCAAGTGAGCTGGTCTTCACTTCCAGCATGGTTTAAATCTGTTCATTTTTAGTTCTATAAATGCATTTGTACTCATTCATCTCTAATTTCTCCCAAGAACAACTTACATGTATTATAAGTCCTAAAGCCTGAAATGGAAACAATATTCCATTAAAATTTTACTAAATCATTTTAGAAAGCCAGCCTCAAATTAAAACAGTTTCATATTTCTGAGAAAATCCATTAAAAATCTTTTGCTTAATTTACTGTTTGATGCCTATAATTCTTTTTAAAACATCATTTATCTTAGTTAAGCAATTAACTCTTTCTTTGATGCACAAAATTTGAAGTCACTGCATTCAACTATGATAACTTATGAACAATTTAGCTGATTATATTTTTTCAGTCATGTAATCTATTGATGTGTTTGTCAATGGGGAAAATGACTAAGTACAGTGGAAACTAGAAGGAAAGCCAGTGGACTGGCCTTTCAATCCTAGAAGAAAGGTATCATGAAAGATTATGTAAATAGCAAAGGAATTGTAGAACCTCATGCACAAAAAGAGAAAGAGAAAGAGACAGAGAGAGAGAGAGAGAGAGAGAGAGAGAGAGAGAGAGAGAGAAGAAAAGCTCTTTAATAACTGTCTTGTTTGAGCTGCTATAACAGAATACTGAGGTTGGGTGAGGTGGAAAATGTAAATTTGTTTCTCACAGTCTGGAGGCCAGAAAGACCAAAATTAAAGCGAGGGACCCCTCCTAGTTTACTGATAGCAATTTTCTCCTTTACACTCATGAAAGAAAGCCTGTCTCCTGTTTCTTCTTGTGAGGGCGCTAATCTCATTTATAGGGGCCCCACCCTCATAGCCCCACCTCCTCACCTCATTTCATTGGATGTCAGGATTTCAACATATGAATTTACTTCAGTGGGTGCAAACATTAGGTCCGTAGCAACATTTGTCCCTGTGTCAATACAGAATCTGAACTATACATTATTACACTTTTGAAGTACAGGAAGCTTTTGAAGGTATATCAAAATAGTATGCTAATTTGTGTATTCAAATGACCTCTACGGTGTTTTATCATGAACATTGATACAGTTCTTCAGAATTTCAAAACAAGCATGGATCCAGCAGAAATAGCACAGAAGAATCTAGTAAAAAACATTTTATTTTTTAATTTTGTCTTCACATACCTCCTTCATTTGTTCTAATTAAGTCCCTATTTTCAATATTAACAGTGGTTGTTTGTACCTTCTGTTTTTGTAATAAATTTTGCCAGTCTCAACTAGCTTCTAGGATTCTTTTTGGTGTTGATCATCACTTTTATGGTTTAATTTGTTAAATTGTGCGTTACTCTTTGTTTGCTACTTTACCTCGTTTTCTTCTATCTTGTTATCTCCTAGAGTGCTGTATATAGTCAAATAGGCCTCAGTACGAGCACAATACAGCGGAGTCCTACAAATTTCTGATATAACTCATTTACTGAAATCCATTTCTAATTTTCACCCTTTGCCCTATTTCTTTCCACAAATTGTTTATAATTGTGGGTTTTGTTTTGTTTGGGATTTTTTTTGTGTGTGTGTGTTTGTTTTGTTAGTTTATTAAGCCTGAGAACTATTTTCTACTTTTTAATTGCATTTTCATCTAAAAAGGATTCTAATGCTTTCAAATTCTCACCACATACAGCAATTTCATGTAAACATAATAGGTGCATTAGTTTTATAAGTAATCTATTTGAAGGGGAACTAATGGCAATGTGTATCTTAGTCTAATAAAATTTTATTTAAATATAAAAAATAAGCAATCCATGTTTTTGAAATAATGTACAGTGTCCAATTGTTTTGAGAGACTACACTGACTAATAGGTCAGGATTATAAATGTTTATCCAAATTCTCTTTGCCATTACTTTTGCTTAGCTGGAAATTACTAACTTTAGGGGATGGTGTTCAATTTCCCAATTCTGACTTATGTCTACTTTTCTCTTATATATTTTGAGACAACAGTGTTTCATGCTTACAACTGAGAAATGCTTTAACCTTCTGTTGAGTTGAAAGTTATAATTGCATACACTACACTATTACATATAATACTTTTCTTAATACCTAGCTCCTCTGGTGCTCCATGTCTATGCCAGCTTACTTTTTTTTTTTTTTTTCGGTACTGGGG
>PVLD010001852.1:0-120320 GCA_004027595.1 Dinomys branickii | reverse complement strand
TAAACACCATATATATATTTTTTTTGAAATATATATATATTTCCAAAACACTATAATTTGAGATTATTAACCCTTTAATTGGAAAACATTACTGAACTACCTCACAGAGATGATACTCATGACATTTGGATTTTTTTTCTATCATATTACTTGAATTTATCCTTTTTACCGTGCATTTTCTTTCTTCCTGTTTTCTATTATTTTGTCTTCTCATGGGCTGAGGATTTATCTGTCTTCCCCTACTGGTTTAGAAGTGTATTTCTATACCTGTGATTCACTCGGTTAATAATATTTAAAGGTAATCATTACACTATATAAGCAGGGTCTAATTAAATAATTCTTAATATTTCAAGCAGCATGTTATCAGGTACTCCTATGTGTACTAAATTTATTTAGTATATATGTACTGATACAGAACAATCTCCAGTTATGCAGTTTAATACCCAAGCAACATTTATGAGTATGTGTAATATGTTGCTATTATTGCATATATATTGCATATACATACATGTAATCACATTTGCAAATAAGGAAAATGTACCAAATAGCTCTGGAAGTGTATTATGAAACTGGTAACAGTGGTTACTTCTGAAGAAAGCAAATAGGCACACGTGGAGGAAATGTGAGACGAAATGTTTCCCACTGAGTGCCCTGTGTGTGCTTTACATTTTGTATCATATACATGTATTACATTTACCGAAAAGGTGATAATAATTTTTTAAAAGTTAGTACTCTCCTCCAAAACAATCCGCAGAGCTTAGCATGCTTTGAACACCTTTTCCCTTTGTTTCAGCATCCTTTTAATATCTACTGCATTATGGGTGTGCATAGGGTAGGCTGGGCGTGCAGAGCGTAGGCTGGGTGCACAGAGGGTAGGCTGGGTGCGCAGAGGGTAGGCTGAGTGCGCAGAGGGTAGGCTGAGCGCGCAGAGGTACGCTGGGCGTGCAGAGGGTAGGCTGGGTGCGGTTACACTAAACGTTCAGTTCAAACTGTGCTTTGGGTCCAGATCTGCTTCTGCTCTCTCCACTTCCTCGAATACTGGCTACTTGAAGCACACACTTTTCACTGCAAAAAAACAGCAGCATGAGAACAAACACAGTGAGTATGCACAGGTCAAAACTTTTCTTAGTACAGCTGTTAAAACAATATTGGCCAAAGCAAGTCCGAGTCTAATGGGAGGCGGGGAAGTGCATTTCCCCGATGGACACGGAGAGCATCGATAAATACTTACTAAATAATAATCAAATGTATCACACCTAGCATTTTAATTTCCCTTTTCTTTGCAGTGTCTCCCAAATCAGGCTCTTTTAAACATACAGTATGTACATGGATTTGCCTACGGCTTCATCAATTTCTTTAACAAACACCGCTCCTTGCATTACAGTATCACTTAGTTCAATTTTCCTCTTAGTAAAATAAATATTTTATTACGTAGTTCTTTCTG
Source organism: Dinomys branickii (assembly GCA_004027595.1). Lineage (NCBI taxonomy): Eukaryota > Metazoa > Chordata > Mammalia > Rodentia > Dinomyidae > Dinomys > Dinomys branickii. Next base: position 118,876 of record PVLD010001852.1, on the reverse strand, counting down.
AGAACCCTTGAGTAGTAAACTTTCACTCTTTAGCTAGAACTGTGTGGTGAATGATAACTTGGCCAGCTCCAGAGCAGAAACAGCTAGAATTTAAACTTAATAATTAAGTAGATAGTTAACAGTATTAGAGCATAACTTGAATCACCCTTTCCAAGTCTTTTGTGCAATGAAAAAATAGGAAATAAATGAGCCCTAAAACACGCAGTACGCACATCTGGGTGTCCTCAGACAAATCTGCGAACTTGAGCTGTAAAATCTTCAGCATCCCTTATGAGCAGAATCATTTACTTTCCTGACAACTCTGTATTAACCTCACAAAGGCCGTTACTTTGCAAAGTAAATCCTATTCTCAACCCTTCCCCTCCAATACCTTTCATCGCCTCTGTACCTATAACCAGAGTCTTACCCATTCATCCTAAGGGAATGTGTAAATCGTACTTCATCTAATGAACCATGATATTTTGCTAATTTACATCAACAAATTTCTAAGGAATAAACTTCTAACAATTTCAGACAAGTGGATTGGAATGAGCCAGGCCAAATTTAGCACAGTAATATATTTATCAGAAGCACTGGGCTTTTACATAAGATCCAATGCTGAATCTAAAATTTATGGTTTTTGCTTCACTGAAATCTAAATTCAGTGATAGATTATGGTTAATGAGGGTGAGAGTTCAGAAGACTTGCAAATTGTAGAAAAAAATCATGAAGTTGAGGAAGGTAGGAAAGTGAAGGTATACGTATGTGCCTTGCATACTCACTCTCGCTCCACGTCTGGCGGAGAGCCCAAAATATACTCCCTTTTTAAGACATTGAGAGGTGCAAGAGAGGGGACCAGAAGCATCTTTCAGTTAAACTCTAAATCCTGATATTTGTAGGTCAGGGGAAATGGTAAGAAATACCATCACGAAATGCACTTTCTCTTTCAGGGAAAATGATGGGATCTTGAAGTGCCAATGATGAGATCTTAACACGCAAATAACTGCATTACCTAACAGCGAAGGTATCCATTGGCTTGCTGATAGTAGATATTTTCTTCTTATGTTCTGTGCCAACCTGAAAGCTTTTATTGGTCAAGACCATGTCCCCTCAACACACAGGTACACAATTTTCAGGCCTTAATTCTTAAAATAACCCCTTGATTCTATTATGGGTGTGGAAAATACTTTGAAAGAAATATCAAAACAATCTGGCAACTCGTAATTGGTTCTTACATAGGAACCTCTCTGTTAGTTACTAAGTACCAATACATAAGCCACAAAGTTCAGGAAAAAGAAGCCTTGAGTAACCTCATTTTCCTAATATAGTAGCAAGTAATTGAGTAAATCATAGAAGCTAGACACCCTTTTGGGAGATAAAGAGGCAGCTGGACTGGCAATCTTTCTCCTCAACCATCATGCCAGCTGCACCCTGCCTCATTGCCTGTAAAAACGGAGAAAATAGAAGTGAAGTATTATGATCCGTGGGGTAGGTTTGGTGCTTCCTTTCCCAAATACTAATAAGAGAATAACTTCTTTGCTCATTAAAGATTGGAAATACCTGCCAGAAGTAAAGAGTGACATTTATCCAGTCTAACCAATGAGTTTGTTTTTTGTGTCTGAGCCTCCCAGAGCCAAGAAAAATATAACTGAAAAGTGATAACTAGACAAAGGCAGGCAGGCAGTGTGTCAGCCAGCTCTGTTGCTGCTTATCAGAGCAGGAAAGTCTAAATACCTTGTACGTCAAGGAACACAGGTAGAAAGTAGCCCGAATTAAGCATTCCATTGGTCTATAAGAGGAAAACTTGCCAATAAGAAAGACATCAGCAGAAAACAGCCATAAGGGGAACCATGGGAACTTAAGAGCACCAGAATGGGTAAAACCTGACCAATGTCAGTGCAAGGAGGTCCAGAGAATAGAAACTTCTCCAAATTTCATTGTATAACAGCAAAGTTTTGGCTGTTAGCTGAAAGCTATGATTCTGCTAACAGAAAAGAAAAGCATTTCGGTTTGTTTTATAGTGAGTTTGAAAGTTTTAATAAATGGATTTTAATTCCACAGAATGTTGCAAGTGGTGAGCCAAAGAAGAAATAAGGAAGACTCTGAGGAGTCCACTTTGTGATGTTGAGAACGATGACTCTTGATCAAAAGAAAGGGAGGACAAGCACCAGTTGGGAAGGGGCTGAAAGCCACAAAGCTGGGGCTTCTGACTTCTAAATGCGGCGGAATCTGGGATTTCCAGTGGAAATAAGCAGTAGGCAGCTAGGAATGCATGCAAGAAGATACAGGGGGGGGGGGGGAGCAGATATAATTGTCATGCAGAGAGACATCAGCCTAACACTCTGTATGAAATATTCCCCATGGCAGGGTGCTCATTAGGGACACTCAGACATCTCTCTAAGTCTTCTTTAAGATGCAACAGAAAATTAAAATATTTATATATTGCATTAAAATAATGATGAAAATATCAGGGCAGACAGGCCTGTCTTTTACCTATTCTTATTACTTCACTAATGAAACACTAAACTCTTCCATTTGATGATAGCCTTGTGTGTAAAAGAAAGTCTCTTCTACTTTTTATAAAAAGGACAGGCCTTTCGTTTCAGGAAAGCCAAACTTTGTTGAAAGATCCTGTCACTTAATAAGTCCAGTTTTGCTATTTAAACAGCCAGGATTTGTCCTTAATGACCAGACAAGGTTCTGTCATTGCAAAATTAGCCAAGTCAAACTTCTTAACTTTTGCAAAGTTATAATTAACTTTCTGAGGACCATGCTTCCTGGGACTAAGGAGACAAAATATTTTCCAAACAAAAACAAATGTTATATTTATTTTCTTCTGGAAGCTTTATATCACTTGGGCTTCATTCATAAAAACTGAAAAAGATTAGGCTGTTCATTTTAAACAGAACAAGTGTGTGTATCTAGATGTTCCTGCTGTTTAATAAAGCATACTCTAATATGAATAAAGAAAAAAAAACAGCGTTAGTCTAAAAGCAAGGGAGTTTCCCCCCCCCCGTGGCACTTTATGACACTTGGCAGCTCATTATCACACTTCACAGAATCTCATGTCAGCATGTCAGATTTCTCTAAATTTTGACAGAATTAAAGTAGTGTCATTTGATATAATTGATATTGTACAGTTAATCAGGCAGTGGCTCCATCACAGAGCAACATTCTCAAAAGGCTTAATTACTGAGCTGTGAAGATTTACTGCCATCTGGAAGCTCCTTCCAAAGTTCTGTTCCTGAATTTTATGTAGGGTTCACAAAAATAACTTGGTCCATTTAGAAATCATGCCCTCAATTTGGAAATTAAAATCGTTATTTTTGGAATCTCATTGGGCCTAGAGATCACAGAAACCTTATGCAAAACAAAGGAGCAATGGCAAGTGAGAAAAAAAGCAAACAGAAGTGGAAGCTCTAGAAATTATCCTCTATGTAACGTCTAAGGGTGCACATTCTGGGTCCAGAAGGCTTGATGTCACACCCCAGTTCTGCCACTTGCTGATCACGTCACTTGGAGCAAGTTGTATGAATTCTTTGACCTCAATTTCTTCTTTTGCAAAATGAGGGTACAAAGGTTCTCACCTGCGTGAGAATGAGGATTAAATGTGAGGATTAAAAATTGAAACAATTACTTAGAACCATATCTGACACATTATAACAGCAAAGTAAGTGCTCCTTATTATTAAGATTTTAAAATAATTCTATCCTCAAGATTGGTCTCATTTAAAGAGACAAATACAGTATACTTTTTAAAAAGCTCCTTCCAAGCAGTAAAATCCTAACACTAAACATTAATAACTATAGTATAAAGCAGCATCTACATTTTTCAAGATTCCTATACCTGGGACCCCTTTTGAACCAAAAGGTTTGAATTGGATTCTCTCTAAATTCCCATCTATACAGTCCAGCACATCAAGTTTAATGGGTACCATAACTGATCAGAAATTGCAGAAGTGGAGGCCTCAGTCCAGAAGAAACAAATTCGTCACCTTCTAGCCTGCTAATAAAATACCTACGAGAAAGAATGACGAGGAAAAAAGAAAGAAGAAAAAAGGAAGAAAGGGGAGGGAGAACGTGGGAGAAGCAGAATTAATACTGTAGTGGGAGTTCTTTGTCGGTAACGATCTAGGAATGTTTCCTAGAGAGTCAGTAAAGTCTTTGATAGTTTGAGTGGAGCCTCTCAGGAGAATATAACAACGTATATAGGAAAATTAGAAAATATAAAACAAATATATTCTCAAGAATGAGAAAATTATTGATTGAAACAAAGATGATTGATTTTTTATAAAATCAGTTTATATATTGCCAAGATAACCAGATTTCCCTCTCTAAAATTTAATGTGAATGTTTTACCTCATTGCATATTTTTATTACTGTCTTTTGTTACAGATTCACAGTGTTTTGCTGAACAAACACAGCATTACTTATTTAACAAATTCTGAATGAATGGAAATTTACATTGTTTTCTGTAGTTTCAGGATATGATGTTCTTATGACTACAATATTAGACACATGTTAAGTTTTTTAGACCCCCTTGGTCATATATATTAAATATAGATGTATTATATAAACATTAAATATAAATAGTATTAAATATATAATATATAAATTATAATGCTATGAAGATATATATCTTTATTTCAGGCAGACACTCTCCATGGCAATCAGTCCTGCACAGGCACTAGCCAGCATACCACAGAGGCAAGCAGATAGCTTCTTGGCTCAGGTACCTGTGATAAACCTCTCATCTTTCGTCCCAGGAATTCCTCATGGATTCCATGGCTTTAGAGCCCAAGAACCACTTGGTGTTTACAGTCTGGGTAAAATTTTGACCAATGAGATCACAAACTGTTGGATTCTTGCTTATCACCTTTTTCTCCTTGGATGAATAGGCTCTACTCACATTTTAGTTGGTTTCTCAGATTTTCACACAGGACTTAATAATCAGGTGTCTACAGTTTCTCTGTTTCTTTGTTTTGCTTCCAAATGGCCTAAATACTGAGGAATTACAAAATAGGAATGATACGTATTAGTAGGATCCATGAAAATATGTAGTCATGGATCATAGGCGTAGATAAATAAGGGTGCTGAAATAAAAATCTGACTAGGAGAGAATTTTCTGATGCGACAGTATTTGTTTATAACTCAGGATATAATGCCCTCTCAGGAATATGTGGCTAATTCTTAATACTCTATGGTATGGGTTCCTTAAAACTTGACCTAGGAGAAGTGAGATTATTGTAAATGCCAGGACTTCCTTGGAATGGTATTGAGACAAAAGATTAATAGAGCTAGGAATATAAGAATGGTTGTATTATGTGAATCCAGAAAATGCACAAGATGCTTATATTTTCCAAAGATGGCCAAAACATCATCTTTTACTCCACTGTCCCAGAAAATAATCACGGTCTTTTCAAGAGGGAGAGTCTAACTCTCCTTCCACTGCGTCTAGACAGGCTTGTGACTCTTTCTGAAAGGAGAAGACAGCAGAATTGACGGCACAGGGTTTCTGAGCTAGGTTACTGGTTGATATACTATATAGGTGACATCATACAAACAGCACCTTGTGAGCAGCAGATGGCAGGTGTTCTTTATTCCTTAGACCAAAGGTATCAAAAGTTGAGTAATAAATCCCACAAAAATTCAAAATCCTGCCACATCTAAAAAATGTGTGTGGTCCCAGTGACCTAGGCATATAAGGCTTTCTTTGTATGTATAACATGAACATAGAGCCCAAACACCCCACTTATAGTTCTGTTACAAGTTTTCCATTTCAAAAATGGCTTCAAGGGAGAAAAGAGTCTTCTCTATAGCTCAACTAGTGGAGAAGGAAGTAACTAGGCCTGATTTATAGATAGGTCAGAGATATTTTGATGTTAGCTAACAATGGACCAGGACCAGTGCTACATGACAGCAAGACTCAATGGTATCCTGACTGACAGTGCTTATGGGAAATTCTCCCAGCAAGAAGACTGACTGTGAGTAGCACCTTTGGTACTCACTTCATCTGAAAGGAAATGTGGCCTAGGGTAAGCACATACCTGCGCATGGAGCCATAGGCAATGACAAATCATTTTTCAATGTTCTAAAAAGAACAAAGTTTTTAAAAGTGATGACAAGGAGATCTGTGAGGAAGGCATGTGATGGCCCCTATTACACTGGGTGCAAAGCACGAGGGTTTGTGTTCACAATCTGCACCCACTCAGCACACAAACCACAAAGAACAGCATGACATCCTGTAGACATCCACTTGACTCAGTTCTTGGCCATATTAGTGCAAGAATGCTTGGGCTTTTACGACAGTATGCACACCATACATGAACTCCAAAATATATTTCCTCTTTTTGATTTAGCCTGTGACCACAGCTGAATGACCAACCTGTCAACAGGACAGCTCGAGATGATCTGGCATCGTTCCCCTAGGAGAGGAGCCGGACAGTGTTTGGCTGACTGATTACCTGGGATGCCCTCCTCTCTGGGGACCCAGTGCCAGGCAAAGGGGAGAGAAATCTTGAATTGGTGATAAACTAGGGAAATTACTAATAAATAATAGTTACAAGTTCAGGACCAGCTTTATCAATGAATATCGCAGGGCTTCTTATTTTGTCCTGTCATTTGTTTCTCGCTCATCTTATATTGTCTTTTCGGAGACTATCTGTGGCCTCCGCCTCAAAGAAATAGCTGTCATCTTTCCCTTGTAGCTTTCTCTTTCAGGAAAGAGGATGACCAAATGGTTCTCACAAAAGAAGAGGAACAGAGAAGGAAGGGGAAAGGGAGCCGGAAGGTCGTAGGAAGGGAATGCGTGTGAACGAAGGTGTAAGTAGGTTGAAGTGTTTTCAGGGACGGATTGTACTGGACACCCTTTGCCCTTAGATGGAAGCCTGGCACTACTTCCTACGGCTTCCTAGAGGACCCTGCTGCAGCAAGCTACCTCTTGCTCATCAGAGTGGCTGAGTCAACAATGCGTCCTTTCCCTGGTTGTCCCCATTCTGTACTCCCTGTTCTCCCCCTTGCCCTCTGGGGGGATGCTCCTGTACTAGACTCACCCAGAAGCCTTGGTTCAGTGTCTGCTTTGGAGGGTCACAGTGAAAGGTGAACATTTCTTCATAGAGGTCTGTTTCCTTAGAGCAAGTTCCTAGTGCTGAAATTGCTGAACTAAAAGCACATTTTTAAACCTTCAGTGCGCATTGCCCAAATTTTTCTCCCAAAAGATTGTGCAGGTCACTCTCACATGTTCTCACGCCTGAGGAACAGAAAGTAGCCATCTCCCCACATACTTAATGACTGACATTATGTTTTTCACCATTCTATACTTCAATATGTAAAAATAATATATCCTTTTTCTATGAAAGAATACATTTTGACTTTATTCAATGAGAATATGCCTATCGCTCACTTATTTATATACAGAGAAGTTTACATGTGCTACTATTCTTACAACTATTTTTATGAAATTTCAAGTAACCTCTCATTATACTTATCAATAAACATACTATTCTTCCTATGTGTTAAATGTACCTATCCAATGTGTCATTTGCATTTTAATTGTACCCATGATGTTTTTAATCATTTAAAAGCTTATTGTTATTGTTTTAGAGTCAATTAAGCTGGCTCTTCTTTGTTAGAATCAAATTGTTTTATTATCATAGTTTTGAACTCTTTTAATGCAATGCAAAGCTTTTTTGGTTTTTTTCCATTTAAGAAATATTCTTGACTATTTTTATATTGTCGTTCATCCCAAATCCTATGGACATGCTGAGTTTTAACAAATGACTCTGGACACCTGATATAGTTATTCACATTTCTTTTGCAATGATTTTTTTGACTCACTTTCTAATTTGTTTTCTTTGCTATATTTTGCCCACATATCCCAAATATACCACTATTTTTATAATGCTCATAATGTATGGTCATTGTTAATAAATGTTTGGAGTGAAAAATAATGCCAATTTTTATATTCCCACAACTTAATACACTACCTGAAATATAAAAATCAGTTAATACATAGTAATAGGTAGAATGACCCCCCCCAGTGAAAATAGTATTTCAATTGAACATTATAGAATGGCAGAGTTGAATAAACACATGAAAAGGCTTTGAATACAGTGAATCAATACCAAAATATAAGGCAAGGATCAAAGATATAAAGTCATATTCCTGAATGTTTAAACTGATGAAGGTGTTACTTCACAGATTTAAGATGAAAATATTGGATTGTTTTCATTATGTGAAACAATCCTATACTTTTCCGTGTAGTTTTACTCACTTACTGGACTGTTTATGATGAAGTCTAAGAAATGTATGTTTTTTTAATATGAGACAAACAGGCACAGCGTCCTGTGTAGAGCCCACATCCCTGTATTGCACTTTCCTACCAACAGTGGGCTCTATCAAGTTTTTAAAAAATTAATGAAAATGATGTTTTCACTATTTGTTTGAATTCCTTCATCTCTAGTGAAATTAATGACTTTTGTGCCTTTGAAATAATGCTTAGAAAATATTTCCAAGGACTGAACTGCATTCTCCAATATTCATATATTGAAGGTCTACTACCAACGCAGCTCAGTGCTAAGGCCCTGGATTGAATCCCCAATAGTGGAACTATTCTAATGGGAAAAAAACAAACATAAATTAAAATAATACATCCTCAGTAAAATGTACTCCTGTTGCGTGTACATGGGGGGAATGACTGGATAGCGATTGCTCTAAGAAGCTTCCAAGTACCAAGTTTCCCTTGCTCTTACCCATTCTCCTCCTTAAAGCCTTTTGTTTTTATTTCTGCTTTTTTGCGTCCAAGGTTTGATGTCCACTTTCCCCATGCCTCTTCAAGTTTAATTTTCTCTTCAGAAGTTCTCACCTCAGGCTAGGCATATAGCTCAGTGGCACAACAAGGTAAGCGCAAAGACCTGAGTTCGATTCCTGGAAGGAAGGAAGGAAGGAAGGAAGGAAGGAAGGGAGGGAGGGAGGGAGGGAGGAAGGAAGGAAGGGAGGGAGGGAGGAAGGAAAAGAAAGAAAGAAAGAAAGGGAGGGAGGAAGGAAGGAAGGAAGGAAGGAAGGAAGGAAGGAAGGAAGAAAAGTTCCCAACTCCTATTGGCTGCACCCTTCCTAAAATGTTTCATCTAAAAATCCTGAAAGCAGACTTCAAAATGTGGCCACATCTCTGCACATGCTTTCATGTGCAAGCTCAAGGTGCTGGCCAACTTTGAATCTGTTCTCCGTGCTGTGTATTCATATGGCCCCGTGTGTGGGTACTCCTGGTATTTCTTCCTCTTCCTCAAAACACATCAGTCATACCCCACGACCTCTTTTAACATTAATCACCTTGTAAGTGTCTCTATCTCCAAGTATAGCCACATTTCTTGGTAAGGAAATTATGGTAGAACAGTGGGAATATGATGTGTAAGCAAAGCCCCCAAATCATTTCTTTCTTGTTGATATTCTGTTTTTATCATTTGGCTCAGGGCTTGCGGAAAATAGTTCAGTGTGTGGCTTCACTTCCATTTGAAATGCCAGCAAGGAAGTTCCAGCCTCAGGAAGGCTGTGAGATCAACACAACATTCTGAGTATTGAGTCAGTAGAAAGAAAACTTTAAAATGTTCTTTTTACTTGTTGGAAGAATAAAGGAAAACATGATTTTTAAAAATTGGCAAAAGTTATGTAATATCAGATACAATTCAGATGGTCAGCAAAGAACTTCTTGGACCATATATGGTACGGACATATTCAATCTTTTAAAATACATCCATTAAAAATACCATACATCCATTTTAAAAAGGGCAAATCAAAAGTAATACTTCATGTTGGAAGCAACCAATACCTCAAGCATTATGAAAGAAAATTTACATTTTTCTTCATTAAGAGATTATGTTATCAATATTGAAAATCTGAGGCACTCTTTTCCATATAAGGGATATACTTACACATTGAGAGAAATATTTGAGAAACAAACTTTCAGTTGGTAGCAGGGGACCTCACTTCTACTACCTAACTGTGCTTCTGAACTCCTTCTCCGTGTGTGGGGCCCTTTTCGCTTACAATATTACATTTTCAAACACCATAAAATTTTCACAGCAAAGGTGTAAGTCTGTATGTCCTGAAACTTTAAATTCCTAGACATTACAAGGCTTGTTCTCTCTCATCAAGCAAAAGTATTTCACTTATTTTCATTTTCTGCTATTTTTAACCTATGCTTTTCTGTATGTGCAATGTTTTTTGTTTCTGCAAATGCTTGTTTCTCAAAATGAAACGAGCCTGCTTTTCTAATTAGCAAAATATTGCACTTTCAGTTAAATAACTCAGACCATATATAACCACTTTTTGGCACATGTACTTCCATTTATATTTTGTATATAAATGGGAACTCACTAAAACTTACTTCACTCATTTGACATTACATTGTAGAGATTCTATGTTCAGAGCCTGTGAGCTTATCTACTATTTTGTAATGACTGAAAATTATTCCATTGTATAATGAGTTCCTTAATGTCTCATTCAGTCCTGTATTTGTAAGTATTAAAATTTGGTTACTGTTTTCATTATCTGAAACACTTCTACACTTTTACATATATTTTGCTCACCTATTGGACTCTTTATGATGAAGTCTAAGAAATGTTCATTCTTTTAATATATGACAGAGAGCCACATCACCCTGTGTAGAGCCCATATCTGTGTATTATACTTTCCTACCAACAGTGGGCTCTATCAAATTTTTAAAAATAAAATGAATAAAAACTTACTTTTTCATTGCTTTATCTTTTGAATTCCTTTAATTTAGAGTGAAACTAATGACTTTTGTGGTTTGGAAATAATGTTTAGAAAATATTACCTAAAACTGAACTGCATTCTCCAATATTCATATTTTAAAGGCCTACTGCCAGTGCAGCTATATTTGGAGACAGAGACGTTTCAGAGGTGATTAAGCTTAAATGAAGTTGTGGGTGGGGTATGACTGGTGTCTTTTGAGGAAGAGAAAGAAACACAAGGAATGTCCATACATGGGGCCGTATGAGGTCACAGCCTGGGAAAGGATTCAAAATCTGTCAGCACTTTGATCTTGGATTTCCAGTCTCCAGAAGTAAGAAAATAAATTCCTATTGTTTAACAAGAATTTTGTTGTAGCAGCCTAGCTGACTAATATACTTCTCTACCTCAAGATTTTATTAATCTAAATATTCCTCTCTTATTTTATTTATCTATTTGTTTATTGTTTCTTGAGACAGTGTCTCACTATGTATTCTAGGCTGGCCTTGAACTCACTATGTAACCCAGGCTGGCCTTGAACTTGTAGTGACTGATCCTCCTGCCTCGGCCTCCAGAGTGCTAGGATTACAGGTATATGCTACCATGTGGGGCTTTCTTATTTTCTAATCATATTTTTTCCCACTTAAGGCTCTTATTTTACTTTTTTTTATTTTAAAGACAAAAGAGTGGAGACATATAAACCAGAATAACACAGAAACAATACAGCAAATACCAAATTATACAGAAGATAGTAGGGCATTAGCACTGGATGCTGTATTACATAATGTTATCTTCACATTTGTTAACACAAAAACAATAAAGAAAATATCAAGTTATAGAGAAGATAGTAAGGAATTAGCACTGGATGCTGTATTACATAATGTTATCTCAATATTTGTTATTCAGTTATACAGATGATGGCTCGTTCAATTAATCAGTTTTCTCCACCCTCCTCTCCATTGTTCAACCACCCAATCAGTCATCTTCCCTCTCACAATAACTGTACTTTTTGGTTTATTTACTCCCTCAGGCTCTCACAGTGGGAAGAGACATGGCTGCTTCAAATTACGCTGTAACAAACATGGGTGCACACAAATTGCTATGGCAGGAGGTGGAAAAGCACCCATCCTCAAAGATGGTAGATAGGCAGGGAACCAGGTTCACTCTGGTCAAGCCCCCATTGACAAGCTCTCAAGGCCTTCGGGGGTCTGGTCGAGTAGGTGGGGTTACCCAGCGAACCGCCAGTCTCTGCCTGGATACAGCAGGTCCAGAGGCCGGGTGCAGTCCTCAGAGTCGCCCCTGCTGGCTGCCAGGCTCCACCCCAGCGAGCTGCTCCTGGGGGCCCGGCTGAGTCCACGGGGTAGCTCCTGTGGACCACCGGGCTCTGCCCCAACGCCATGCTGCCTTGGGCCTGGTCAAGTCCACGGGGTTGCCCCTGCGCCGGGCTGCAAGGCTTTTATTTTAAATTTCAGCATTTATTTTAAATTTCAAGTGAGGAGTTCCAGGAATATATTTTTATAAACACTAGCCATTTTTCCATCACATAGTTTTGAAAACCCACTTCATCCGTTGATTTGAAATGCCAGATCCCCATGCTTGGTGTGCGCGGGTTTGCTTCTGGATGCCTCCTTCACTGCCACGGCGCTGTCCACTGGCCCTGTGGCTGGAGGAGCGCTGTCACGGTTTGTGCTGCGCACCCTGACGTGTGCCTCAACACATCAGAGTGAACTCCTGCTCTCTGCTCTTGTTCCTCACACTGTTTCTATATATCTGCATGTATTTAATTTTCCAACTAAATGGAGATTATGTTGCCACATCGAAAAAGTAGGAAATGTGTGTTGTACAGGCAAGTGACGCTGTAGGCGGCTCCTGTCTTTTGAGCATCTGTCCTTCCAGCCTGTCTGTCCGTTCATTCTCCATTCATTCTCGAGTTCTTTCAAGTCCTCCACTGGGTTTGTGTTTTCCTTCGTACAAATTCTATATGTTTCTTGTGAAATTTATTCTTAACATCCTTTGCAGTGGGCCTGGGCCTCATAGGGAAAGATAAGATGCCCTGGTATATTGGTTTGGGCCTGAAATTTATCCCTGTTTTCCAGGTTGGCTTATTTCTAAAAACATCATCCCTGAAGAACTTTGATGGGCTTCCTGTCCATTTTGTTCTTGAGAACTCCGTGGTTTCAAATACAGAACCAGAAATCCTGAAATGAGGAGCTTCTGGCTTCCTCACTGCATGCACCTTGTTACTATTCTCCGTAGCAGCAAACGTGACCTGGGAAAGCTTTGGTCGCTTGGCAACAAGTGGAACTAGCTCCTCCCTCCTCGTTCTTCTAGAAATAAAGGCTTAAGCTTCGGGGCCCTGAAGGGAAACATCAGTTTGAAGCCGCAGCAAAGAGCCTTTCTTCCTTAATCTGCCTTTGCTTATTTCCAAAACCCCTGCTGCATTCCAAGGTCTGGTCACAGGAAAGATTTATAAAAGCAGGTCTCACCACAGCAGAAGGGTCTTGCTCTGGAAAGTGCTTCTGAGAGGCCAAGGTGCCGAGAATGCCCAGCTGCCCCGTCCCCTAGGATAACCCCATTTCCGGTCAGGACCCCACCTTTACCCACAGAAACACAGTGGAGGCTGTAGCTGCCTCAGTCCACAGGGGCCGGCAGTGGAGCGTGTCTCCAAGGCATGTAGTTCCCAGGGGAAGGAAAGAAGGGAGGGGGACAGGAAAATCAGAGTATATGTACTCTTTGATTATATATATATATGTATATAAAATTTCCCCAAATGAATGCAATTACTATGTACTGTACACATACACTAATAAAATTTTTACTGCGAGTTTCTTGCCATTTCTCTCTCTGTTTCCTCCCTGATCACCCAGGGCAGATGCGAATCCCCATGTCCATTTTGCTGCTGTATTACAGTTAAGACTCTAAGAAGAGTCCAATCCGTGACTACCCTTCCATTCAGCTCCTTTATTTCATTTCCCAAACATGAAAAATAAAGTCATGCTCTTCCACACCCTTCCAAAGCCACACACAAAGCAGAGGCCAGGATGGTGTTCCGAGTCAAGTGTCCACCTCCGGAGAAGTCTGCTGTGTTCAAGGGAGGAGTCAGGTGACCGGAACGTGCGGCTGGTGAGCCTTGCAAGGAGTGGACATCATGGCCTTTGGCTTGTGAGTCTTTTACTTCCGTTGTCCCATTTACACACCATGCAGACTGCTTTTTGGTCAAATTTGAAGGCTTATCTGTTAAGTAAGTGAGTTATTTAGTCTCATTTCATTTACATTTAATAATATAAACATTCAAGTTATTTAGTAAAAACAATCAACATTTACGGAACGCTTGGCATATGCTATGTACTGTCCTAATCCCTTTCTGTATAAACGGCATACCACTTAATCCCCAAATAAGGTTGCTCATTACCCTGATTTTACAAAGGAAGAAACTGAGGTATAAAGAAAGCAATTTGTCCTAGAGCACACGTGTAGGAACCAGTGATCAAGAACTGGTGCCGCAGCTAACAAACTGCAGAAGGCAGGCTCTTTCCTTTCCTCTTGGTTTCAGTTTTCACGTTTGCGGAGGTTTCCTGAGCTTTACTTGCTTTCTCCCCGCGCCAGCCAGTACTCTCCTCTGGCGTTGTCCTTCCTATTTCTCTCCACCCAGACCTTTGCTCTTCCTAAGAAAGGGAATCCCCGCCTTCCCCTGAGGAAACTCGGGAACTATCAGAAAGCCAGATCAGAGAAGCTGAGTGAACAGGGCTGGGTGCTCACTTCGCATTCCAGAGATGCCCAAGTGGCCTTGGAATGTTGAACTACGGTGGGAAAGAGGTTCCGAGGTTCCACCCGTTTTCCCAGCCTGCCTGCAGCTCAGAGCCATGTTCGTCCGCCACCAGCAGGATTTACCAGAATTTCCTCTACTTCCCTTAAGACTCTTGCAGTCTGTAAAACTGAGGCTTCTTCCTTTAATTTGGTTCTGAGCCCTACTGTTTGGAAGAAATTCGGTCATGTTTGCGGTGTGATTTTGGTATCTTTCCCCAGATCCGCATTACTTCCCTCCCCACTGTACCATACCTGTCCCCGCCATCACTTTACTTTGATCAAAAAGATATTTCTTGGTTGGGGTAGATTTGTGCCCTTATGGTGCCATCACTATAAAATTGTTAACTTCTGGTCATTCCCTCTATTTTAGGTAATCTTTAATGCATTTCATCTACACGAGAAAAAAAAATTCAGCTATCCATCATCAGCATTAAAACTATGCCTAAACATTTTAGAAATAAATAACCAGGAAAACATTATTGTTTCTGTACATAGACTTCACTTAACCAGTGTGCCTACAAAGTAAATTTGAAGAAAAAAATGATAAATAGCAATGTTAATATTTGATACAATAAAATCATTAAGTACATGTACATATTATAAGTTCATATTTATCTACCAGGAACCTGTCATTATAAATGTACATATTTCTCCTAAAAGTCCCATTGAGACCAGAAAAAACATTAACAGAGCATTACTGTGCTGTATGGCACTGAGTTTGCCAGTTTCTCGTTTGTAGTTTTGTATTCTGGGATGTAGCAACAAATTGGATTCTGGATGTCTGACAAAATTTCAACAACTCCAGTAAAAGTCAATGGAAGTTTTACATAAGTCACGTCATCTTCCTTAAGTTATTTAAACACTAAGTAGGAATCTGGACTGATACAAAGAAGAGAAATTGATTAAGGTCAAGTAGTTTGTAATTAATGTGTAAGTCAATTAGCATTGCAGAAAGTTTAATTCCAGACATTATACCAAAGTAGAACAAAATAATTTTAAAAATAATTGAGAGCTTCTTGGAGCTCACATTAGACAAAGTATAAACATATAGGTGCAATGATGTCTTCTTTTAAAAGTGTTTTGATTCCTGGCTGAAAAATGCTCATATTCCATGTGAAATAATCTGCCACATCATTCTGGGAATTCTACTAATAAAAGCAGAAATATATGAATATATATTCAGAAATATATTTCTGAAATAACATTTCAGAAATATATTAACGTTTCACAAACTGGTGTAAAAAAATCCTTTTTGTTTTACCTCTGCTCCAGAAATATAGCCCTGAAAAAGACTGAACATACTCTTTACTAAATCTCCACAAAATACAGGATTCTTTCTGACCACTAAAGCCCCATAAAAAGGATGCAACATGGTCAGACTTATTTATGATTTTGCAAATATCAATTATGAAAACCATTAGGATTATGTTTTTACCTGCAACTGTTAACCACATATCTGGGAATTTAGTAAAATTTTCATAAATGAGGCAGCTAATGTAATTTTATGCAATAACTTACCTCAAAATAGTACCATTCCTCTCAAGGAGCTTCCTAGGTCTTGGGCATATTGAGTGCCACCCAGTAAGTCTTGTCTGTGCTCTATGGGAAAAATAAAATATCACTAGACCTGTAAAACAATAAAACGCAAGGAAAGTGGAACCAAAAGGAAGAACAAAGAGAATAGAAAAAGGGAAAACATTTTAAAAGAAAATTATGACTGCTGTTTAGCTACATTGCAGCCTTTTGGGTTTTAAGGTGAAATATTTTTCATTGCTTTTAGATATCATCATATATCTTCTGGTGGGGGGATCATTTAAAAGTTATGACATATGGTTGAAAGCTTACCTTATGCCCTCAGTGAGAGGACAATTAACTTGACAGGATTTACTATCCAAATGTGACCCCACAGTCATTAACCTTACCTCCTGACAAATCTAGTGTGGGGCTACTTACATATGTAATGCACATATATAATTTTTCTACCCAAAATTATTTATATGATATATGATTTTTGTAGCTCTTTTTATTGCATCTGAAATTGCTTTACTTTAAAAATTAATAAGTTTTCTCTGCCATGTTTTGAAAATGATTTTTAAAATCTCTTTTTTGACCAGTTTGTCTTAACATTGAGTACTTTTCAAATCTAAGATGTTGATATTCCTTATATATCAATAATGTTTTGTATACCAACACTTCTAAGAAGATAGCCAAAAGATGTCTTGTATTATTCACGATCATCTGATAGTTTCCCTTGGGAGCATAGCTCCTGAGATTTCCATAATCTTGCAGCAGTGTGTTGGTTTCTCAGCTCAACAAGAAGAAATTAAAGAATTCCAAGTCAATGAAGAATAATCTATCGATGCATTCAGAAAAAATATTTAGAAAGTAGAGTATTTCTAATGTATCCTTTTGCTGCCATGACTGACATTGGCCTGGATCTAAAGAAGCCAGGACTAGTAGAACATGATTTCACCAGTGATGTGGCATTTGAAAAAACAAACAGCATGCAACACAGCATGGAGTAAATAAGCTAAAGAAAAAGATTCAGATAAAATGTTACTGCTGGTTAACAAACTCCACAGTTTGATAAGTGAATAGCGCTTATATGAGAGTAGATATAGTGGGGTGGGCAGAGGGAAAATGTGGCAAGTTAGAGACAGTAAGTCTTGTCAAACAGAGGCAGACTAATTGCTGGTCTGTATATGCATATACTTTTTTCTTTTACTGAAAAGAGCCATTCATGAGGTGTTTCTTAGCATATCCCTGATCTACACTCATCCCTAAGTATCTTTCAGTCTCATGGCTTTACTATGTACACAAATGACAGATAATGTTATATCTCAGCCCAGACTTCCCAGCTGAGCTTCATACTGTCATAGCCAGTTTCTCATTCAACAGTGCTGCTTGGATATGTACTAAGGCATCTCAAAAGGTTCAAAATTCTTGAGTCTTCCCTCTGAAATCTAAATAGGGTCTTTTTTTTAATCCCAGTGAATGATTCCATCATTTGCAATTTCTTGAGTCAGAACCTTAAGGTAATTCTTTTCTCCTTCTTCTCCTTCTCCTTCTCCTTCTCCTTCTCCTTCTCCTTCTCCTTCTCCTTCTCCTTCTCCTTCTCCTTCTCCTTCTCCTTCTCCTTCTCCTCCTCCTCCTCCTCCTTCTTCTTCTTCTTCCTCTTCTTCCTTCTTTGTTCTTCTTCTTCTTTTTGAGACACAGTCTCACTGTGCAAGTTAGGCTGGCTTTGAACTTCCCTTTGTAGCCCAGGCTGGCCTCAAACTCACAGTGATTCTTCTACTGCTGCCTCCATACTTACAATCATGTCTCTTCATAGTCTCTGCATAGCAGGTCAGGTCCTTTTAGGTAATAAGATAAACAATATGCGTACACATAAAGTGCCTGAGACCTTCAGTGCCAAGATGATCCTAGTGAAAAGGCCGTGAGATACTGTAGAAACATTGGAAGCTTACTTTTTTCCAACTCTTGAATACAACTAAATATGCATATTAATCTCATCCCAGCCATACTCGAGAGCAAATCATTATCATCTGACATACCATACTTGTTCTCTTGCTGTCCGTCTTATCCCTCTAGAATGAAAGCTCCAACAGGGGAAGTTTTACTATTCATTGATACATCCACAAAGGCCAAGACTGGGCTGGACACAATTAAAAATAGGATGGATACATGCATGGATGGATAGTTCAGACTGAATTCTAGGTATATTGTTTTAAAAGTTATGTTTTTGTCACTACATAGGTTGACTTCTGGAACAATGCTATGGCAAGAAGAGCCTCAGGAGTCAATGTGTTTCGATTTTATTTTCAGGGTAAAAAGCTCTTGAAGGGTTTTGCATGGAAGAAAGATTTAGATTTTCTCACGAGGAAGATTGCTTTGATAGCATCCTGAAGACTATTCTAATTGAGGGAAACTGCTTAGGAAGACTGGCAATATCTATGAAAGGGAAGCTAGTGGCTGAGACTAGAGATGGGGAGAAAAGGGCCAATTAGAAAATTATTTATAAGACAGATTCATCTGGAATAGTGACTGATTAATGGGGAAAAGGAGAAACCAAATGGGTGAGGAATTAAGGATAACTCACAAGTGTCATTCTTTGCAGTACTACCAGGTTTGGAGAGATTATTACTTCGTGTGGACATAAGTTTAGATGTTAGTAGGACAAACACATGGAGATATCCTAAGGCCAGTTAGTTGTAGTCAATGTAGGGATGTAGCCCAGGTTGTTAGATTTTGGAATAATTTAGTAAATAGCTTGTAATTGGAGGTACTAAAGAAGAGATCATCTAAGCAGGCCACAAGGGTTAGGGATCAAATGAAACCTAGGTTAGTTTTGAATAAAACATGCAAGATACAGGCAAAGCTTGTAAGAAAAGCTTGCAAAGGAGAGTAAGAAAGTCATTTACGGTCATATGTAAACTCTAGCGTTGTTTACCCAGGAAGAAGTAAGTCACCTACTGAAGTGCTAATATATTCTTAAGCAGTAGTGTGCACCAGGAGACTGAATCAAATTA
The DNA here is from genome assembly GCA_004027595.1 of Dinomys branickii. Taxonomy (NCBI): domain Eukaryota; kingdom Metazoa; phylum Chordata; class Mammalia; order Rodentia; family Dinomyidae; genus Dinomys; species Dinomys branickii. Next base: position 99,816 of record PVLD010001852.1, on the reverse strand, counting down.
CAACATCATTCAAAGAGCTAATGTGTAAAGCCATCAGAACAGGAGAAAGACAAGCTGGAAAGACATAATGGGTTGATCAATACAATGTCATGCTTAGTATTAAAAATGGTATATGATAAATAAACAATAACTGATGGCAAGGTGCTGGGAAATGTCAAGTAGAGAAATGATGACAGAAGAAATAAAAGAAAAGGAAATGAAATATCGTACAAGGCCGGCAGCCTGTATACCCATTTCGCCTCAATCTTGCCTCTACACTCAACCTATCATGTAGTTGTGTAGTTGTAAAGTTTTGCAACACTTTGAAATCTCTAGTGATTGTTTTTTCTCAACATATATGAAAAGATGTTCATTTTAGTCAACAAATTTTTGCATTTCACTGTAATTGTATTGTACACAGCCAGTCAGATTTCTGTTAAATCTTATGATAAAGAAGTAGTGATTCTAAAGGCATAAAAGCTGAGATTAATATCGAAAACTATGTTGTTTAATAATGACATATTTATTCAACAGTTATTGTACCTTTTGGAAGTTTTTAAATGTATATATGTCTGAAATAATTTAACTCTCACAACAATCCCAGAAGCCTAGACCCCAGATCCTGCTATTTTGCCATTTTACCAATGGCAAAGCTGAGGTCCAGAGAATTTCAACGTTTTACTTCTCGAGAGGCAGAGCCAGGAATTCCTGCAGTTTGATTCTAGCACCCACAGTCATCTCCCTTTCCATTATTTTGCCTCCAATATTTCATCATGTTGACTGTTCACTTACCAACATTTATTTTTGTCATTAGAGCTAAATCTCAATCAGAAAGTCCTCTCTACTGTCTTATATGGTACCGCATTAATTTTTTTTATATTTACAGGAGAAAAAAATTCTATGCTGGTATTGTCTGACTTGTACAATACAGAAATTAAACTCAATAGTGAAGCACTTACATATAGATTTTAATATGAAATAAATATAAAATTGTGATCAATATTTAATCTCTTACAAATGACCGGCTTATTTCCATTTCCTGGTGAGAAAACCTCCAGAGACCTGGTCAGCTGACAGAGCCAATGACTGGGAAGGGAATATAGCTAAGTCAAGTTATCTCCAAAGCAGTCCTGAACGTCCATGCTCTCAGCACTGAGATTATTTAAAGGACACACAGTGCACCTTCAGAGTTCATCTTGCTGTGTTTTCTTTTTGTTGTCATAAAGTTTCAATTTCCTGTCATAACTTACATCTTAGTCAACGTACTTACTGGCCGATAGGTGTTTTTAACCTTAATTTTCACCTGTGAGGATATTAAGAATGTAGATAGCATATTTATTTTGAACATTATTTTGCTTTAGCATTTAATACTTAAAATAATATTTAAATGTCTTATAGTTAAAACAAAAATGAAATTCAATGTGTATGGCTATTTTCATATTTTTCACAAACAGATTTTAAAATCACATACATCTGCTAAGCCTGGGCTAAACATTTTATATAAAAGGTGAAATTAGATTTTGGAGTGCTTAAGCCAGATGGCAAATGATTTTAATAATAATGAATAGATCCCTTGTAATTCAAATAAATGACAATTGAATGTGAAATAAATACATGAACTGACCTCCTATTCGCACATTTATTTCGGGCAGGTAATTTTATGTAGAGATGCTAGAAGTGTATGTAAATAACAAATACAGACTGATGTGCCTGCTACATCAGTTCTTTGGCCGCCCAGAGAACTCCATATCAAAGTATGTGACCATTAGCAAGGGCACCTGGTTCTTTGTATGTTCCTAGTGAAAATAGCATGTGGAATAGGGGTGATGGATTCATAGGCTTATTTATGTGGTTTGTTCTTTTTTAAACAAACTTTTAGTTGAGAAAGTCAATGTAGGCAGGAGATGGGTGTGGTGTTGGAACTGTTCAGTATCTTGACTACAGTAATAGATGCAGGGATGAACACAGTGATAAAATTGTAAAGAACCTCACACACAGGGGTGTACACACCCTTATGCTTATGCTGTGTCCACCCATGAGTACAAATAGAACCAAGATGCCTGAGTAAGATTATGTGGATTGTGTCAATGTCAGTATCCTGGTTGGAATGTTATATTATGGTCTTGCACAATGTTACCTTCGGGAGAATTAAACAAGGTAAACACGAGGTCTTTCTGTATCACTTCTCACAGTGGCATGTGAGTGTACAATTGTCTCCATGAAAATTTACTAAAAAGGTAGTTATGTAAATGATATTAACTGCTAAACAGTAAATTAAATATCAAATTAATTTCTTGATGACAACTTTCACTTATTAAATTCATTTTAAAGGCTAATGTGTTCACCTTTTTAAAAATAATTTTATATATACAATTATTTTATTTTTGACAACTTTTTAACATAGTCACTTCTACAGCAGGTTGCTCTTTAATTTACCACATGGACATGTACGTATTTGTTGCCTGAGCATGTGACTGAAAAAGAGACCAGCCAGACTGCATTCGTAGCAGGCGCATGAAAATATTTGTTTTTATTATGAAACAGAAAATGTTTTATTGTGCTTAAAAGTAAAAAATAATAGTAATTTTACATGAAATATATAAATATTTCCCAATCTGAGTGGTCATAACAATAGTACCAGAACAATGTTGTAAGTATTTATTGTATCTGGAATTAATCCAAGTACTTTGATTTCATTAACACATTTAAACCTTACACCAATATTAAAAGATTGATACATTTTCCCATGTTATAGATGAGAAAAGTAAGACTAAGTGAAATATTCTGCCAAAATCAAGAATCAAATATAGAAAGTTGATATATATGATATATAAGGTAAATATTGTCAGATATATCAAGAGTAAATGTAGTAAGTATCAAAGAGTTGAGTTAAAAGCGAGATAGATTTCTTCTGGCCATTGGCTAGCTTCAGCGAAGCCAAATCATGTTGCAAATCCCTCCTCTACCCAAGATAAGCCTCCATTAGCTAACTAAAATATCAAAATACTCAGTTTTGACAACAAATACATCCACAGAACTGATAATATTGAATATTTTCTGCTAATCTTTAGAACTTTAGATGACCTGTCATGACATCATAAGAATTTCTGTGGTTCAAGGTGAAAAGAAAAATAAAACAAAATTCACTATTTCAGTGTTTTCCTATAAAGAGATCAAATGCACAAGTTCACAAGTTTGATTAATTCATTGTAAAAATATTTATTAAGCTTTGTGGCACAGGGGAAAAACGCATTTTGAAATCTAGATGAAACATGAAAATATGTAAAAGGCAAATATATACATTCCTTCCCCTAAGAAGCTCAAAATCTGCAAGGAAAGATAAATTCAGGGCAAAGTGGCATGCATTAAGTTGAAAATAAGTGGGAAAAATAAAATATTTAGTAGATAGGAATAGCAAACTCAGAAAAGTATTTCAGTTAGGGCACAGCATTAACCATCTAAGGCTCATGAAAGGTGATAATTGATTTCTGGACTCAAAAGTTTCCTGATTTTGGAACTTGAAAGCGAATGCTCCAGCACCTGTATGGTATTAAGGAGAAATGTTATTTCCCCAATTTTTGTCCATTGTGGCAAATTTATCCCGGAGTTGATTAACCTGGAGATACAAAACGTCTGTCGGGAACCATGATACGAGGGTGGATTGACTGATTAAATTGATTGATTTCTTACTGATTGATGAAATTTCTTACCCCAGGCATGAACTCAAGTCTTAAGTCTTCTAAGGGATCTACTCACATGTGCTACTGACAGTGGACCAGTCTCTCTGAGCAAAGGCATTCCCTGTAGGCAGTTGGCATATGTCTTGATTCCATAAATAAATCTCTGCTGTGAGTGTTAAGTAAGAGGACCTGTGACTGTGTCACTGTCATTGATGGCGGCTAAACAGGATCTAATTGCAGGGAAGGTGGAATGGCTCACTTTCCTCAAAGCATGTGGCTGTTAGACAACGAAACAGCGTAGAAGGAATACTTAGGGGTAATCACCCTTGTCTACCGCAGTTGACTACATGCATCTCCACATGCCAGGTAGCAGCTGAGGTGGCCACTGAAAAATGCAAAATAAATACACAACAGTTCACTTTGTGATGCTCTTCAGAGGCCTCTGGACCAACTTATTCTTCCAAATCCTGTTAGTCACACTAGCAGTTTGAGGTCTGAAACTCTGATTCGACTCTTCCACGTGTCCATCTCCCAGCATCAGTCCACTTTTGCCACTGTGTCTTGTAAAACTTCTGCTTTACTATTGTAAACTCCTCTTGTACAGTTCCTGATTTACAACTGCCACAAATGTGAAGTAGATTCCTCATTTTCTGAAATTATTTCATTTTTCACTTCTCCTAAGTGAGACTGTATTTCCCGAAAAATGACCATATTTAGGCTTCATTAAAGACTGTAAGGGGGTAACGACCTATGCACCCCCACGAGTGCCCTTCCCAGTGTAAAGGCGTGAAATGAATGCACAGTTATTAGTAAACACTAAATCTTTGATTGTCCGTCTCATATCTACTTAATCTCATATGTACTTAATGGAGAAAAGAGAAAATGATTGATTTTTTGGTCTCCGGATCCTTAACTCACCATTAGTGTTCTGCTTCCTTTCTTTGATATTTAGACATCTAGATATATCAGTTATTTCTTTTTCATTTTTGCATTTCTGTTTTTCTCTACTTATCTGCTTCTCAAAAAAGATCGGCTCTTATTATTTTCAAATTTTTAAGGCTGGGAATATAGCTCAGTGGCACAGCACCTGCCTGGCAAGCTCAAGTTCCTGAGTTCAGTTCCCAGTACCAAGAAAAACAAAACAAAATAACAACAACAGAAAAAACCCACAAACAAAATTTCAGAATCTGAGCCAGATGTAATGATGCATGCCTGTGAGCCCAGCACTCTGGGAAACTGGAGGAGGAGAACTGCAAATTTAAGCCCAGTCTGGACAAGTTAGTCACTTAGCACGATTCTGCCTCAAAATAAAGACTAAAAAAGCTGGGGAGATAGCTCAGCACAAAGGCCCTGGCTTCAATTCCCAGTAGTGCAAAAAAAAATTTTTTATGTATATACACCTCATATTTTTTCCTAGTACTTAAAATTTGAGTGCTGTCCTTCAAACCCTTTGTTGAATGCTCCAATGACATAATTGATTTAAGACTGGGAACTTTCCTTAAATTCACTGGATACTATGTCTTCTCCATCATTGCTCTCTTGTCTTGGTTACTTTTCTCTCGTTGCTGAGACAAAATACCTGATGCCCAAAATGAAGGAAGGAGAGGTTTATTTGGTTTACAGTTTGTGGAGGTTTCAGTCCATACTCGACCGGCCCTGAGGCAGAGTGGCACTTGGCAGAGGGCTACAGTTCAAGGCAGTGCAAGACAGAGCGAAAGGGAGGAGGGGCAGCCAGCAGCCTCTTTCCCTCCCTAACACACGCAAACTACCCGCCCCAGGGCAGCTGTAGCACCCACACCCACGATCCCAGCTTGGACCATGGGTCAGTCGTAAACTCTGAAAGCCCGCCCGATGACTGCATGAGCCTTTATGGGGACATCCGGGCACAAGCCATAGCGCTCTCCATCGTTACTAACTTTGCAGATGACATCCTCACAATGTTCAGACTCAGCACAATTTCAGCCTTGTTCCTTACCTCCTTAGAGCATCAGCTTGCTCCTCATTTGTCCTTCCCCAGTGTACTTGCTCTGCCTCTCCATTCGAGTTTCTGTCATTTGATCACTTTCCCTTCAGCCAGCCCAGTTGACCCTTCTTGCTTCCATTTTCTGACTCTTGAACCTATAACCACTCCTCAGTGCTCAACTGTGTAAGGAACTAGACTTCTCCAGTGTCAATATTTATTCACTGCTCTCTTATGCCTTCCCATCTCATTTTTCTTGCCCTGTACCTTACACACTCAAAACTGTTCCACGGGTAGCACTATCCGATGCAAGGCTTTACTCAGAAAACATGTAGAGTGATTCTTCATTTCCTAAAATCAAACTGGTTACCAATACTAACGAATTACTCAGTGAGTGGCATGTTACCCAAGTATACCCAAGTATTATTTTTTTTATTTTAAAGAGAAAAAAACAAAAACAAAACAACAAAAACAAAGATATAAACAAAACAACACAAAAACAACCAAGTGATACAGATTTTCAAAACAAGGTGATAGGAAACTAACAACAGTTGTTGTATTACATGTTGTTAGCTTTACAGTGGATACTCACATAACCAGACATAGGCATGTAAGGTTGGTCAAACAATTAAACATTAACTGTTCCTTTTAATAAACCAATAGAAATTAATAGTACAATTATCTTAGCCATATGTATATGCGTATTTCTTACCTTTCTTTCTTTCTTTTCTCTTTTCCTTCATCCCAGTGAAAGGGAAACTGCTCAAAGGTTTTTTCCCTCTTTCCACAAAAAAGGAAAGTACCCAAGGATCATTGATGATACAGTATTCACAACATTGTGCAAGGTAGATATGAGGAAATGATAGTATAAGGAGAAGTTTGAAAGCTCACCTTGTATTCCACATCTAGTGAACTGAGAAGCTCAGAATCAGCCCCAGGTTCTTCTCCCTGCTCCATACAGGAACAACTCTGTTGGCCCTTTCAGGATGCCCTTAATTCCTTTTGAATTTTCAGTTCTTCTGTCATTGCTCTCACTAAGGACTGCACATTATAGTTAATCTGGTTTAATTGCTACCTGTGAACTCATCAGTGATTATTTTCATTTTATAATCTTGGTTCAATCTTTTCCTATAGGAAGAGGCAAGTGTAAAGGAAGATTATTTCTATTGCTAAATTTACCCAAATCCTTCTCAATTTCTAAGAAATCACCCCACTTCCACTTCCACCAGACCCTCCCTGCTCATCAAGCACACAGTGGTTTCTCTTTCTTCTCCAATCTCATGGTGTTTGTCTTTATAACTCACATAGTAAGTACTCAAGAAAATATTAAATATCATTACTATCAGATATTCATTACCAAAAGACAAGATATGATTTTTTAAAGAAATTTCTTTGAGGTTAAGTGAATACTCAGAAACTGAAAATTACTCTGTAGTGGTACACATTGACCTCAAAGAATATTGTTATTACATAAAATGTCAACATACATATTTTGTTAAAGGTGGTTTGCAAAGACCTAATGGTCAAGGGTCCTCCAAAGAGCAGAATATTTTTATACCAAAGTTCATCCCTCATCACATGCTGCTGCCAAGCTATCCTAGGTATTGAAAGTCCTTTTAAGATCCTTGCTCACTATGGTGTCCATGGGTGGCCAGCACCACTGCCCTCATCTCAAATCCCACCTTAGCCAGAGGCCAATCCCACCTTCATAGTACACTCAGCATCCACACACTCTAGACTCCATTGTGTTTTATGGAGCTGCTACTGACCTTATTTTCTTCTCCACCCATGTATCTACTTTCCTTGGCAAACCCACAAGTTTAAAAATAGGCTACTTGTGATGGTAAAATTTACAGCTCAGTCCATCTGGGCTAAAGGATGCCCAGATACCAGGCAAAACATTATTTTGAATGTGTTTGTGAGTGTTTCAGGAAGAAATTAGCATTTGAACCAGTAGCCCAAGTAAAGAAGACCACTCTCACTAATAATCCTTTGATGATCTGAACAGAGCAAAAACACAGACGTGAGCTTCCTTAGTCTCTGCCATCGGACCGGAATATCTATCTTCTCTCACCCTGGAACATCAGAGCTCCTAGTCATTAAGCCTCTGAACTCTGAAACTTATGTCCCACCGCCAACCCAATTTCCATCACTCCATTCCCCCACCTCCTCTGTCCCAGAGACCTCCCCTTTCTCAGGTCTTCAGACTCGGATTCAATTACACACTGGTTTTCTTGGTTCTCCAGCTTGCAGACAACAGAGAGAACTTCTGAGCTGCCGTAACTGTATGAGGCAGTTCCCATACTTAATGCATTCACAGACATATGTATATATATGTAGATCTTATATGTGTGTTTATATATGTATATATAAATTTATGTATCCAATGTGTTCTGTTTCTCTGGAGAACCTTGACCAGAACCAGTCATGAATGTCCCCATCCTGTTTCTCTCTTCTTTTGCCAACTCAGTTGCCTCTTCTTACTCTTCATGAAGAGTATAAATCACCATGTTTTCTCAGAATCAACCAGTCACCAAATCCTTGAGTGCTAACTGTGTGCCAGGCATAGTCTGTATGTAGATTTAAGGCCTCTGCTCTTAAGAGGCTTTATATGCTAAAGACGTCGGGTTTAAGTGGCTAAGAGACTCTCATACTCATTCATTTGGAGGCCATGCATTCCCTTCTTTGGGTGAGTGGTCAACAAGCTGCCAATCTACCACAATTCACCTGCAGACTAGCGCTCTTCCCAGCCTTCAAACCCAGATCCACCCCACAAGATGCGGCTCTTTTCTTTTCTTAGGTTTGACAATGAACTTCAGTGGACTCCAGGTTCACTCTCATTAAACGGTAGGCAGAAATTGTCAGTCACTTGGGTATATTAATGCCAAACTGTATCTTAAATGAAGCTGAATGTTCATCAGCCCCTAAAATATTTGCCCAAGGGGCAGCTTTAAACTCTCTGATATTGACTTAATGGGGCCAGAGGTCATGGCTCTGAATTCTTATTCGAACTACACAGTTTTCATTAACCTAAATCACAGGATATGGTGGTAGTATCTCCTTACACAAACCTTGGAATTATTTTCTTGACTAGTGAAGTAACACTAAATGTACAAGATTATAAAAAGCAAAAAGTAATCCAACCAACCAACCAAACACAAACAATTAAAACATAGTTTTGCAACAAATTTTGAATTATTTTGAAATTCTGTAAGATCATCACAAACTTTTTCCTGTAAATTTAAAAGTACTTTAGAGGTAAATGTTTATTTTTAAAATGGTTTCTGACAAAAAAGGATTAAAACACAGCACTGATGCCATTTGTCTTCCCTTTAGTCTTTCTGTTACTTATTTTCTTCTTCCTATGAAGCTATTGGGTAGGAGCATAAAATCCTATTCAGTGTATAAACTGAATTTAAGATATGCATCTCTTTTCTCTATTTAAAATCTCTTGATTTATTTGCTGAGTCAACCAGATTAAAAAATAAAAGTGATTCTAAACTTTATACCAGATACAGAGAAGACTTAACTGCATTGACATAATGTACTGTCCCTTGTGTATAATCACGAGGCAGACATTCTGTCAATAGCACTCAGCTTTGAACTGAGCAGTGATGACGGGTTGATCCTAGCTATGCACAAAGTGCCATGAACATACTCAGCAGAAGATGGTCTGAAGCTCAGCTAGCAGCGGCACTGGGAATAACCCTGGCTTGGGTACATGTGGGTAAGAGTCACAACAGTGTTACATATGAAGTTTGCTCTGGTGTGAAATTTTTCCTGCCTTTGGCAATGATTACTGGGAAACTGAGCATATGATTATTTGGAACTTGTCAATAGTGGTCCAGTATCATACACTTTACTCCAATGGCTTCAAAAATGGTATAGAGGCATCTTCTGATTAAGAGGTCTTCTGAAAAATTATTCACTGTGTTAAGAATAAAATATTAGATCTCATAATTACTTTTATCCAAAAAGAAATAAATTAAACCTTACTGATATTTAAATATGAATTAACTCCACTGACTACTGGAGAGTTGGGCTACAGTAGAGTACAGTAGAATGGGCTACAGCGAAGGGCTCCACTGACTATAAGCTTCTGGTTGTGACATTTTCTGTTAACGATGGCTATACTGCTTGATAGAAATCTGCAAAGAGACAAATCTGCAGTGCCAAATCTGAGACGGGTAATATTTTAACAATGAGTCGCATACTAATTACCTTTTAAAAGAATCTCATGCTATGTGGAAAATACAATGCTTTCTATTGTAGTTTTTGTTTGCTTGTTTGTTTGTTTTGTTTTTGTCTTTTTGAGACAGGGTTTCACTATGAAGGTCAGGCTGACCTTGAACTCACTTTGTAGCCCAGGTTTGCCGCAATTCACAGCAATCCTCCTGTTTCAGCCTCCCAAGTACTAGGATTATAGGCATGCACCACCGTACCTAGCTATTGTAGTATATTTTTGTAGTTGAAACGATATAAGTAAATGTGCCATCTTTAAAAATGCCTTTCATATCTTGGTAGCTAAAAAGTTTAAACCAGAATTTTCTGATATACTTACAGATAGTTATGTGAGTTTAAAGTGCATTTGTGGAAAATAAAATAATTAATTATTAGATTATTTTTGTGAAAATTACTAATTGCTCTCAGGAAAGACAGAATTTTAAATTAATAAATAAAGTTTCATCAAAATCTGTATATAATTTTACAGACAAGATTAAAGACCAAGTATATATTTTCCAGGGTAAATACATATTTCTTTAACTTGCCTTTACCTCTGATCTTAGGAGGTTTTTTTTAAAACTGTGACAAGCATCAAATCCGGTTAATGACATTTCAAGTGTTAAAATAAGTAGAACTTCCATACAGATCTTCTAATTGTTTCAACATAAAGCTTTAAAGCAAGATTTTCAAAAACATGTTTTGGTAATATAGAACAAAATAATCTAAAATAGAAGGAGCTTTTTACCATTGAGTAGTATATTCTAAGTGTAATTTCAGCTAGACTGGATGGAGAGAGCCCCAGAAGGATATGAGATGATGGGGGTACCACACTGATCAGTAAATGAATCCGCTAATGTTCCTACTACATGTGCTGTTAGGAGAGGGACCCAGTGTGAGATGGCATGCCTTTGGAAGGTGTAGCTCTCCCTCCCTCCCTCTTTCTCTCTCTGTCACTGTTTCTCTCCGCTTTGCCTCCCTGCAGCCTTAAAGTGACAAGCTTTGTTCTCTCATGCCCTTCCTCTGTGACATGTCTACTTTGGATCCAGTCCACCATGGACAGAAACCGTGTAAACGGACCTCTCCTTCAAGTTGTAGGTATCGAGCTCTTTGTCCCAGCTGACCAGTACACTGGGTGTCTGGAAAGTTCTACTGTGCGTGCCTCAGCATATATTCAGTAAAGCTCTCAAGGAGGATGTGGAAGGCCGACCACGTATCTGCCAACTCCATAGCTCTAGGAGAAGTAACTGGGATTCTTAGAGTGATGGTGTGTTGACTACAACTTTAGTAATAAAGAGACAATCAGATGAGTTTGGGTTAATTTCTAAGCAGAGAACAAGAGGAAGAAAGTTCAGGAATTGAGGGACGTATGCGGTTTAGAAGGTAATAGCTTTGGACCTAGAATTAAAAAGTTGGCTCACAGTAACAAAGGACCACAGAAATTGTTACACAGCTCAGCCCTTCTATAAATACTGGATTAAGAGAGGACTTTTCTACTGCAGCATATTGTTTCAGATTGCCTCAAGGCTCCTGCTATTAAATTGAAGGAAAAACATGGGAGAGTAGGAAACAAAGACTAAGGCAAGATTAATAACTCTGTCTAGTGAAAACCTTGGTACATAGAACTAACTGGGATGAAATGGATCAAAAGCTTACAAAGAAATTTTTTAGGAATTGTGGTGCTAAGAAAACCATGAGCTACAGCTTAAAACAACCCTTAAGAGGGAAGATAAATGAGAAAGCTGTCCAACACACAGGGGGAGATATTCCTCAGCAACCAGTTCAGATATTGCCATGGAGGATTGGTTCGGGAAAGAGTAGCCAAGTAGTTAGGGAAAGAAGCATTGGGAACAGATAAGAAACCCTTCCAAGTCTTGGGTAGTCAAAGTACCCACTCGGAAGGACTGAATGATTTCTACGGATTATTCACCGCTGTGCATCATCCTTCCTCGCCTTTCCTGAGTGGAATCTTTTATTGTAGTTACATTGGGTAGATAATACAGCTCACCACATCTAGGGCTGGCTACATAATATGCAAGGCCTGATACAAAGAGATAGAGTGGGACCCTTTGTTCAAAAAAATGAACACGATGTGTCATTAGAAGTACTAACTAGGGCTGGGGATGGGGCTTAGTGGTAGAGGTCTCACCTTGCGTGTACAAGGCCCTAGGTCCATCCCCAGCACAAAAAAGAGGGAGAAGAAAGAGAAGGAACAGGAGGAAGAAAAGGACAACTGTAAAGATTTTCCCTTCATTCTACAGTATGTTTAGACTTATTGTGCTTTCTATTTGCTTCTTAATGCTCCTCTAAATAACAAAAAGTGTAACTTTACTCTTTGTATCAAGTAATGCCAATTTTAAATGCAAATTTAACAGTGTTTAACTTATAAGCAGAATCACCAAAATGGTGTAATTCATGGCCTGTACATGCATATATTTTGTTCTTACAGCAATGTGGAAATGCTGCACACAACTGATGCAGTTGTTTTTATTTTTTCTGCCAATATGTACACACCCTAGCACTACCCTCTTACTGATGAGTCAGGAGTATTGAAAAGGAGGAATTACGGCTGCTCTGTCATTTGCTTTCTCTCTGTGGCTTGATCTTAGTGCGAGCCATGGACCGACACAGGGAACGATAGCACAACACAAAGGATGTAACAGCTTTCTTTGGTATTTCCTGCTTCTTAGAACATCTGTGTCCAAAATGTTTTGTTACAAATGGGAAAAGTGGTTTCTCAGAATAGTCAGCACGCTGTGTACTCAGCCTGAGGAATAACACAGTTCTTTTGTGCTAACTTTGAGTCTTGCTAGATTCCCAAGTGTCATAGGTATCCAGGAATTCTGTGCTCATGATGTATCGCAAAGGCTGTATGTGAACACAGCAGCAAGGGACAGAGGCCACATATACTGCATGTATGTGTACTCACATGCATGCATGTACTATGATCCTGTCAGGCTTGACATTTAAAACACAAATCCAAAGATAAAAGTGTTAGTAATTTTAAGATAGTAGTAAGAGACCATTAAAGCAATCTCAGGGGCTGTATAAATGTGAGACCTCACACACCTCCACAGATAACATTCATGAAACCTGTACCAACTGGGCCCAAGAGACCCACAAAAAACCTAACCTGGAGATCTAAGAGTGTGAGGTAGAGTCAGAGACTGAATGAGGTCTGAGATGCCCTCACTGAGTCGAAGATGAGTAAATTCTTTGCATGGGAAAAGAGTGAAATTATTGGATTTTGGTGAATAAGACTATTGATTTATCAAAGCCTATTTCTTTTCTCCTTCAGGGCATACCTACATTCCTTATGCACTCTTATAGTAATTGAGATCTACCTAATGGAATTTGGACATTATAGTGTATATCTCAAGCATATAGAAAGATTTAGGACTTTCCTAGACTGTTGTTGTATCATTCCTTGGGGCAATTTGATTCCTCTGCTGTATTTCTTACATATATCTGAGAGACAGAGGAGGAAAAGAACACATTACGGCTTGTATCTGGGTGGCCCCCAGAGCCTCGTGCAGTAATGGTTGGAGCTTTCGTGAGTTCATTGATCTAGTGTGTAATGCTGGGGTTACAGTGCTTCACCCTGGGTGTAAGTGCTACCTGCCCTAAGGGCAGGCAGGTAGCTTGGATGGAATATTATGGACAGAAAGAAATCTGCTGCTTCACTTCTTCTCGCTTTGCTGCCCTCTGCCTGCCCTGCTTTTCCATGGACTGTTTCTCCTCTGCTGTGCCCCTCTGCCATTTGACCTGCTTTGGAGCTGGCTCACAATTGACTGAGACCTCTACAAATTGTAAGTCAAAAAAAGTTTCCTCTTTTAACTTTAGGTGTTGGGTATTTTGTGTCAGAAATGAGAAAAGTAACTAAAACAGAGCAGAAGACCACAGGGGAAGTTTCTATGTATCGTGCCCAGCGGTTGACTTAGCTCAGCTAATCTGCTCTCCTGAACTAACTGTGATTCATATAAAAATGTACACTTTTTTAAATAAAACGAGAGACTAGGGATATAGCTCAGCTGCACAAGCACCTGCCTGGCAAGCGCAAGGTCCTGAGTTCGATTCCCTGTACCAAAATAAATAAATAAATAAATAAAATAAAATAAAATAAAGTAACATGGACATGCTGAATAAAAGGAATAAGAGTTTAATTAAAATATTTTAGCAGTGATTACTCATGATTACGTACTAATCCTTGAGAGGTCAAAGATTTTACCTTTTCTACCTTATCTCATTCATGATCTCCAATAAAGTGCAGCACATATAATAAGCACCCAATAAATATTCTTTGTGGGTTGCCTTGTTATTGTGTATAAAAGTTCTTAATTTTGACAAATATCCATGTACTACGATGTGTCACAAGGCCTGTCCCTACTTCCAGTCCTCTTTAGCAGCCTTGGCTTGCTATCCAAATGATTATGTTCTAAGGTCGCAGGCAGTCACATTTCATCACGGCAATGACAGCAGTGAAGTGGCTGAGCGAATGCACTGCCTGTTCATAAAATCGTTTCAAGCAAAGGGCTTCAGCATCTTTCCAGATGTTATTCAAATCTACACCATTATTTACTGTAGGATATAAAACACCAGGAATTTAAGGAAATTGAATGCAATAGGGTAAAGTTTTAGTGTTTCAAAGGTAAGGGCCACGTGTTGTGGGTACAGATCACCGAGAAGTTAGTATGAAATAAACCCTTCACTGCTGCTAACATTCTGCAACTCTGTGTTGCATTTTTGAAAAAAGTAAGCTGAACTGGTTGCCAAGGAAATGATTATGATGTCACAGAGGATGATGACTTCTCGTAATCTATAAGCAGTAAGAGCAGATGTGCTTGTAAGAAACAAAGATCTTGTTTCCATACAAATGTTCTCAAAATAAAACACAAAGGAAGAAAAATACCCAGAGCACATAATGCAAAGAAAAGGAATTGCTTCTAAATAGAATGTTTTACAAAGTTTTCCATAAAGCCTCAGCTGCTTCTCAAAGCACAACCAGCTTGAACGTGGATGGATAGCAGACATGAAATTACAGTATTCACAAAATTAGTATTCAGCTTGCAGAATCTCTTTTCAAAGACTTCATGCATACTTTATGCAAGCTCAATTATAGAAGCAGGTAATGAAAGATTCTGATTTTTCCCCTATTGTTGTTATTGCACTTAGCTAGATAAGCCTTAATAAAAATTTTCTTGTTGAAAATAAATCTAAGCAATAATTTATTAATTTTATTAAAAAGATCTTTTGTCTCTTATTGTAAAATATATTGGATGCTTCCTCTAAAACACACATTCTGTCCAAAGAGATAAGTAGTAACATATCTACTTTTAATAAAGAATCAAAGTTCAGTAACAATTACTAATCTGCATGCTACAATAATTTTCTACAATTTTATTATTTCATATCACAATTAATTTTACTTTGATTATAAGAGATTTTTATAGAGGATATTTACAGCTTTAGCATGATCTCCTGAAATATAACAGATGTGATAAACAGTATATCAAGTGAATGGATTGTGTCAAATATATTACAATGCTTTCATTACATCATTTTGAATTTAATCCTATGTACTTTGCTGGTAATTGATTGCCTTCTCAGTTAATTCTTCAGATTCTCAAAGATGTCTCTCAGTAACCTCAAATATTTCTTGGAATTAATCAAAGTTTATATAATAAAAATGAGTTAATTGTAATAAAGTCCTTACTGCCTGCAATAAAAAACCTGTACATCCAACTTGCAACGTGAATGTGCCAATAAAAATGCTAAGTTCATATATAACCAAATGAGCAATATGAACAATGGAGAGGAGATCAATTAACTATTTTGACAATTCCTAAAATATGCTACTCCTAAAGAAATCTATCATGGAATTTTTTTACATGAAAATATAAAAGATTAAGACTAAGACATACTGGGCTAGAATTCTGCATTAGTCCGAAATATATATTTTTCCTTTTAATTTAATGCCTAAGTTAATTTTTTATTTTTCATTGCATAATGTAAAATACTAAATGAATTACAGAAAAGCAAGTAAAAATTAGCAAAGAATGAAAAGTAGAAGCTCACTATGCTTTCTAGCTGGAATGAAAGAAATCGAGAATAAGTGAACAGGTGTTTCTGCAGCTTGACTTGAATCCTAGTTTTTGTCCTGTCATCGTACTGAAGTCATATGCTATTTTAAAACATAGCTCACTTTTTAGAAGTATGTAATACAAATACACTACTCTAAATGGGCAGCAATGTTTGAAGTGTACATTGAAAACTGAAAGACTAAAATAAGATAATATAATTTCCAAAAGAGAGGGCTCAAAGTATGGGGCAGGATTTTTATAAACACTGAAGAAAACCAAAGAGATGTTTGTGTAAGATCTGTAAAAGACAAGAATAGTTAGGTTGATCCAAGCAGAATGTGGAGGCCCAAGTAAAAACGTAGGTGTTTCAATACATAAAAAAATTGCACTTCATGTTTTTTAATGCATGAATGACTAGGCAGATTTAGAATACTTCCAAATAATTTACTTATAAAGAATTTCATTTCTGTGATAAATTTTTTACACAGTACTAAATCTGTAAAACTATATTAAGAAATAAGAATATTATCAAAAGATGACTCAGCCTTTTTCTAAAATTGCTCTAACGTAGTATTAATAGGAAAAGCACACATTACCCAAAAATATATATTTTATTGTGAATTTAATGATAACATAATTGACATTAGATAGTAGACACTAAGTAAGTTAAATGAAATTACAGAGCATGCATTTATAATACACAATATCAGCACTATGAAAGGGCAGAAAAATTGTGCTGTAGTGATCCAGCAGAATGAAAGCTGCATACGAGTAAGGTGTGATGGAGCTTCTTGGCTTTTCACATGGAAAGCTTTTGTTTGTAAATAAATTTTTGTATCTTCAATTTGACTTCATTAGAAATGTGTTTGCCAAAATTTCCCACTGTAAAGAGTCTCAACAAATGAGTAAAAACTACAGGCTTTAGTCTTTGAAGGAGACAACTTACTTGGTAAATTGTCCTAATTTACCTAATTAATCTACCTAATTAATTTAGCTAATTGTTGCCATTTGAAGGCTTCTCGAGAAGCCTACAGATGATTTAGTTTATAGGTAGCTGAGGTCTGGATTTTTTATCAGGAGTATTGCTTTTTAAAGTGTAAGCATGAGAAATGGATACTCTTATCTATGTGGCAGAAAATACTTTTTATATTTGAATTTTATTTTTTATAAATGACTTTGTATATTTGAGAAAAGATTGAAAACAAATAGTGGGGAGGAAGGCAATAGAAACGGTAGGCACGAAGCAGTGGTCAGCTTTGGTGTCACGGATGTAATTAATTGCAATAACTTTGCCCTCACTAATTGCAATTTACAAAGAATGTCCTTTGTAAAACTACTATTCAGAATATTTGCTTGCATACTTGGTTAAAGCAACACAATATAGCCCTTGCCAGGGAGCAAACATTATCCTAGGTCTTGATATTTTAAGAATATTAATTTATTTTATCCTTTTAAAAAAATGTATGAGGTAAGTTCTATTATTTCAATCTACTTTTAACAGTTGAGAAATTAGAGATTAAAAATTTGATCAACTGTGGAGTAGTACAGGAAATGGTAGAGCTGGTATTTAACCCCAGGCTCCTTCTGACTTGAAAGCTTTGGATCCATCTACCACCAATAATACTGTTGTCAGTATTTCCTGGGTCAAGTTTCTCTTGGAGCACAGAGCCGGGTGCTGGCACAGACACATGTTTCAAAACATGCATATTTAAAATATACATATAAATATGTAGTTATTGTTTTTTAGGCTAATAATTCCATAGGCTTCCTATACATTTAGATCTACGTAACCCACAGTGTATTTTCTTTTTTTGCTTGGTTGCTATGATTTCTGAAGCATTGTGTTTAGTTGTAGTTTTTCTTCATAACCAGAATTTCTTGACATTTTTCTTTCTCCTTTGCTTCTTAATTCTTTTCTAAACCCACAGCTAATTAGTGGGTTATAAATCAGCCCTTTGGAAAACATGATTCTAGAGGGATATTTTTCAAACTGTTACCGCATTTCAAATATTCTGATATTCCTATAGGATGGGAGTGGGAAGCTAGGGGAGGGGTGAGTCCAGCTTAGAATTTTTTCAGCTATAAAAATACAATATACTAAATGCATGAAGCTAGTATGTTAAGAGGAATATATTAAGCATGTGAATGCTTTAGATACAGAAAACAAATTTGTGAACCAGTTTTTTGGTTGATTTCTTATCAAGGTAATTCTCAACAATTGCATTTGTAAGTACATGAATCATAAAGTGGATTTCACATATAAAATAGATTTTTAAGTACGACCCCTAATTTGAATTGATACTGCAATCATGCTACTTTGAGGATATCCATGGACAGTCTATTTGTAAAATTGAATAAATATTTTTAGATCAGTCACTTTAAATTAATATATTTATTTGCCATGGCAATTGAAGAATATTGATAGATCATGTAAAGAACTTTATCTACATTATTACAGGTCACATCAATGTAGTTTAGGTTACAGTGGGCTTAAATACAAAAGACTTCATTGACTTAAATGGTGTTGTAATGGGGATTTCTATGTTTAAAGGAAGGGAATTATCTCAATTTTTTTTGAAAGAACCTTCAATTCCAATATGGGAACATTATACTGATCTTGGAGTTGCATTTCATTCTATGCTGTGACTAGATACATAAGAATCTTTTGCTTTTAAATGAAAGTAGTAATTTCTACTTACTTTTTACATTGCTATTTCACTTAGGTGTGATAGTCTTGTGGCATCAGATTTCAGTATACAATGCTTGGCAAAATCTAGTGACTTTGATGAATAAATCAAAGTCTTCACAAGATCCAGAGACCATTCCTTAAACTGTCTTGTTTCTTACCTTGAATTTGAAGGAGGTAATAAAGTTGAGTTGTCAGAAAAAGCTGAATATGCCAAAGCTCCTAACAAAGAACACTTAGTAGGTGCAGGGGAAAGCAACAGGATGATAGGAAGCTGTCATCCCAACCTGGAGCCATTGGATGGCTGTCCTCAGGAACTCGGACTCTGGTAAATGTTTATAAAGGCCTCCTACCTGAATGTTTCATCTTGTATCACCGCAGCTGCTACAGTCACTGGCTACAGTGTAAAGATATAAATAAGAATGGGCACGTCTGGCGTGGCTGTTCCCCGCCAGTTGAAAGAGTGAAAACATTGATATGGAGGTAAAAATGTAACATGGCAACTCCAGCCCAGGTCGCTCACTGTCAGTTCCAACACTGCCTGGTACCTCTTATTCCCTTCACTAAGTGGCTACCATGGGATACCCTTCCGAGTTCTTCAGACTATAGCCACTAGAGATTTGTCTCAAGTAAAAAAAAAAACAAAACATGCAAATCCATCCTACACCCTCCCACTTCTTCACAAACACAACCAATTTGAAGACAATGTGCAATATAACAACCATTGTTGAATCCCTATCATCTTGTTTTGTGAAAATCTGTATCGTTTCTAATTTTTCTTATTCTCTTTAAAATAAAAAATGTAAAAAACCATTTATTTTCTAAATAAAATAAATCTTCCTTGAGACTACTACTTCACTGTAAGCTGTGGCAAATGTAAAATCTGATACAGACACTAGGAAACTTTTAAAGAGCAGAAGAGTGCACTGGTACTAACTATGTTAGGACCACCAGTGTAATTTGAGACTGTTCTTGGCAAAGCAGCTCTTCAAGTCACCCTTTGTAGAGTCCTCTGAGATGAAGACTATTTATTTGCCTGTGATTCACCTTGTTCACCGTTAGAAAACCAGGTCAGCTTTTCCTAAACAATCTAGGGACACATGCAGGGTAATTACACTTCCATGTAAAACCCAGGTCCTCTAAAGTTCATTTTAGCCTGCTATCTCCTTCTTTTTTTTTTTTTTTTTTTTTTTTTTTTTTTTTTTTGCGGTATTGGGGATCGAACTCAGGACCCTGCGCTTGCTAGGCAAGCGCTTATTCCACTGAGCTATATCCCCAGCCCAAGCCTGCTATCTCCTTCTGACCTTTCCTCCTTGGCATTACTCATGTGTCTTCCAGGAATGCATCCTTTATCGACTTCTACATTAGTTCCTTGTTTCCCTCTATTCTCCTTCCTAAGAACGACGTCTCCCGATTATCCTATCACTTCTTTGATAATCCAACCCTTCCAGGCCATGACTTCTTCACCTCTGTTCTGCATCTTGGCATCTTGTCTATCAGAAATAGCAAATTTCTATACAGTCTTCCATACTTTCTGATCTCTTAGTCAATATTCCCTCATACACAACTTCTTCAACCCATGGGGACCTATCCCCCTACTTCATCCTACCTGCCAGCTGGTATTTGTATAACTATGTAGTAACTTAAGCCATGCTCTATCACACCGATATTATTTCTTTAGATTAAACCCAACTTTGATTCAATGTCTTGTGGCTTCTCACGTTGCAAATTTTTTACGTCGAATCAATGGTGCTGTCCATTCTTTTCCCCATACTATCTGGGCTGTGAGCTCACTTATCGCTACAGTATTGAGCATATTCATGGCTTACTTGTGCTCACCAGCATCTATTGAGTCTTTTCTGCTCACCAATTTTTCTGTTGCTCTAGGTAGCCTCTCTCACATCCTTTATAGCAACTAATTCAAATATAGGCAAGTGTTTCTTCCTCCATTTTAACACTGGTGTCTTTCCTCAATGTCCCATCATGACAACTAACAAATTTACTTGCATCTGAACCCATCCTTTCTTACTTCTCAAATTCAAGGTGAATGTCTTCTCCTAAAGCTAATCAAGCCACTCATATAATAGATCCTTTTCCCCTCCTGGAGCTCCCTTCACCAATTTTCTTCTATCTTCAATTTCCTCATTGCTATTACTGACACTTTCGTGTCAGCGTTAGGGCATACTGAAGTCCTACTCTAAAAACAAAAGAAATATATTCCCTCAACTCTATTATCCTCTAGCTACTAGCTTCTACCTTTCTTTTTACAGCTAATCTTTTAAAAAGCATTGCCCTGTATTCATTGCTTCCATTCCCTCATTTAATTTTCCTCAGCAAGTCTTCTGCTGTCATCTTTATAGGCAGAATTTGATATTTTTAATCTCTCCTTTCTCATTCTTAGGTCTCCTGGTTTTCCTCTCAGAACCTCGAAGTACTCCATTTAGAGATCCTATTTCAAAAATACTGCTGTCCCTCATGAGTCTTAAGTAGGTTGGCTTGACTGAGTCTGAACCATCCATCAAAGTTCTAAAGCAAAAAAAAAAAAAAAGTTCTAAAGCAGGCAAGGAGTCTACTCAATTCTCAAGACAGCAGAATGACACTTTTAGTGAGCTCTGAGAGCCGGGGCCTGGCTATTAGCTTTTAGGGGTTACAGAAACCCAAATTTATAGTCATACTAGTGTACTGTTCTTAGAAAACTATAAATTCCTAAACTCTTAAGAAATGGATTTTAAAAACCCAGAAACATAACTTACAAGAAAAATATACATGTGAAATACATTCTTTCATCATAAGAGAATCATATGGAAAGTGAAACTATCAGAACGTCACTAATGTTGGTGTTAGAACTCACCAAGGGGTTTTAGGTATGATAAACTGTCTAATGACAACAGATCATAGCCTACAGCTTCCAGCTCCACATTTGGAATGACCTCTGAGAGAAATGTTTCCAAAGGCTTGCAAAGGGTTTATCCTCCTGTCATCCCTCACATAGATTGTGAAGATGTATGAGTCTTGTCTAAATATTCAGTTAGACTGATGTTAAGCACCTCATTCTCTAAACCAAATACAGAGAAACTAAACCCTGAAGAGGAATATATTATGAACATGCCAAATACTATGTTGGTTTGTTCTTTTTGGTTTCTTTGTCATTGTGAAGCTCTTTTGGATTAGACTAGATAATTAAAAATGTCTTAAAGCAGAGATCCTCTGAAGCCATTGATAAGTTTCCTTCATAAATTGGGTCCATTTCAACTAAAAGCATTATTTCCCTTTGTTTTTAGGGGACAACTCGCTACAAGAAAGCAAATATGCAACTCCCACGGTTAAGCAAACTAGGAAGGCCTAATTAAAATAGTATAGCTATGTATCTGTACTTGTACATGGAATATGAGACAAAAATCCTAATCTTATAGGCTTCACTCACTACACCCCTATGTATGTTCAAGTTGATATTTACCATAAACTAAGTGCTGTTCTCCATTAGGGAAAAATCTGTTTCATGAGGGATCCAAAGTACCATTTAATAATGTCATAACCATTTAAAATCACTGTATTTACTAAGAAGGTCATTACTTTGGTATTTTGCACATGAAGGTGAAGTAAGTTTACAAAAGGGAGCAGTATGGTCCACATGTCTTTGGGAGCAATGAATTAGAAAGGATTTCCTTTGAAATGAAATGTGCAAATACGCTTGGTGACCTGAACATAAAGTTACCTTCTTGACTATATCTCTTTTTCATCATTAGTTTTTACTCAGTTCTTTATGGGAAGGTCAATTTATTCCCAGTAGTTGTTCTCATGTTATTTACTTATTCAGAAGGGCTCAAGAAAGGTGTGAATGAATATGTGATATGAAAACAGTAAATAGCAGATTGGCTTTGCATGTATCTGTTTGCATTGGGTTTGGCAGAGTTCCACACGGATTCCACATTGGACTGACCACCTAAGAACACATTTTCTTTCAGGAGCATTGACATTAACTATTATGAGACCCAAAGTGTAGGATTTAAACTACACCAACAGGTTTGTATGACTGATAGATATTTGGCTACACAAGAGACAGAATAGTATGATGGTTATAAATATGAACTTTCTAGAATTTAAAATGTGCTCAACAGTGTCTAGTTCTGACACTATGGCACTCAAGACATTAAAGTCCCTAAACTTCAATATCTTACTATGAAAAATAAGCATAATATTATCACTTAAAATGACTGTGGGTTAAGTGAGATAATGAATGTTACATGCTTTCCCTGGTGTCTGCCAAAAAGCGTCTGTAATGACAACGATGGTAGATACAGCTTTCCTGGTGCACAGATACTCGATTCACTGAAACCAGATCTGGCATCAATCTAACATACTATAGATTCCATATGTGGATTATTTATCAATAATCATATATTTTTAAAAGTCACCCAAGTGAAGCAATTTCTGGGATATAGTTTACAGGACTTTTAGTGATATTCTTAATCTACTGAGTGGGACTTCCCCAGTGTCTAGCCCCTCAGCATGATGTCCTCTGAAGTTCTGAAGCTGGAGTGTAGCTGCTAGGGGAAAGATACTGATGGTGTTAGCTTTTCTTCTTATAGCACATCTTGAGATAGCTCAGAATGCCACACTAACTTCTATATTAAGCTAACCTTTTTCTAAACCACAGGTCTTGAGAACTGGAGGGAGATGACATTTGACATTACTACCTGTAAGTGACCTTTCTTTGATTCTAATCCATCTCATCACATACACCATCTTTCTGAATTATCAAACAGCAAATGGTTCCCTAGTTGGTATCCCTATAGGGCTCTTAATTGTCAGGTTGCCAACTATCTGATTATAAGAGGAGGAAGGGAAAATCCTGGATTCTTTACTTTCTTTTGGCAATGCATTCCTTTATCTTCTTCAGTCAGGACAGGATTGTTTAAGTCATTAGACTTTGCCATACTGTCAAAGAATGTTAGTTTACAGAGTTGAACCATGTTACAAACAGTGGACATGCCCTTCCATGAGCTTTTTACAAAGTTAAAAAGGATCATAGTGCTCTCAGATATTGGTTTGACTATCGAACGTTAGCCTTGCGATGCAACTTGCCCTCACTCACAGAGTGTGGCTTCATCTGATGAAGCCAACCTTTGGTGTAGTATCCTCTCCATCCACCCTCTTTTCTCCTACTAATTCCAATGTCAAAGGATCATTTTGCGTTTTCCTTCTTTTCTCCAGCAGAATAAGTTTCTTAATCTCTTGCATTTAGTTCCTAAAAATATCTGGATCATAAATTGGTGGTTTTTATCCTTATTAATACTCCCCGGACAATGATGGCACATTTTATTGTTATTCTCTATCCATAAGCTATGTCTTCACACAGTTGAATACCTTCTTCGTCTGTTAACACTTTACTGTTTATTCCGGTAACTTCACAGTATTTTTTATGTTTACATTTTAGTTTCCTAGAACTTTCTTCACAATGACATTTAGACAAGGTTTTTGAACATCACTTGATCCAGTGGAAAGTTCCACTTCTGCATGAATGGAACTAGTTTCCTTAAATGCTAAACACACTACATTTAAAAAGCAACTACGATGAACTTTAATGACACCATTAAAAACATGGGCTTACCTTTTTATTCTGAAACCGCACTGGTCCTCAACCCTTTTGTCTAACTCCTCCAATTTGTAATTCTCATCTGGATATAGTTAGCTTATCATCTGCTCTACACCAAAACATGTTCCCTAGAAGAAATCTGGTATTGTTCTACTGAAGTGTAAGTCATAATGTTAATTTTCTAGGGACACTGAATATGTGAAGAGCCATACCCCTAACTGGACAGGGACACTAACAGATTGTTAAAAGGAAATATTGTTCAATAGGGATGAACTGAGAAGTTTCTTACTATGTAGGACTCACTTACTAGCCAGAAAGATCCCAGATTATCAGTGCTCTCAGGGAGGCAAAGTCGGTAGGTATCAATATGCTTACTCATGAAATGGATTTGGCATCTTAATGCTTTCTTTGGAAACGATAGTTCTATTTCTGGCTTCCTCAATTCTTTAGTACCAACTTAAGTTCATAAGAGAAAGTAAGAGCATAGTTGTATATTCTACTTAAAAAGATAACACTACTTCAAAACAAGAACACCACCACCTGACAAAAATAAAGCGTGTTATTAGTCTTAAAATATTGTGCCTATGTATGCTTCTTAATGTCGATTGGCCCAGAGATTCAAGTTATTGTAGAGCACCTACTTTGTGCTCTAAGTACACTCTATAATTAGCACTATAAAAGCCATTTGGCTTCCAAAAATTTCTTTATATTAGGAGAGAACTGCAATTTTCTGAATCTCCCAATGCAACCAAAAACTCAAAAACACGGAGTTAATTGCTTGAGCAAACAGAGATTTTATCCACGTTTCTTTAAAGGGAATTACTTTAAAGTTAATGCAAACCATCCAAAGGAAAAAAAAAAAACACCCAATACTCCATAATGCTACCCTCCTATAAATTTTTCTTTTGCTAATTACACTTCATGATTATAAAATAACATGTTGCATTCCTTGATAGTCACTCTGGCTTTTGAGTTGTCAGGAAGTGAGATGAAATGATTTGCTTATGAAACAATAGAGTCAAAAGTGTCTTTTAATCAAAATTGCATTTTCTATATAATTTTAGCCACTTTTGCAATTTATGTTTGTAAATTTTATTTGATATTTACAAAGAGGTTCACATTCTTTATGTGGGCCATAATTCACAATTGACTTATTAAGGATACATGTAACGTGAATTATAAGCCAAGATCTGTCCAAAATACTTATGGAATCAAAACATATCACTGATACACTTATCCCCAGAAAACCTAGGAGAGGTGGGTATGTGATTTTTCTCCATATTCATTCATTCATTCATTCATTCATTAAGTGTTCACTACCAACTCATGAGGCCAACATTGTTAGTACTGGGACAACTGATTAACAGGACAGACATAACCCTCACCCTTAAAACGGTCAGATGCCAGTGGGGAAGACAGATTTTAAAACTCAATATATAAAATATTTGTAAGTTATCATGAAGGCAGTAGCCAAGGTGCTAAGTTAGGAGGAGGAGGTGGTTGGAAGGAGCACTTTCTGTAGGCTGCAACAGAAAGTATGAAAAACCACCAGCTATGTGAAAAACGGCAAAGGTGGGGTAGTTTTCTCCCTAACTGTTGTCTACCTTCTAAAGTGAAAACTTAACTCTCCAACTGCATAGAGTGGGTAAAGAATACGGTTCTCCATTTCTCTGGAGGTGTATCTATGCACAGTATAGCTATATATACACTTTACGAAATGTGTGCAGTGTAGTTTTGGCAAAGGACACAAATGCATCTTCTAATTATTACCAAATTACAGTTGAGTGAAATTCTTAACACAGTGAATTACTAGTTTAAACGAAGATTCCCTCCCATGAGCGGATTTCATTGTGAGTCTTAGCGCCAGGACGAGACTTCAGAGGCATGAAGCGGAACCCCCAATCTTTGTATACGAGCATAATCTTCACTTCTCCGGATGAGATGGACACACCAAGAACTGTAAGTCAGAAAGTAACGCGCAAGGAAATGTGTTCCAAGGGGCCTAACTCTCGTAGGTGGTCATGAGATCTCTGTTGCTCTAAAATCCGGAATCCATCACCCCTTTGCCCAGCTCCGGAGGAGGCAGGTTGACCAAATGTAAAGCATCTAAAGGCTTAACCACTAGAGGGAGAAAGTGTGCCTCTGGTGACTGGGGAGCCAGTGAAAGGGTAGGATTCAAGGGAGCTAAATTAAGCTCTAGCCAGCGAGGGGCAAGGACTAAGTCAACGCCGGTAGCCTTGGGAACTTAAGGATGAATTCTTAAAATTGCACAGTGGCTCCTCTTCTACCAACTAACTCAACTGTTTAAAGTATGAAGATATTTCATCTTAACTTTGAATGTTGTACTTCATATTTTCTAAGGCCTCCATCAATTTGGAAAGACTGGAACATATAAACTTAGTTTTCAGGAGAGGTTTCTGACAATTTTGAGACATGGTTATCCTTTACATATTGGCAATTTACATATGATGGGCAATATTTCAATGTTTTCAGGTAATTTAAGATATAAAGCTTTGCTGCTTATTGGGATGAACAGAATAATTTGAGTTCTGTTTAGTCTCTAAAATATTATTTCAAGAAAATTAATTTTATTCAGGTAACTGGCAGGTCAAAAAATTGCTTTACCAATACATGAGTCACAGAAATTGTAACTTCCAAAAAAAAAAAAAAGCATCAGACAGTAGTTACAATGATTTCTGGCGAATGAAATCTGGTTAATCTTGTTTGCTGTAGAGCACTGTCATTTTCTATAATTAAAAAATAAAACCAAGCCAACTGGTACAATTGTTCAATCAATACAACGTATGGAATACACTTTTAAAAAGATAACTCACTATAAAATTTAAACATAGTGTTATACAAGTTATATCATATCCTCTTAGTGTGTATCATGAATGAATTCTTTCCTCACACCAAAAGCTACAGAATTACTCCAAATCTCCCGGACACACAGACTGGTGGTGTTTAACATATAGTCAATTGATTTTGTTTTCAATGTATCATTTCACGTTCCTCAGCAGGAAAAAACAAACAAATAACACCAGCAACTATTTCTGGGATTCTTAAAAATAGCAGGAGCACAGCGCCTGTTTCTCTCCTTTTGGAGCACTGATTTGCTCCACAATCTGTGATACGGATTCTCAGAATTGCTGTTTGGCAGTCCTGATAATTTCATGTGTTTTCAAAGTTTAACCCACCCCGACTACACAGTTCGGTACGTTCAGCCCCTTTCATTTTCCTTTCCCCTTTAATTACAGAAGGCTCTATTCCCTCTTTTCGCAAATGTGGTCGAGAGAGACACCGAACGCTGCGACGCGCGGCAAGACGACGACACCTCGGCTTTCCCGGGGCGACTCAGAAACTCCGCCCGGATGAAGGCGCCGCGATGGGAGACCCGGCCGGGCCGCCCGGCGCGCGCGGCTGCTCTCGGGACCCTCGGCCGCTCCCCTGACTCCGCGGGAGGCGGTCCTACCCGGGGAGGAAAAAAGGCAAGTAAACACTCTAATTTTAAACTTGCACGGGAAAGCACTTTCAAAATAGTCGCAGCGGCTCCACGCACAGCTGGCCCCGGGCTCGGCGCGGGCCGGGAGCTCGGCGGGCAGCGGAGGGGTCGGCGCCGTGGGCGCTTGGTCCCGCGCCCGCCTCCGGCCAGGACGCCCCGCCGATGCGTCCCTCCGCCCGGCCTCGCGGCGCGGCCCAGCCGGAAAGAAAACTTCCCGCGGCCGAAATGCGCGTCCCTGCACCGTTCCAAACCTTCCTCCCAGCCGGCAGAAAACGTGAGCTGGGCTCCGAGTCGCGAGCGCGGGCCGGGGCGGGCGGGAGCCCTGGGGACCCGGGGCCGGCCCGCTCCCCTCCCCCTCCGCCTGCACCTCCGCCGGGGGCGGGGTCGCCGTCCGGCCGGCGCGCGGGGGGCGCCGGGGGCTGGCGCGCGGGGGGCGCGAGAGAGTGCGCGCGGGGGGCGCGAAAGAGTGTGCGCGTCGCGGAGCCGCCGGGGCAGCACTTGTCCTGTAATCGATTGCCGAGCGCCCGAGCGGCTGAGCGCGCAGACACGCGCACCCGGGGAGGACACACAGACACATACACACATACACACACGGACACACGCGCGCACTCACACACACTCACACCGGCGCTCAGGCCCCGCACACAAGCACGCACGCACGCCCGCGCGCACGCACGCACGGCCGCACGCCCGCGCCCCGGGCCCCGCCGCCGCCGCCGCCGCCGCCGCCGCCGCCGCCGCCAGCCCGCCCTCCGCCCGCGGGCGTCTGCGCGAGCCCGGCTGGCGGGGGAGATGTGCTCGGGCTCCGCCGGATCGGTTTCTCGGGGTTTGACCAGCTGTCCCGGGCTAACCCTGCTCCTCGCTGAAGATGGAGGAAGTAAAAACAGGATTACCCTTAGCTCCAGATCCACTGCCTTAGTTTCCACCACCAACTGCAGTGCACAAACACACGTTAGGCACAGGAAAGAAAGAGAGAGGACACACTAACAGTAAACACAAACAAAAGGGTGATGGGATTATTTTACTGCATGCACTGCTGAGGTAAATCTCCGCTTGGCTTTGGCGTGGGGAAGAACAGCTCTTGTTTTGTCTTCTGATTCATAGATTATATATATATATATTTATATATATATAAATGTGTATGATTTGCAAAGGGGGGGAGTGTTTCAAAGTTAAGTGTAATTTTATAGCATCTCGTTGTGCACTGATGTGATCGAATGACTTGTTGCTGTTAATGGTAATATAGGTGTTTTTCTTGGGGAGGGATGGATTGTGGTTATGATTAGAGAAACGATTTCTGTAAAGGACGCTCAGGGAATCGGGTTGGAGACGATGTCCTCTGCCTTAATTTATGGTCCGCTCCTTGTAAGCTGTTTCTGGGATGTTAATCGATTAATCAGTTCGCATCTGTATAGCTGTCATGGATTTGGACTTGTTGTGCTTTGTTTTAACTTGAATTCCAAGAAGAAAGATTGGAAAGCCTGGACTAAATTGCAGCTGTCCAGATAAAAGGTAATACACAGTCCCTGTTGGGATTGAAAAAGCGAAAAAACAAAGACCAAAAAACTGGTATGACACATGTAAAAAGGCAGCAGTTAAATCACTTTGACAGGTTGTAGTATGGGTGAGAGAGATGAAATTAAGATTTAATTTTTTCCTTTTTCTTTTTTTTTTTTTTTTTGCCAAAGGCCAAAAGTAGCCCTGTGAAGTTGGCCTCGGTTCCTTATTGGGTTCTGTCTGAGTGTCCCTCCCCTGTTTTGCCCCCTCTTTTTTCTTTCAGTTTTCTTGTCTTAGCTTTTGGTCGATTCTTAAGGAACCGGTGGATCAAGTTTTTCTCTTCTTGTTAATCGCATTGCTGTAGCACTGACTGACCTCTCTCTCTCTTTCTCTCTCTTTTTTCCTCTTTCCTGAAAGTACGTGGTGCCATTCCTGAGTGACTTTTCCTACTAGACCATCCCAAAGGGACGGGGGAGGGGGAGGGGAGGAGGAGGAGGAGAGGGGTGTTCCTTCTCTCGCATTTCTTGGTTTTGTTTATCAGCCGATCTGTTTGCTGGATTTGGAGGCTTGGAATGACCCACCTGTAAAGTGCTTCTCCTTCCTTCTCGCCTTGAACTCTGCAGGGGGCTTGGCTTGGAGGGAGCCAGGGAGGGAAAGAGAGAAGGGGGCACAAAAAACTTCCTTCTTTCTCCCTCCGTGTATCTTCAGCCCGACATTGTCACCCCCTCTTGGAGGGGTTAGAAGAAGCTGAGATCTCCCGACACAGCTGGAAATGGTGATGAATCTTTTTTAATCAAAGGACAATTTCTTTTGTATGTACATTTCGTTTCTCTTTCTCTTTTTTTCTTTCTTTACTTCTCTGAGGGTTAATAACCTTTTCATTGATGGAGCAGACTACTTTCGCTTCTCCCTGACGTTTCTTTCTTTTTAATATGTGTCTGTGAAATGTGTACCTTTTTAAAGAGATGAACTCATTTGTAAAATATCCGAGGAAACTGCTCTCCTTTTAAACTTTGTGGATCCCTTTCTTTAAAGCCTTATGTAATCATAATTTGAAAGAATTTGATAACAGGGCGGCAGGTTGAAATGTAAGTGCTATGTAGTGACTGAGTTGGGAATTTGATCTGATTATTCCACAAAGAACGAAAGAAAAGTTTTTTGGGGGTGGGGGCTAGGGAGGGTGGTGGGGAAAGAGGGGAGAGGAGGGAGAAGGGAAGTGGTTTTGGAGACAAGAAGTGAAGCTGCCTGTTTTCCAGTAAGTAATGGAGAAATTCCAGGAGCCCAGGCTAAATATACTTGGCGATCAATACAGAAATGGCTCATTGTGAATAATTTAGCTGCTGGTGCTGTGAGAGTTTTGAAACTAAAGGCAAAAAGGACCGGGGCCAAAGGAAAAAAAAAAAAAAAGTAAAAATCTCTTCAGCACTTGTCAATTCTTAAACTTTTTCCTTCAAAGAATACAGTTAGATTATTGATCTTTTCATTATGTGAATCAGAGCTAGGGGGTGTCATCCCATGCAGCTTTTATTTCTGTGAGTGGAGTTCTGGTTGATGTCATTGGTGCCTAAGAAAAATGCCCCAAACTTGAAAAAAGTGATTCCCTCCTGCACAGCTGAACGGAGCTGAAATTGTCAGAATCGGAACATAATAAGTAGGCTTGGCATTTGTATCCAAGCATGGTCTGGCAGGAAATTAAGGTTACATCGAACAGGTGCTTACCCAGAACCGTAGGGCAGGCTGAAATGTCAGTACCGGCCGGAGAGTTGGCTAACCGCTGCTGCAGAATCTTCTAAACACAGTTGGGCGAGAAGTTGTTTTGTTTTCTTACGTTTGTTTGTGCGCCCCCTCCCTCTTAGAACATGATGAACCAACTTGCAACAATTGTGAATAGAGCTGTCTGTATACTGGGGAAGTCCTCAAACTGCAGTGTGATTGTGGGAAGTAGTGAATGGTAAAACACTTACATCCCCTTAAAAGTGGCAAATTCAAGGTGTAACCCCCCCCCCCCGCCCTTTTTAGTAAAACAAGTCAATTTTGATTAAGAGGAGCCGTTCCTTTCTCGCAGGAGCCCATCTCAAAGTACACTTATCTTTCCTACCCTATCTCCAGGAGGAATCAGATCATTTGCAGAAAGAGTTCAGTGACTTGCAAATGAGCACATACAGTACACAGTAGTATGTTTCTTGGGCACAGGTTGCAGACCAGCATGGACTAACTGCTTGGAGCTTCCAATAAGCTAAGCATTTAATGGCAGATATTAAAAGGAGTCGTTGTGTTAAGGCTGTAACATTTTGTTTTGCAGCACTGCACTTTGACTATGGAAACAGAGGCTATTGATGGCTATATAACATGTAAGTATTCCTTCTCATTAATTTGCTATTGGTAATAAAGTTACCTTTGCATTACCTGTATTTTAATTTCTGTATGATAGAGTGTGTTAAGAATTCTGTGTTCTTACTTTCTGTTCCCAATTTTGTCTTTGAATTGGAGAAAATAATAGCACAAAAGTGAAATAGAAAGGAAATACAGACTATTTACTTGCTGCCGATTAAATTAAGGCTATTTAAATCAATCATATCAACACTTTTCTACTTGATTTTTTTCTATTTGTGTAAGTTTGAATATGTCAGGTTCCATATACCTATTAGTATGGTGTGTACTGAATATTTTCTGCTCTGTAATCTAATTCTTCCAGACACATAATGTGAAAGAATTAGATTCTGTAGGTTGACTTTTTTTTTTTTTTAGAAGCTCTCTCTTCAGCCATCTAACTTTCTGATATCCTGCATTTTCAGAACTGCTCATTATAAATACTTTATGTTCAGTAATTAAATTAGATGTTAAACAAAACTTATTCTTTTCAACTAAAGGATTCTTCAGAAATAAGCTGCTGCTTTTCCTCTTTGCTTGTAGTACGGTGATAAAGTAGTTTTGTTAATTTCTCCATTTTGAGCTGATTATGGCTTTTATAAAATTGTCATTTTATACATGTAGTACATGTTTTTGAAAGCTATTTCCTTACGTCTTCTTTTATAGTGAAAACTATGTTACTTAAAAATTCCAGACTGCATGCCACTGTGTATCAGAAAGAATGTGAGTAATTAGAGTTTATGTGACAATGAACAGAATCCAAAAGATTGTATTTTGTCAAAGCAGGTGACAATGAGCTTTCACCTGAAAGGGAGCACTCAGATATGGCAATTGACCTCACCTCAAGCACACCCAATGGACAGCATGCCTCACCAAGTCACATGACAAGCAGTAAGTCTTCATTTTATGATATTTTTTTCTGTTTCTCTAGCGACAGATTTGAATGTGTTAGGTCTGTGGGGTCTGCTCCTGTTGCGGTGTAGCTATTGCTATAGATTTTGCTAAAGAAAGAACAACACAGATTTATTCCTGTTCATTCTAGTATCATAAAACATGAGCCTGATTACTAGTCTGAACTATCCCAAGGTGGCATTTGGGAGCTGGTGCTTACCTGTATCAGGTAAGAAATGGTAGGGTTTGCTGGTTATTGTTTGGACTTGCCAGGTTTATGACTGGATTTGTTGTTGTTGTTGGATAAAAAATACGGAAACATGTCACTTCCAAAGGACTCTTCATAGTAAAATAACTGAAGTAATTTTATATTGCTTTGGTGCAAAGCTAAGCCATCAGGGGTGGAATTGCAGTGTTACTTGAGCTAAAAGATGTGAAAGTTACTCCCTCAGACCATGGAGTGAAGTGTAATTGAACAATTATGAAACTCGTTTACATCTATTTTTCTGACAGAGTTGGAAGCATTTTATTTTAGAATGCACAGAGAAGAACTGAGAGAATTTGGAAGCATGTTTTTGGCTATAGGAAGACAGTTTTGCTACTGTTTTTAGGAAAGCATTGTTCATTGGAATAGTCCATGCGTTTGTGTAATCAGAAGGCAACTTACGTGCTGTCAGTGACAGGAGACCAGATACTTTTATTTATTTAGAATAGAGTAGATCTTCTCTTAATGGCAGTGTTGTGTCAGGTTAGTTATCAAACTCAAGTGTTCTTGTACTCTTACTCCAAAATATTTATAATCTTGTTTGCTTATATTTCTGTTATATATTTTTTTCTTATATAGAAAGGACATGTGATCTACATGTAAATATAATTTTTCTGTTTTGGTGACATGTGAAGGAAAGCCACAGCTTTTCCTTTCTTTTCTGAAGATTTAACAAAGACACCACATCATCTCCTTAATTATAAGCTTATTCTGAAATGAATTCCGATCATCTGAGGGGACTTTTCTACTTCCTCCTAGAGCCTTTAAAACTTTAAGTTAGTGTAAAGCTCATAGCTTTGTAGTTAGTGAAGACTGATGAATTACAAGCAGGAGTATATAGATTATTCTTCAGTATCTGTAATTACTTTTGTAATTCATTAATTTTAAGGAATTTGAGCTATGGAAATTGTGATTGAACTATCTGAATTTACTTTAAAAGGTTTTCCTCCTTTTTATTAATGGGGAGAACAAAATTTCATCCCAGAATCAGGGCTTGAAATTCCTTTATCATGTAAAAAGGCAAAACTAATCAACGTACTGATTGTATATTAATTTATTGTGCTGATCTCTTATAAGGATCTTGTGGCATTTTTTTGCTTGCCTTGATAAAAGTTATACTACTACAACAATGTAGGCAATAGAATTTTTATATTTTAATATTTAATGTTACTAGTTGTTTGGTGGGCTGTGTTTTTATTTCTCAGAAAGTTTTTCATGTTATTTCCTAAGGAGTCAAGACAGATTTATGTATAGTTTCTATTTGTTAAATATTTCATTATTGGCTTTCGAAACAGTGGATATATGGAGTGGAAAATGCCTGATGATCAGTGCCTTGACTGTCATCCCCTGGCCACCAGCAGAATATCAGCAGGAAAGCAATTAACTAATTAATTGGTTCTTTATTTGTTAAATAGATTCTGCTTTTGTAAACACTGACTTCAAAAAAGCAACTCACTCATCTTTTAACCTAAATAGTCCAACGTGTAGGCACACTTAACCTGTACAAGTAAGAACTGTGCTTTTTACATTCGCACTTCTCTTGCCCAACGACTGTCAACTTCTGTTTGGTAAAGAGTTTTGTGTGTGTGTTTTAACTTTCTAGCCTTTGGTGAGTCCATGTTAGTACACTTTTAGGCTAAGCTGCACATGCTTTCAGGTTCTTTTCCAGAGAGTTGCAGGTTAAGTGTTTTGGCCTCACTTCAGAGCTGTCTGTTGCATCCTTTATGTAGCCTCTGTTTACAGTGTCTAGGTTACCTGCTTCGGGGTTAGATGGAGAAGATACCCATTTTTCCTCTGCTAGATCTAGGAGAATATCAGCATTTTAGATTGCCAAAGCAAGTAGTGGTAGAGAGGGATGCTTGTCTGTTAATTAGAAGAGACCTAGAATCAGTCACTCAGATGGTTTTCTGTGACTTGGAATAATTTTTCTGTGCAGGAGACCTGTCAAGTCATTTGTATCTGAGAGCGCTGGTTTTCCTTATCCCTTTGCACACACACTCTTGTCTTTGTTAAGTGAAATTACTTTATTCTCAGAATGTTTTGCATGTGTTCAAATTTATTTCCTGGAGTCCTAATGCTTCCAAACACAGAATTACACTTTTTGATTCAAAGTATTAAAGCCAAAAGTAAATGTGAAAACCTTCAAAAGGAAACAAGAATCTGTCGTAGCAGGAAGGAGAGATCCATGTGTCAGGGGGAAAAGGTTATTTTTAAATAGTTTATAAAGAATAAAATAAACCTTTGAATTTTATGTAACATTCTGGTTATAAAATACCAATAAAATGAAATAAGCCCACTTATTTTGGCTTTAGGAAAAGGGTCAGCCTGACTGTAAGGTCCCGGTCGTTTGTTTAGGGTACTTGGTAACTGTGCGAAGATGAAGGGTATCTGTACAACTTGCTGCCAGCTATTGTATAAAAAATAATGACAGCAGCTATCATTATTTGACAGTGCTAGAAGAGAGCCCTGGTGACTTGGGAGAGAACTAAAAATGTTATAATGCCTGACAATTGTTGGTTTTAAAATTTAGTGTATGAGATAACCTTAAAAAGAAGTAAGAACTATTAGTGGTGTTAGCATTTTCTAGTGACTCCTTCCGATGTTTTAGAGTGAATTTGCAAGAGAAAACTTAGACTTTTTCTTTGGGAATAAAGATCGCTTTGGTAAGAGCATGGGCATTGTTGCCTGAGATCATTAGTGTACATATTGAGTCTGCTGACAATCTTCGGTGTCAGGCATGACAGCGTATGCCTTGATGGCCACTGGAAATACACAGTGTTAAGTGATTTTAAAAATAGAATCTGGAAGTTAGGAATCTGAGATAGACAACTCAGACAGAACAATATAAAAATAATCCGTATTGTGTTTTGGCCCATCAGGTGAAACTGACTATGATTTCTTCTGGGTTAATTTATTTTCAGTTCTTGCATAGTTGCTTCAGTATTTGTTTCTCTACCTGCTGCTGACTATTTTGAGGAGTTTTTAAGTTTCCAAGAGTTGTAATTATTTATTTTTTTATATCTACTTTTATAATGCCCAGAAGTAGATTTCCTTGTCAGGTAGTTTCTTAAATGGTAGGAAAATACATCATGGCCCAAAATGTGATACTACTACTTTAAAACCTTTAGGTGGATCGGCTGTGTAGTCACTATTTATCAGTCAGCTTGATGGCCAGGTGGCATGTATGGAATTAGAAGAGGTAGTAATTCTAGTTTTACAAGGTTCTGACCAATAACCAGGTCAAGGAATCTTTTCATAGTGCTTCACATTCAGCTTTTCTTAGCTACATTCCATTTTTAGAATCTCGTGAAGAAGAATATATTATGATTTCTCTTTCTCAAATGTGGAAATTGAGGCTTAAGGAAATCAGTTCACCTTTTAGGTTGCTTGGCAGAAAGATACAGTTCTTGGAGTTGGGCATAAAAGTGGGATATAACTTTTTGGATTAGTTAAGTTACCAGCTTCTCTATAACGTCATCTTGTCAGGATGCCTGTCATGTCCGATACTGACCTGTGTTTTGGTGACAAAAAGAAACAGAAGAGTGTTAAGAGGGTGAAGTGGTATCAGATAATCCTGTCAACTGGGCAGCCTGATGTGTTCTCTCTAAAATATAACTTCTGTCATGGCACTCACCAGCTCTGGATTGTCTCCTATAGCTTGGTTTGGCAGTCACCATTGGTTGGATTCCATAGGGCACAGCTTGATATAACACTTGATGCCCTCGATACAGAATGTAGCTCCGTCTAGAGTCATAGGACTTACATCTTGGTGTACTTCACATTTAGTTTTTGTTAGAAAATTTAAAACAAACATAGAAAGGCCTGATTTGATTTTTTCACATTTATTAGAGATAAGTGTTATGCCTGTGTATTCAAAGGAAAAGAAACTAAGGAAAATATATATATATTTTTTCAGGTAATTAACAGAAAAAGGAATGTATATTTTTTTCTTTTCCCTTATTTTCCACCCTTCCCACTCCAGTTTTTAAGGCTGCTCTGCATAGTGGTGAGAGCTTAGGTCTGTCTTTGTAAAGCAGAACAACTTCCTGAAAAAGACCTATCCTTATTGCCTCTGTCTTTGCCCAAATCTGTCTATCCTAATAGAAATACTTGTTGCTTTTTAATATACAATGATTGGTTTGGTTTTAATGGGACTCTTCAAGTAAGTCATAATGAATTAAGATCTCTGAGCTCTCTGTTCTCTCCTAGCTTTTTTGATCCATGGTATCTTTTAAAGATTGGTGTAAGGGCTGGGGATATAGCTCAGTGGAATAAGTGCTTGCCTAGCAAGCGCAGGGTCCTGAGTTCGATCCCCAGTACCGCAAAAAAAATAAAAATAAAAAAATAAAGATTGGTGTATTTTGATCTGATGTTCTAATAGGTCATTAGCAGTGTCACAGTTCAAAAATGTAGCATATATTGTTTTTCTTTACTTG
This sequence comes from Dinomys branickii, assembly GCA_004027595.1. Taxonomy (NCBI): domain Eukaryota; kingdom Metazoa; phylum Chordata; class Mammalia; order Rodentia; family Dinomyidae; genus Dinomys; species Dinomys branickii. Next base: position 62,653 of record PVLD010001852.1, on the reverse strand, counting down.
TTTATATTAGATATATATTCATCTGCTCATAATTTTGTAAACACACTGAGGCTTAGAATATCTGTGGTTTGAAATACATCGGGAGTGTTTAGGAATTCTTTTCCGTACCATAAATACATTGTGATCGCCGCAGGACTGACAGAAAGTAGAGAGGTACGATTTATTGAGGGCACACTAAACTTAGATTTTTTCTTTTGGAATAAAGATCAGTTTGATAAGAGAGTGGGCAGTGTGGCCCGAGGTCATTAGTGTGTGTGGTAATGCTAGTAATCTATCAGCTCCTGACCTCACTTTTCCAGTGGACAAGAATCACGCCGGCTACAAGCTGAGAAAAACATAGGCTCTCACCATGTTAATAATGCTTTCTTTGTTACTCACCAGTCTCACAACAACTCCCTGAGGTTGGTAAGTAATGTTTCTAATTTACAATGTTAACGCTGAGGATCAGAAGGGGCTTGGAAGGTATGCCAGCCTGTTTTAGAATTCCTGCTTTGCCCTAAGTTGCTAGGACTTAGGCACTTTATATAAAATCTCTGAGCTCCAGGTTCTTCCTGGGTAATATGAAGATGTAGATTGGTCTGCTGTGAGATTTAAATTAAGTAATACATGAGGAATGCTTATCCCAATTTCTGGCCTATCGTAAGACCCAGAATTACTGCTAATGTCCCTCAGAGCAGGCCAGTTACTTTTTTTATGTACCCATGATTTATAAGAAAAAAGATTTGTTTTCAAATCCAGATCCGTTTGAAACATGAATGATCTGCCTGTTTACTGTATGGTCCTTGGACCAGAGACAGACTTTTTGATAATCTAGAGTAAAAGTTGAGACCCAAAATAAATCTCTGTTATTTAAAACATATATTAATATTTTGGTTAAGAAAGAATTAGAATGATCAAAATACATTGTACACCTTGAAATGCTTCTGCCCGCACAAACATGTGAAAGTAGGTGGGGAGGACGGGACGGGGGCCACCTGGGGGAAAATGATTAAAGTGTGTTATGTACATGCACAGATTTGCCAGAATGGAACCCACTGACCTGTGTAACCAGTGTACACTAATAAAATAATGTGAGGGGAAGTAGAAGTAGAAACTTTTAAAATTAGATTTCAATGTTCCTGAATAAAGTTTTGTGGTTTTGGTCACCTATAAAGAAAATCGTTCCTTATCTTTGGTGCTCCAAAGATATCAGTCCATTATACTAGAAAAAGAACAAGTTCTCTTAATGTAGTAACCTGTCCATGTTGAGAGTCAGTTCTTTCCTAGAGAGTTCTTCTCTAAAATGTAATCTCATGTGATGCTTCTGGAATTCCATCAGTTCTCATGTACTGACACTTTAGCAAGTTGTAGGCCACATTCTTGTTACTTGTGTATTCTGGGGATAGTAGTTTATGTGTTTTAAATTTGAAGCAAGCTTAAGGTATGATTGTTATAGGCGTTTGACACTTTGCTCTCTCTTTCCAGCTGATTAATTTAACATAATGAATATCAGCTGTCTTCTGTGTACCAAGCATTGTAAGGTAAATCGTAGGGTATACGCATCATCTTTGGGGGCTCCCACACTGGTGGGACAGATAGGGAATTCCATTGTCATAAGCTCAAGGTCTTAGTTTAGGGAGTGAAAGGTGGTACTAGTTTGGTAACATTTCCAAGAGGGAGAGCCTGCTTGAGCGGAGATGTACTACATACAACAGATTGAGGAGAAAAGTAGAAGGCTTTTCTCAGTAAATAATAGACCCACAATGAGAAGTGAGAAATAACATTCAGTATTCCAGGAAATTCAAGTGGGTTGGTATTTCTAGAATGTGTAAAGTTCACCACTAGGAATCTGAAGTTAGAGATCACTTTAGAGAGTGAATCAGAGCAAGATGATGGAATATCTTGTGAACTTGACTTTTCAGGGGTGTCCAGGGCACTAACCAGGTGAGTTCAGTTTTTCAAGTGACAAGAATCACAGTGGCTACAGTGTGAGGAAAACTGACTGTGGACGTGAACTTGTCTCTAGGCGGGGGCATCTTTAAAAAGCTGTCAAATATGACTAGGGTGGAAGTAACGGGAGATAGCGGTGGAGAGGATAAGAAGGAAGAGAAGGGTGTGGGTCACATGGTAAAGTGGACAGGATTTGGATAGTGGAGTTAAGGAGAAGAGGGAACTAAGCTAAAGTAGTGGTTAGATGGTGGTAGGAGCCATCAGTGAAAATAGGAAATACTGGGGCAAGTTTTAGGAAAAGAGTCAGCTTAGTTTAACTCTGAATGTAGAGTGTGAAGCACCTGTAGGGTAAACTTTGGGAGCATATAGCAGTCAGTTTGGCAAATTGAAGTTGAAGTGTAAACTTTCCATAGTTGTGAAAACTATATGTAGCTTGTGGTTTGGTTATTTTGCTCCCATATTACTTTAATAGTAGTTTAGTATTTCTTACAAATTCATCCCTTGATCCAGGCAAAGTGCTGCATGCCTATAATCCCAGCACTTGGAAGGCTGAAGCAGGAGGATCACCCATGAGTTGAAGGCCAACCTGTACTACATAGTGAATTCAGAGCCACCCTGAACTACGTAGTGAGACCTTGTCTCAAAAAACACAATTAAATTAAAAAATCCCTCAGTAATTCTTGGCATTTGATCAGTGTTCTTACTGTTTCATTAGGTCAAAATTTTATATAGAAGTGGATAAACCTGTGCTTTAATAAATTCTTTGTTTAATGAATTTTTAGCTAGTTTTAGAAGTTGAATTAATTAATGACATTGACTAATTTATTTTGAGGAAAATATGCTGGTTTTTTTATAATTTTATAGTATGTTTAATGTCATAACTTATGGTTATATTCTTTGAAAAGTTGTAAAGCTAATATATGTCATATATCCAATGCTCTAATGATTTTTCTTTGTTCTGTAGCCTATTTCTTTATAAATAAATATGGTTTATAATATATAAATGTACAGTATTTGTTTTCTAAATACCAGTTGGTTCTGTTGCATTACTACTCAATGTATTTAATAACCTAATTCAGTGCCTGTACTGTATTAAAGAGATTTGAAATGTATTTTACTTTTTAAAAATTGATAATATTGTGTCTTAGGGTAAAAATTACAGAGGGTAGTACAGCAAACACTTTAGCATAGCTACTGTCTTAAAATATCTATTTCAGAATTCCATTTCAAATATGTAATTTTTATGTTCACTTGATTTTTACCTGACACCTTTGAGTTCCAAATGAGTTAATGATAGAAATACTTCCTTTGAGATTTCCTATGTGTGGAGATTGAAAATTCTTTAGAGAGAGACTGTTCATCTTTGGATCATTAATTCACCAAGTATTTGTTGAGCACTCACTTTATGTAGTGCACTGCTGGTGCTCAGGTAGAGAAACTATGTTTGAGGCGTTTTGTAGAGAAGGATATTCTTCTGTTCATGGGTTTGCATGAGTCACTCACTCAAAAGTAGTTAGGTGTGATGTACACACTATGATTGATATCCATTATGGATGAATTTACTGCTTTTCAAATTTTACCTCTTGAGAGCTTTTCAAAAGTTCATAAATCTAAATATACACAATGAAACAAAAACAGAAGGGCAACCAGCCAGTCAGATAGGTTTGCATAGAATAACATTTCGCTGTGAAATTATTTATAATGTCGAACTTGGGTCTTATCCTTGCAAGTTCCAAAACTTGATGTTTGGCACAGTTAAAGTGGATGCCTGTGTCAGGGTGGACTCACATTAAATGAGTTTACAAAATTGATACTTATGGTCAGAAGGATGACATATGATTATACCTTGGTTAAAAATTTTAAAAAGGAACCCCGAAGAATTTACATAGATTTGGATCATTCTAGTTGGCTTGACCAGATCATTTTGTCCTTGTGAATGGATCGATATCGGTAAGCAGTGAAGGCCCTTTGGTGAGTGGCATCTAAACAAAAGGAAACATATAATTCAAATATATAATGGTCAGATGTATTCAGCATCACAGTAGAGGTAACATTGCCATTGGGGTTGAAAACCTTTGACCAGTTCCTTCTCCTTTGAATGGACATGGACTTAGACTCCCAGATCTAGATTCAGCCAAAATACTTCTGAGATCAATTTATTTCACCCTTAACTTTTCTTGGCTAAATCCTCCAGAGACAGTCTTTAACCTACATTAATACGTATGACCAGGTTAAAACCAATTCTTGTACCTGGGATCTATTAGTTTTCATTAATGTGAAGTATCTGTTTCTTTTCAATTTGTTAAATGTAGATGTTATAGCTTAACTCTGTGAAGGTAATCGTACAACATCTGTAAAGGATACCTCCCCTATCGTTATCATGAATTCAAGCTTCCATTCCCAGGAATGTTGGTGGGTGGCACAGGCTGTAGTTTACATGAAGATGGACATTAGCACTGAGGGAGACACCTTACACTAGCTGGAGATCGAGAGGCCTCTCCACTTTACAGGCTGGGAGAAGCATCACATTGATGCCATTGAGTAATGGAAGTAATCTGACCACAGCAAGTGAGATTTCACAGCAAAAACATAGTATTTGATATTAATAAGAAAGATATCCTAATTATGGGGCATGTTAAAGGATACTTACTAAAACATATGCCCATTCGAGGGCTACGCATTGATTACAAAGAGTCTGAGATTTTCTAAATGTGAATCTGTGAGGACAGTGGGCAAACTTTATCTCTTTATGCATAGAATACAGTATTCATTGTGCAAGTCTAGGAAATATTTATCATATGAAGGCACTATTTGGAATTAGCTATGGCATTTGTGTATTTAAATAATGTACTTCTGAGTTATTTGAAGAAATCTGAGAAGTTGACTTTTTAGATGTTGAAATAATCGTGGAATTTAAATTTACTTGTGATGGTCTCTGAGTGTGTGTTTGCTTTTCATAATAGCTCATTATGTACAAGATTTCTTATTTTTGTAATCTTTAAATCTGTTGCCAAAAAGTGGTCTGGAGGATTTTAGGCATTTCTTACCTTTTCTGCTTTATACCGTGTGTTTGGTGGAGTCCAAGTTAGTATTAATATAAATGCTTCCATGAAGCCATCATCACCCTCGTTACCTCTACTGCTATTTTAGTATGGCAGACTTAAGAGTTTACAGATTGAATTCCATATTCTTGTAATTTCAAAGTCAGTTCTCTATCACTTATTTTAAAACTGTTTTTAGTAGCATGTACGAGATGAAATGCTTCAATTAACTTTTCTTAGGCACTCCAGATATTTTCAGGAGCATATAATTAATCAGCGTAAAGTCACGTTCTAATAAATTAACATTCTGGGTGTCTACACCTTTGACATTAATGTCATTGCTCTTTTATTATCCTCAAAGCTGTAGTTCTCCTTACACTTGACGATATCAATCCCACCTACTTCTTACTGAGACATCAAAGGTGGGGCTTGGTAATATTTTGAAGTGCTCGGGTACTCCGTTGCGCTCTCTCAGGTGAATTAACATTAAGCGTTTTTGGTTGTGTTCTAAAAAGGTGTCATTGCTTCTACAGCTGTATAAAATATTTGCTATTATGGCTATGTTCATAAAGATCTGCTTTTGTTTATGTTGTTTAAAACATGCACTTTAGCAAGCAGTGTTTATGTAGTGAGGTATATTTCTTTTATAAAACGTGTCTCAGGGATCTTTTCAACCAGTGGTGGCGAACCTATGGCACGGGTGCTGCAGCTGGCTGGCTCTTACCATTGAAAGCTCTAAAAGGTTTACTATCAGTGTTTTAAGACTATGCCAGTATCTTTACTAAGCAGACGTTCTGATGTAGATTTCTTTATTTCAATACATTTGTTATCATTTAGACTTAAAAGTGACGCTTCTATCACTTTGGTGGCTGAAGATTTATGTTATACCCTGATTGTATGAGGTCGTCTGTGATCACTTGGATCATTCATATACCATCTAAAGCTTGGACATTGAACCGTTCAGTAAGAATTTTTAGGTACTAGAGATAGCTAGTATCATTTTTGGGTACTCCTACTGACTCTAAATAGTATCTTGAAATATAAAGTGAATTCAATTACAATTTTAAATTTTCACAAAGTTGCTTGAAACCACCAACTGATTTTGTTTGGGCCTAAGTAAGTAGAAAAAGGAAAGTGATTCATTTTTGTGAGTCTGCTCTTTTTATACTTTCAATCCACGAAGTACATTCTCTCATCTTCTCTGAACTATGACAAATTAATGATCTGACGGCATGGTTTGAATTTAGGGTTTTGGAAAAGAAAACCAAACAAAATCCCTGTGTCCCAATGAAATGAAATTTAAAGTAAATTGTTTTTACCAAGGTGATCACAGCAAAACTGTTTCCATGAAGTTTTGTTAAATTGTGAGCAGTTTTAGTGATCCCGTGGTTTGAATACAATCGCAGAAAACAATTTTGAAGTCTTTAAGCAATTAGAGAAGCTATAATTAACTAGACATTTGATTTTGAACAACTGTGTAGAAGATAATGCAGTTTGTAGGCGCACATATGTTTGTATCGCTCTCTGTATTTCTGTGTGTGTGTATATATTTGTGTATGCAAAGAATAAGAACAAGGGGGAAACATCAAACTTTTGATAAAGTTTTGTGATTTTTTTTTTGTTTGTTTTTACTATTTTTTCTTTTGGTACCAGAAATTGAACTCAGGGCCTCAGGCTTGCCCGGTGGCTCCTGCGCCTCTGAGCTACATCTCCAGCCCAAGTTTTGTGATCTTTGTGGGCAAATAGGAACTTTTGTCTCTTATTCTAAATAGTTCTGCACTCTTTGTCTCTCTTACAAAAATGAATTTATGCATTACTCATACAATTAAAAAATGAATTCCGGACAGCCATTTTTTCAAAGAAATAAAACATGGAGCTGTTCTATGAGAAAGCTGGTGATACCTCTAACCCTGGGTTTAGCCTTGAATGTCAGTAATATCATAGACTCATGACAGTGGACAACTGCCTTTGATAGTGAATGCTGAAGGCTGTGCTGTTGCATATACAAAGCCATTCTCATAGGTATTGAGTAATACTTTAGATTTACTCAGAACATAAGGTATTGTCTTAGTTGGCTGTGATACAGTGGAATTTCAGACATTATTTTGAATTGTTTTATGAGTGATATTCATTCATAGCTTGAGATAAAGTAAGTTATGCTCATATGAATGTTAAATGACTTGACAGCATTCAAGGAGACACTCTAGCATATGATGGCAGAAGATATCTGAGTAGAAGGCATTAAACTTGGACTTTTCTGTTCTATCTCACAGAGGAGAAACAAGTTTATTTTTTTTAAAGAACCTTAATCTATTTTTCATGTTCATAAACCTAAAACGTCCATTTTGTGTTGGTACATTTTTACCTTAAAACTTTTAAAGAGAAACTGTTCTTCACAAGAGTGTTGCGGTCTGTTGCTAATGGGGTAGGACCTGTGAAAGTACTTTATGGCATTTGAAAAGAAAGAGCAGAGGTGTGAAAGTGGAAGAGGCCCATTCTAGAGGAAAGGATGAATCAAAATAGTGAATTTTGAAGTGAGGGAGAACTCAGAACTCCATCAGAGTTAGTAGAGCTAGTAGAGGGAGGGATAGGGTAAAAGAAAAATAGTTTTGTCTCCTTTTTCTCACCTTTCAGAAAAATATAAAGAGAAATCAGAGTTTATAAGTCAGTCAAGGAACTTTTCTGCTTGACGGATGAGTATGGCAGTAGGTGGAGAATGGGCTGTGGTAGAAGGAGATGATGAAACACTGGGAGCCATGGAGAGAAGCGCGTTCCTTGAGATGTCTGGAAACCAGAGAGTGGGAGGGAAGAGCAGGCTGGCTGGGAGAACTGGGCTCCTAAGGGTTTGAGCCTGAAGGTGGCTCTAGAAAGCAGGGTGAAAGCTGGTAGTATCTATATTTAAAAAGAAAAGGAGAAAAGAAAACAAACAGTACTGTTATTAGTGGCTGCCTTGAATTCATCTACTGTGTTTCTCTTTTGGGCAAATGACTGTAGTATACTCTCCGAGGAGTAGGGTATCTCCACACAGAGTATACTATAATTGTATTCCAGAGTATACTTAATTGTATTCCAGAATTACCAAGGGTGCCTTTTTGATCTTGCCCCTCAGCTGCCACTTTATCTCACTTCTGTGGAAAGGGGTGGGAAGTTAGGGAGACAGACCAGAAGCCAGACAGAAGCAGTAAAGACTTTGCTTTGTATTTCTTTTTCTTTCTTTCTTTCTTTTTTTTCCTTCTCCCCTTCGGGAGGTGGCAATGAGGAAGGAACTTGATGTTGAGCAGATGAGATGGGTTTTGCATGCTGTTTTTGTTCTCTGATCTGTTTCTTTCAGAAGTAACTAAGATACAGGTACTGAATGTTTGAAAAGAATTTTTTGAGATCATATTGTGAGATTTAGCATCTCCAGGTTGGCTTCTACCTGTTACAACACTTTTGGAATTTAGAATTTTAGAATTAACTTTATGACAGTACTTCAGGAACGATTTATCAGACATAGGGGAAGTTTACATGTGTATTGTTATTAGAAGTTTATTTAGCCTGTATATAATAAAAATAAGATCAGGGTATGTTTTACTTGCTTACAGAAACAAGCTGTTTTTAAACTTATTAAAATGATATTTTAGGGGCTAGGGATATAGCTCAGTGGCATAAGTGCCTGCCTGGTAAATGGAAGGTCCTGAGTTCAATTCCCACTACCCCCAAAAAATCTGAAAAAAGTGATATTTTATTTCTAAGATGCTTTATAGTGTTCAAAATTACTTCACATCTTAACAGAACATGCTGATAAAACCTGGGCTTAACATTTATTGAAGCAGTCTCAAAAGGATCGTGTGTGTGTGTGTGTGTGTGTGTGTGTGTGTGTGTGTGTGTTTGTGTGTGTGTGTGTGTGTATGGTATTTAGCTGATAATTCATTTGTTACTGGAAAATAAACATACAGTTTAAAAAATTACAGAATTGAATGAACTTGCCTCTTTTTCTCCCTAGTACATAAGGAAGTGAGCCCTGACATTTTCCAATTATGGGTCCCCAGACAGTTCCATCTCTTGGAATCTCTGCTTTATTTGTGAAATGACCAGACCACGTTAATGTTTGCCTTGTCAGAGGAGACAGTGTATGTTAAGCTTCCTGAATGGTGACTTGCGCGTAGTAAGTTAATTGGAATAGCTGTTATTGTATTGTTAGTATATGAAAAAGAGTGTGAGCGAAACTAGTGACACAATAACTAAGAAACAGATTCCACAAACCTGTTAAACCTAATTCCTGTCAAATACTCTTGGAAGGACATGGGTTCAGTCTGGTTTTCATCAACAGCAAACAACAACAAAGTCTAAAAATAAAGCATACCTCAATCTTTACTGAATATTTTTTCATCTCTCTGATTATTGTCAGGTACATAGGCTCATCCCCCCTGTTTGAAAAGAAATGTGTGTGCAGATACAAGGCAGTTATGGATGTTGTTGTATTCAAATTAATTACAGAAAAATGAAAGTAAAATCACCTAATTAAGATACATCACAAATAAACCTGTTCTGTTTGTGAGGGGCAGCTGAAATAATAATTATGCAGGAGTGATGCAGTTTATCTGCCTGGCCTGTGTAACTCCCTTCCGGACCTTGCCCACAGTGGCTGTATTTAGCACAGACTTGCTTCCTTGTGTCACAAATGTGTTGCTGAAGTGAATTCTCAGTATGGCTCTAGGATTTTACCTGTTTACTCCTCATGGTGTTGTATGGCCTCTGTTCTAGCTTACCACTCTGTTGCATATCTGGAATAATAATAATAATAACAGTAATAATGATAATACTTTGGATAAGACATCCATAATGTCCTTTATTTTTTACTCTTATCTCATAAAGAATCAAGAAGAAAATGGAATTACCTTTTCAAAAGCTTTCACAGCAGAGTACATGCAACAGACATTTTGATGTCTGGGCTTTAAATTTTCTTGATGCAGAGTCACTACACAGGTAATCATAATGCCCTTAGTCCCTATAACCAAACGTTCCTTTCTGTCCATGAGGAGTTTCTTCTCTGAGATTTTTGGAGCTTTTATGGCTTTTTATCTAGTTTTTCCATGACTTAATTGCTAGAGTGAAGCTTATCTCCCCTCTGTGACAAACTGCTTTTGGGCAGGGAAAATGGCTTTGTAATCTCTGTAGCCTGAGGGTAGAGGACTGTGGGGTGGGTGCTTCCGAGCTGAAGTGAGTGGCTGTGCTCTGTTCATTTTGTTTTGTTTTGTTTTTGAGACAGGATCTCAGTTGCTCATTCAGATTGGCTTTGATATGTAGCCCAGCCTGGCCTCCAACTTGAGCAGTCCTCCTGCCTCAGCCTCCCTTGTGTTGGTATTATAGATGTGTGCACCACCACATCTATGTGTATTAATTAATCATTTCCTGGTTTGTAAAATAAGAAAAGTTAGTGTTTATCTCCTGGTATTGTGAAGATCAATAAAGTAACTGTAATAAAGCTTTTCTTACAGTGGATTATTATCTTTCAATAATTAATTAAGAACGTACTGTTTTCTCATTTACACGGAAGTTAGCTAGCGCAGTGCCTTATGCTATTAGAGGTTTGGCTCTGTTGGTTCTCTAAGCGAGTTAGAGACCTAATGCATTTACTTTGGATGTTCGTCCCTTGGGTTACCCACAGGCTGGGTCACTTCAGTTGTGCTTGGTTGAATATACCGGAGGCCAAATCCTCCACTTGGTCTTACTCACAAGGCAGTTTTGAAATAAATTCCCGACCTCATACTTCTCGCTGACTTCTCAGCATTCATTCAAGCATAGTGCTATCTTGGAATAAAAGCTTCAGGTGCTTGGAAATGTCACATGGCTTCAAAAAATGCATCTCTCAGCCGGGATCACCCTCAAGTTTAAAGATGGAGTTCACAGAAGACATACAAGCATACGTAGAGTGTTGATGTATTATATCAAGCTGTCCACATACTAATTAGGAGTTGAAGTTCACCTCAAGACAATTTTGTTTCTATGGGTAAGAAGTATAAGTTAAGAGGTAGAAAACTTTAAAGAGTAAAGTTATGATGAACAATATTAATATTTTGATAAATATTTCTAATCCCTCTGATCCCAGATCTTTCAGGTCCTCAGTTAACCATTTAGTAGAGACACATGAAAATGGCACCTGATACAACTGTTGCTTTTAGTCGCCTCTTATCCAGTAGCCAAATCTGAAAGATCATTCAGAAGCCCGTGAATCAAATGGCTCTTCCTTAAAACCGTTAGACAGTTGTTTATGCTGGCCTGTGAGGCCAGACCTCAATTTTCTTAGGGCAGTTGTGGTCATTATCACATCCGCCTGTGATGCAATCATTCTAACAGTACCTGGGATCAGATACAAAACCTTTGCAAAAGCCCCACCCCCGCGCTATTTCATTCTTTTCTTGAAGTAGTTGTTTCAGTTTGTCCAAGCAATGGCCCAGCATTTCGTTAGATGGGTTAGATGGGCAGTCATTATCTAGTTTTGAGAACATTTGCTTATAATCGTTGCTACAGCTTCAAGAAATAAGGCAACGTATTTAATAGCTTGGAGAATACCATGTCCTCTCATTGTTTGTGTTGTAACAAATCATCTTCTTAACAAGTAATCTTTGCGTCTCTACCTTTTATTTTTTTTAACTTAACAACCAAATTGTGTTGTGTAGAAGCTCATGAAATATATTTGCTTGGCATATGGTTCTATGCATTAAGCCTCTAGTCCTTAACTGCAGATATTACACAGGAAAGCCGTGTGTTTATAATAGGTGAACTGAAGGTGCAAGTGAATGTCTGTTATCCATAGTAGCAGTTTAATGACAAGAGGCCGTATGCGTCTTACTCTAAAAAGAATCCTTTGTGGTAACTCATTTACAGTTTTCTTTTTGACTTTTTTCTTTATTGCATGAGTAGTTGGGCATGAATCAATGTAAAATACTTTCAGCTACCCGCAAGATTTCTTTTAAATCACAACTACCCTGCAGTTTTACATACTTGGGTGGCTCTTAAGGATGGTGGGAAGCTTTAGCACCCTTGGAGGTGCTTCAAGTGTGAGTTCATGGAAATTGTGAATTTAATCTCTTCTCAGGATCGTGTGTGCGGTCACAGTTCTGGTAGCTGATACTTATTAATGTGCTTATCACTTTATAAGAGTATCTATTACTTTAAATTGCTCTCATGCTTTGAATTTTGGTATTTTTACTTCTTTGCTCTTTATGAGCCACTGTGAACTTGGTGGTTGGTATTTTTCTGTTTTTACCACGTGTTTTGATTTTCTGGATTGCTATTGAATTAAAGGAAATGATCCGGTTCGTTAACATCAGGAAGTTAGAAAGTTTTTGATAGAAAGCGAGATCTGTTGCTCCTAGCTAAGGGAAAGACATGAAGGAGTGGCTCCACTGGAAGAGTTGTAATCAATGGGTGTCAGTCACTCCAGGCCTAGCAAACCTCGAGTACACCGCAAGTCCTCTGCATTGTTTCTCACATGTCATTAGGTACCATTCGGTGCCTTTAAACTCTTTAGCTACTACCATTCCTTTCTGCAAACTGTAGTCTATCAGAAACCACCGGCATGTCTAACACACAGCCCACATTTCAACAGCCTTCACCATGGCCACTCCCGTAACTCAAGTGTGCATTCACTTCCTAGTACCATCCACGGCTAGTAAAATGCCACAGCAGTTTGTACCTGGTCTTCCTGCCTCCTTTTCTTGCTCCCCTGTACCTCACACTCTGCAGCCAACAGCTCTGAACTTTTAGAAAACCTAACCTAGATTGCTGCAATCCGTTGCTTAAAGCACAGCTTTCCGCTGAAGCTAGAAGAAAATTTCTTTACAGTTTGTAAGACCCTAAAGCATGTGGCTCCCTGCTTTATCTTTAACTCGTCTTCTCTGTTCTGATTCACTCTCACTGCCCCTCCCTGCTTCATTTACTTCACATGGCAGGTTCAGTCCTGTGCTTGCTGCTCCTGCTGTTTGCAACACCTTTTCTTCACAACTTTGCACGAAAAAGCCCTTTTTCCTTTTCCTTGTCTCCATTGCACTGTCTCCATTCCCCCTTGGTTAAACCCCTCTCAAGTTTGTCATCTTCACATTTTTACTGTCTTACAAATCTCTTGCGTTTCACAAATCTGTTTTATTTTATAATGGTAGCTTTATTTAGCTTTTCTATTTGATTTTATATTATACTTAATAGCATTCTAGTTATTATGGTTGATTATCATGGTAATTTAATAGTCTCTTATTACTTAGGAAAGGGAATGCTTCCTAAAAATAATCAAATCTCATTTCTTTACTGCCTAGGATGTTTTGGAAATACATACTGTTTAAGGTAGTTAACTGAGTGGAAAAATTGTGTAATTCTTTGGGAAAGACTTAGTATGTCTGACTCAAAGTTTGGTGATAGATTAGGACCTAAAGAGAAAATGAAAACAAGCATGCTATTGGTTCCACATTACCTTTGCTTGGGTTGGATTCACTGTCTTTATTTTATGAGTGTGCGTAATACAGATCAAAGAAGGTGTCTTGAGTGGGATTAACTATCTGGAAGGAAGTGGCCTTATCTAAACTGAACAGCTGGAAAATACGAGAATTAAAAACTTAATTGATTAATACTGCTTCACATTATTATCCTGTGATTAAGAACTCCCAGGTGGAGCTGACATAATAGGGTTTTCTTTTTGGAAAATAGTAACTTAATTGTAACGGTGTTCCACTGAGTATTTAGTAAAAATTCTGTTCACTGAGAATATACTTCGGGTTTTAACAGACACCTAACTCTGCCGCTTGGTCATTACAAACCGTCAGTTTCAAATTTGGGTTGAGAATAGAATGTGTTGTTTGTACAGTATGACTTGAGCTAATGTACTCTTGGCCTCTTTTCCACAACCTGCCAGGAATGAAGTCTTTGGTAACTGTAACTGTCTTGTGCCCATTTTATTTACAGTTTTCATAGCTAATGAATAATAAGAAAAAGTCCACCAGGGTCTGATTGTTTACCTCTCTAATAGCCATTTACAGATGGTGCATGATATGGCTGTTACAAACCAGGTCCTATAATAGCATTTGATGTAAGTCATTGCTCACCATTCTGTATGTGGTTGGAGCTAGAGAAATAGAAAATTGGTCATTTCCTGGCACATAGCAGTAAGTTTCAATTCAGTCAGAATGCTGTATATGCTGTGATAGGTTTATAATTATTACCCAAAGATTGATGGTTTTTTGGTGAGTGTAAATTTGTGCAGCAGTAATCCATTAAGAAATCAATAATCATTCCATTCTGGTGTGTAGTTCCTATTCACTGACATAAAATGTATATCAGAAGCTGAAACCCATGTTTATTGGGTATGTGTGTGTGTGTGTGTTTAAAATTATATTGACAGCATTAGAAATAAAATAATAATAATATTTTTTTCCTCTGGTCAGATGCCTTTACCTTCGTCTATCTTTCCTTGCCCCTGTGGCTCACCCACTCAACATCTCTCTAGTTTCCTAACCTTTGAGAACATTTAGTTAGACTCATGTTTACTGTTTTTGTCCACCTTTGTTTGTCATTTATTTAGTTTAATGTTGGAAGATTATTTATAAACTTAGCTCTATATTTCTGTAGTTTAATTTATTGCCAAGTCTGCATCATTAGGAAAGTGGAAAACTCTTCCTTTTAAAAGGGTGCTAGCCCTTAAAGCTATCATCTCATAAAACACAAATGTGACTTGTATTTCACTAGCATCTTCAAGCGCTGTGCTGGGTACTGTGGAGGCGGCTGGGCTCTGAAAGCAGCTCATATCTGATGGAGGGGGAAAGAAGATGGGGAGAGCGGTGGACATCAACACGAATAATATCAGGGTGCAAAGAAAGGGGAAAAGCAGCGGAGGAAATGCAAGAGGAACTGTCAGCTCTGACACTGCCCGTGATGTACATTCCAAAGTGGAGCTGGGGTGTGCTGGTGCGGGCGGTACTGCGGGAGTGATGGCCTGACCGTGCTGGGGATGATGGGTGTGAGTGGGAAGCTTCGTCCCACCAGGGCTGTGGCCAGCATTACACAATTCTGCAGGGTCTGGGGCTAAAGAGAAGTCTAAATAGAGATTCTAAGTAAAAGTAATGTAGGAGATAGTATAAATTTATAACAGGGCAGAAACATACATAATGCAGAGTCAAAGCCGTCAGTCTCTAGTTTTACCAATTCTTTAATATCCTTCCACAATATGCTAATATTATACTAGCACGTTCAGGGATCTACATATATTTTTTAGATCGATAGCATAGCACACTATGAATACTGACCTGTGGGTTAATTTTTCATTTTGGATTCATTTGTTTATTTTTCATTTAGGGTTTTAAAAAAAATCTACATTTTGTGGTTTGGTGTATATTAGTTATCAATTTAGTTGTCCACAGAGGATATATGGTGATTTATTAGCTAATGAATTTATTAGTGCTTTCTAAAAACTTTTTCTTAGTGCATGTTTGTAGTATATCCCACGTTGATCACGAGGAGTTGGCACATGCACATATCTGTCTTAATGTTTTGTATGTCCCTTCTTCCCCTCCCTTCTGTGTCTCTCCATCTCTTGGTCCCCTTCCCACTTGCAAAATACCTATCTCCCTTCTTCCTGTTACCTTATTACTTGGGGTTTCTCATATAAGAGAAGCCATGTGAGATTTAAGCTTGTGTAAGCAGTTCTTCGCTGGTGAACATTTACGTTCTTGCTGGGTTTTTGCTCTTACATAAAGAGTGTTATAATGAGTGTTCTCCATTCGTTTATCCTTGCATGTATCCTTAGGATAACATGACTTAGCTGTGTATTTACTGTGTCAGGAAGTCTGTGTTGTGACCATTTTTGTAAAGTTTAGCCAAATTTCCTTTGAAAAGTTTACCAATTTACACTAAGCAGTAGCATGTAAGACTACTTGACAACAGTACATTTTATGGATTTTGGTTAATGAGATAGAGGAAAATCAGAATCTTGGTGTCCTTGGTCTTTTGTAGTTATGGGTAGTTGAACATCATTTTGTATGTGTGTTGGAAATATCTCTGTATGATTTCTGTCCCTAAGGACCATTTCTGCTTCATTGTCTAGGAGCAATTTCAATTTAAAATGCTGTTAAGAGCAGAGGACAGGTGAAAAACAGATTTTATTTGAGGGCTAAGTGATGGTAAATAAAGCTTCCAAATGTTACACAGGCTAGAAAATAAGATGTAGCTCTTATTCCAGTATCTATTTTTATTTCACTGGCTCATATTGGTAAATCACATAAGAAACCTTTCCAAGGTATTTAGCGTAGCACTTTAATGAAGTTCAGAAGTAAATGAAGTCTTGTTATACTAAGAAATCCAGCTAAACACCCAGTAATTCTTATAAGAGAAATGTGCATGTCCCTAAGTAATATCTCAGTAAAGAATTCAGAAGGAAAAATGATCCTTTTTCTAAAAACTTCATCAATGAACATTTCAGTTGCTGGGTGAGCTATAAGGGGATTGATACCTTGTGTAAGTGTCAGGGAATCAGGAAGGGATTGCTTTTTTATTTCGAGACTGCTGTAGTTCGCTCAACCTGTCGATTATTAAGTAAGGTAAATTACCTAGAAACTCACAGGCTGAGCCTACGACTAAGAAAAGGTGAAGTCTGGTGTGCCGTCACCCCCCCATACACTTGTTCCGGAAACTACCAAGTTTGGACCTGCCCTGTGTCTTTGTCACATGGTAAACTAAAATATGGTGGAGAACAGAGAAGGTTCATTGCATGACATGTTTGTACATGACCAAGTAATGCAAGCAAGAGTTTTGAGGGCTTTTGTAGCTCCCAGTCTGTCCCAAGAGCTAGATTGTTGGCAGCCCATTAAAGAATATGCTAAAGGTCATCAGGGACCTGGATCTGTTCTTTGACCCAAAGAGAACCCTAAAGTAGGAAAAACCCATGCCTCCTTCACTTGCCCCAGACTGGCACTTTGAGGAGATAGCGGATTGATTCCTCTTTGCCTATTTTGCTTGCAGAACGGCATTTAGAAGTGTCAGGGTTCTATATTCTGTTCTGGGATAAAACGGGGGGGTAAGCAGGGTATCTGTGTGTGAGGGGGTGTTTGTTCTCACGTCATTTATCTGACAACTGGAAATAACCTTTGAATCAAACACTTACTTGGAAATGACCCCAAAGGTCATTTAGAAAAACTTCCTAAACAGAGCAAGAATACCCTTGGTAGCGTGTGTGGCAGGTGGTCTCTGGGATTGTACTCGCAGGGTTCCAGTGCTAAAGGAAGGAAGCTCACTTTTGCATTGCAGTTCTCAGATCAGCTGTAGTTTTGAGAAAGTTCTTGCTTATATTGAGCCCTCCTCTGCCTCTCTGGAATGTCACTGCGTTTTTCCTGCAACACAAACTGAATACCTAAGGGGAATTGTAGATGCTTTGTTCTGTATTACTACTTGTGGATTTGGTTTTCGTGTAGGTTTTTAGAGGGCTTTACACACGTTCTTGTGTTTGAAAGATTGTCACACCTTCCTCTGAGGAATAATTTTTAGTGTGCCAGGTGTAATTTTCAGCGTGCATGTTCAGTGTCTTTCCCTCTTTGTTCAAAGAGCTACAAGTAGACCGTGTTGACTCTCGTAAATGACAGAAATAAGTCAGAATCCTGAATTTATTTTTTATAATTTACGTCTCATTGGTATTATCCTTAGGCATTATTGCCCTTCAAAACTTTCAGTTCTTTATTTGACAATTCAGATTAAACCAAGTTTAAATGATGCTTCGTCTGAAAACTGTGTGGTTTGAAAGCAGATAGTCATTCTGTTTCCATTTCAAATACAACATAAAGTTTGACTTATGCATCGAAGTTTGAGCAGTTGTTATGTTCATCTAAAGCTATACTTTGAAATTTAGAAATGGGACTTAAAAATGAAGAAAGATATGGAGAGATGTTGCAAAACTCATTTAAATGAAACAGAATCATCTTTCTAAGTTTCATTTAGCTTAGGATGTAGAAATTTACCACAGCTCTCCAGGTGACACTTCTTACAAAAGCTTTCTAGGTGAAAGACATAGAATGGAGTCTCTAAAAGTGGTTGCAGGCGTCTACATCTGTGCCTCTGAACGTATTAGCAGGATCTGAATTGGCTCATGACTTCGTATTTCTCCCTTGCCTGAATGGCAGTTTTACTCTCCCTTTATTGGATTTACTATTGTAATTAGATATGGAATTGTGCCGGGAAGCATATATTTCAATATGTGCACCTTAGCAATCTAAATCATTAGGAGGGTGACTCACTCACATTTAACAGGGAAATTAGCTGGCTTTGTCTCTGTGAACATTTTGGGAGGAGCTGACCCTCGCTGCAGAGATATCAAACAGGGCTCCAGGTCACCTGTGGCAAAACCTAGCTGTGTGCAGAGTTGAAGTCGCTCTTGATTAGGTAGGCTAGATTTTGTTAGGAATGTCTTTGCTTTAGTTTAGAGAATTATCTTAGGAGATTCACTGGCTGAGAAAAGACTGGATGTTAAGTTGAAGAGATATGTTAGCCCATTTAATTATGTCACTGCAGATTGGGAAGAGGGTCTTACCAAGGTCACATACTACCCTAAAGGTTTCACATCATGAAAAAATTTTGGCTCTTGGAAAAGAATCATCCTTAAAACTAAGCTATTTTAAAAGTAGCTACATGATGGAGTCCTGTTTGCCGAAATGACTTGATCATAAGAACCATCTGGGATGTTTGTAACAATAAAGGCTGCCAGCCTCACCCCAGTATACTGAATCAGAATCTGCCAGGGAGGAGTCTGTGACTGACTCTGTAATCCTGATGATCAGGCAAGTTTACCAAGCACTATCAAATGGTGCCATATGCCAGGAATGGGAAGGGACTGACCTGGGAGAGAAGGCAGTGAGTGATTGCATCAGGAGCTCAGAGATTACAGAGTATATCCACCAAAGTGTTCTCCCCTCTGCAGCAGATTGTACAGGAATGTGACTCAACTGGGTCTTAGGTTTGCTGTGAGGCGTTACAACTCTTTTCAGGAAAAATACAAAGATCCATGTAATTTTACTGCAGCTTGCAAAAGGTCTTTTTTCTCTCTCTCTTTTTTCTTTTTATCTACCTGCCTTTACCCATTTTCCATTTTCTTGTCCTTTCAAGCCATTTTATGTAGGATAATTTTATAAAATCATGTATTCCCATGACATTTAATGAGAGTCTTCTCTCTCCACTTCTCTCTCGGTTGTATCCCTTCAGCCTGTTGACACGAAGCAGACACGTGTTCCTGTTTCAGCCAAGGAGCTTGTGCATCTGTTGACACTTCAGAAATAATCAGTTTAGATTTCAACAGCTGATTAGTGATCTGTTGCAACCAAACTGAGAAGGAACTCTTAAGAATGCTAACAGATATTATTCTGGTTAGTTTTCTGCACAAAAATATAATAATGACCAGTTAGTTCTTCAGTCACAAAAGGCCCTTGATAAATGTATGCTTTTCTTTAATTTCTTATTTACCTCATAGAAACTATCAAAACATTTGCTGACCTGTATCCTACAATTCATATTCCAGGAGTAATCACAAACATTTCACTTGGATCTTTTCACTTACGGTGATCCTGTGAAAGGTAGAAAGAACATTGGTAGAATTCCAGGAATATCCTGCATGACCTGCTAAGCAGTTTCAGGACTTCAGCTTCCACACTGAATTACTACTGAATGTAAGAAATATAGGTACTGGTATCAGTGTGGTGCCCAGGTACTGATTTGCCTAAGATAGGAAGCCGTATCCCCATGACCCAGAGCCAAAAGGAAAGAAGAGCTGTGTGTTTTAAGTATACTTGCGCAAGCGCTTATCTGGTTGGCCTTATATTTCTCCAAGAGTCTGTAGAAATAGATGAAAAAATTCCCTTGGACCCCATAATAAAATTGATAGGATAGGAATATATTGAAAAAACGTAAGAGTGATATGTAGGATTCCACAGGGTAATTCATAGGCATTGTAATTAGCAAGCATTTAAAAATATTTTATAAAAACTACTGTGTTTAGAGGAAAAAAATGCATTTTAAAGAAAAGAAAATTTAGAAGTGATAAAAGTTTTAATCATTAAATATCAGTTGAATATTTTAGATGTCAGTTTGAAACATTCAGTGAAACACAACAGTTTCCAAATTATAGTCACGTAATTAAAGCACAAGATACAGTGATTTCTTACAAAGAATTGTAGGTCGTCTGCCTTTTAGTTAGAATCATAGAATTAATCATTTTCTTTCTGTAATCTTGTCACCCTTTTCTATAATAAAGTCTGCTTGCCATTCCCCTTCCTGAACACCTTAATGACTCCCTTTACTATGAAATGAAGTCTAATAAGCTCTTTAGTATTTTATACGCCACCCTTTATTATATTAAACAACCCGGTCTTTTTGTCTTCATCTCCTGAAATTCCCGCACCATATGCTTCCAGCTGCAGACACTTGCTGTGTCTTGAACATAGCATGTTCTTTCATTTTGCCTTACAGTTGCACAAACCTTTCCCATTTCCTTGAATTACTGCTTCTTCTCAGCCCCACAAACTCCCCATCTGTGTAAAGAACAGATGTTACTGCTTCTTTGAAACCTTGGTCATCCCCGTATGCCTGTTTGTGCATCTCTGTATGACAGTACTCATTAAGTTCCACTGCTACTGCTCTATGTGTCTGTCTTCTGTGCCGGACTTCGGGATCCTCTGGGGCTCAGACTGTAATCTTCTTGCTCATGCGCCTTGCGTGGAGCGTGAACAGATAGCTAGAGGAGAGGGAGTTTTCCTGGAGTGGACGAGAGGGAGGTGGGACTGTCCTTCACAGATGAGAGGTGGAGGTGGTTTCTTCAACTGGGAGCTGGGCAGGAGAGCCAGGAGCATATAACACATAGTCCACCTTTACCGGTGAATCCTCACTGCACATGGCTGCCCACTCACTGAGGTGGAACGAGGGAGACTTCCTTCGTTATGTACTTCCCTCTAAGTGAGTAGTGCTGAGTAGTGATCATTTTTTCCTTACGGATTGCTAGTGCAGGTGACCTCTGATCTGATTTCACCTGCCATATCAGAATAGGACGCATAAGGACCCACAGAAGATGGTGGCTTCCTAATCCAGGTCTGTAGAGATAGCCTGTTACTCAGTGCTCACGTCTGACCAGGCCCTGCTTCATGCTTGCTGTAACTGGGAACCAACCATGGTGGGTACATCAGTGTGTGGGCCTCCCGTAGGGTGGGGTGTTAACATGCAGAATTCCTTCAGACTTCCTTCTGTGTGTCTCCTCCGACAGAATAACAGCAGCGGTGCACGCTTTGTCCTTTGTCCTTCTCATGTTTCTCCCCTCCCTTACTTTCCTCTATGCTATTTGTGCTGGCTCATGGCTTTCGACTTTTAATGAAACCTCTTCTGGCTAAATTTAGGGAAATTTGTTTTGGCTTAGTCATTCACTCTTTGTCAGGCTGACCTATTTCATCAAAAAAAAAAAAAAAAAAAGAACAAGGTTGTGGTGGGATGCATACTTAGAAAGCAGGAAGGAGCATGCTGCCATTGCTTTAGCAAAGGTTATGTAGATAGCGCTGGCTTTAGAGAAGTATGTGAATGTCTTTGCATCCCTCCTACTATTCTTTCTTTCCCAGCACCCTCCTTTACAAAGCCACTTCCTCTGCGGTGCCTATTTGTGGCTTCCCTGCCCTGTTCAGTCCTGCCTCCCTCTCAGGATGCATGACACTGGTGAGTGTCTTCACAATCCTTCAAACCAAAACCTGTCTGTAGGCACCAGGAACGCTCTTCTCAGCTTTCCATCCTGTCATGGAGCAATTCAAGTAAGCCAATCCAAGCTGGGGCTTTAGAGAGTGACATAGGTGAATTGATTACCAGTGTCTTGCAGCAGTATGTGTGCTTCAGTAGAGGTGTCTCTAGAAATCTGTGTCAGGTCTTAATAATGAATCTCCAAGAAAGGGAATTTCTCTCAGAAGGTCACCCTAAAGGACCTGAAAGAGAAATTTGTGGCAGTGGATACCGCTGTGTTTTATACGGGAACAGCACTGAATAGCTTGTCTTCACAGCCCAAAGGTAGTACCAGACCTGAGGTGAAGCCTTTTTTACCCCCATGAATATAGCATATCACCACTAATGGCTAACTTTGTGCTACAGTAGTATTAAATAATACCAGGATCTGAGGGTGACTCTTTGGTCATTTGTGGACCCTGTGCCAAGTGCCTTTTTTTGAGGTGGGTGGGTGGGGTAAAGATTTCAGGTGTCATCTGAAGTCAAACAAGAGCTAGTCATAAGCTTAACAGCTCCTTTTATCAATTTGCTGGAGTTAGTGCTTTTCACTTTTGTTTTGGTTTAATATGAGGATCTTCTCATTATGGCTCTATAAGTACAGAACAGACTTCTTCAAGTACTACATGAGTATGTCTTGAAATGCTGCATGAATGCATAAATGAGAGTCTCAGTCAGGAGTACTCCTCCGGCCATGTTCAGTTGTGTATAATGTTGAAGATATGTGCTCATTTAGTACTTGCCATTGTTGTTAACTCTGCATGGCAAAGAATTTCAGCTATTTTGATAAAGTCTCCACAAAACTAGAGCTTCTAAATATTCTTAAAAGATAAAAATTTACACATATACTAGTATGTACTCTGTAAAAGTATATTTTGTGAACTTTTCTGGGTTAGTATCCAATGTATTTGTTCTAGGCAGGAGGGATAATATTGGTTAGATGACACAGAGTACAAAGTCCTTAAGGTAACTGAGATTGTCTTAAGTCTGTTTATAATCTGCTTTTCTGTTTTGTTAGGAATGCATTTTCCCTGACTTTAGTGGTGGTATGTGAGTCTGTGTGTTATAAAACTGTGCTGTGATGTCAATACGTTTCCAAAAGCTCATTTGTAAGAAGCTAAATTCCTATGTTCATACTGAACTTCCTAGCTCCCTGAACTGTGAGAAATAAATTTCCTTTTGAGATCACCAGTCTCAGTTACTCTGTTTCAGCAACATAAAATGGACTAAGACAATATTTGCTGAAAGAAAAAAATAGCTCAATTTCTCTGTATGATAATTTAAAAAACAAAACAACAGAATTAATTTCTCATTTGAAACAATGTAAAAGTAGCAATTAAATTCCAAGAATTAACCAATAAAGTGGCTTAGTTAATGTGATAGTCACCTGATTCATATTTTTTAACATTATGCACAGTAACAGCCTTGATAAGGCAGTTTATTTCATATCACAAACCCAGACTTCAGAAACACATTTTTCCTCCTTCCTACTCATAAGTGGGAAACAGAACTGTAGCAATTAGAATTATGGTAGTAGTGGCAATAGATGCAGTTACAGTGTCTGTGAAGGTAGATGCAGGGTCTCCGAATATCAACTGGAAGACGATAAAATGGTTGGAGAGGGTGGGGGATGGTAGGGTAGGGAAAGGTTAATTAAGAGGTACTAAGTTACAGTTAGGTGGGATCAAGAAGTTCTGCTGGACAGTAGGGTGACTATAGGTAACAAAAGTGTATTGTTCATCTCAACAAGCCAGGGCCAGGGATGTGGCTCAGTGGTAGAGTGCTTACTTAGCATGCAGCAAGCCCCTGAGTTCAATCCCCAGCACCACCACTAAAAAAAAAAAAGATTCTTAACTTAATATTATTTGCAAAGAAACTTTGGGCTGGGCATATAGCTCAGTGGCATAAGTGCCTGCCTGGCAAGCACAAGATCCTGAGTTTGACTCCTGGCACCAAAAGAACAAAAAGTCAACAGGCTAGAAGAAAGGTTTTTGAAAGTTTTCACTGTAGAAAAATGATACATGTTTCAGAATATAGACATGTTTAACCTTATGTAAATATTATACAATCGATACATGTATTAAAAATTGTCACCCCACTAACATGTACAGTATTCATGTTTTATGTATCAGTTAAAAGTTCTAATAATAAAAACAATAGAGTCTAGACAGAGCAATTGTTAGAGACCCTAGACCTCAGCAATACGGAGGTCATGACTGTTGTGCATTTATATTAGTTTGTTTTCCATTGCTATGATGAAATACCTGAGGCTTAGTAATATATAAAGAAAAGAGCTTTATTCAGCTCACAGTTTTGGAGGTTCAAGTAGTGGCACTGATAGCAGCTCAGCTCTGTGTCCCTTCAGTGCACTTCGTGGTGGACCTTTGGCTACATCTCATGGAGAATGATTTCATGATGGGAATATGTATAAGGAGAAGAAATCGCATGGTGAGATAGGAAGCTGGAAAGACCAAGAGGGTCCAGGCTTGCTCTTTTATAACAACTATCTCATGAGAATTAAACAAGGTCCTGTAAGAACTACCTTAATTCCTTCTGAGAGCAGCACCCCCAATAACTTAATTCCTTTGCATTTGGCCCTAGGTGTTAAAAGTTCCACTGCCTTCTACATTGTCGCACTGGGGACTGGCTTTCCATGCATGAACACTTAGTGGGGGGCTAAGCCACACCTAAACTAGGCAACAGTCATATAAGTTCTTCAATATACCTAGCATTTTGTCCCTAGGGAGACCCCCATAATTAGTGACTAAAAATTCAGACTTAGGTTCTTTATTTAAATCCTGGCTCCACATAAGCAGCTCTGTGAACTTAGATGAGTTAGTTTAACTTCTCTGTGTCTTATTTTACTCAGCTGTATAAAGAATTTGAAAAGCATCTCTCTTACAAAGCTGTTGGGAGAACCAAAGGACAGTAAGCATTTCCACTGTTAGCAGAGAAGGGGTATTCGGGAGTGTCATGTAGTAAGTGTGTTTCAGTCCGTGTCGGAGGTGACTGTTAGTAACCCTTGAGTGCATGGCAGCCTGTCTTTCGGGTCACCTTGTGGGAACAGGGTACTGACTAACAGTTGCTTGTGTATGCCTTGTCTTGTTCATTGGGGTCAGCAGCCTCTGTGAAATTAATTTCTTTCTTAGTATAGCACACATTAATACCCTAATGGCTAAAGTCTTTGCATTTATTTCTTCTCTCATGTACACATTCAGTTCTGTGCCTTTTTCTTTTGGAATTTTACCTCAAATGCTATTGAATAAAAATTATTGGGTACATCTGATCTCTGAGGAACTTATACTATGGATTAATTTTCCTGGATTGTGATTATTAGATGTGAAAATTAATGATTTTTATATACTGTATTTCAATGATATAAATTTTATTATAAACATTTTAGTTACAATGAATTCAGGTTAAATAATAATATTGTCTTCAAGAAAATATTTTTTAAAACATTGGGAGTAAGACACTCATAATGCAGTTAGTCAATTAGTATTAAAAATGATAACAGAAAGTTGCATATAGCACTTAAGCTGTTGGCATTGCTCTGAATACATATAGTTCATTAATCTGCTGAACATCTATGAGTTTAAGTTCTTTTCTATTCTATGCAAACATAGGAATGGGAATGCATAGTAGAAATTATGGTATGACTAATTTTCCCTTAATATTAGACATCCCAAATACTGTTTTCTGTTACTGATCACAGGCATAGTCATATGATTTTGGTAGCTGCAGAGTTTCTCATTTTGTGGTGACTGACTTACTGGTGTGCCGTAGTTGTGTTTTTGTAAGGAAAGGAGAGTTTAACATCGAAGATAACAATATGATTTTGTTTCTGTACAAACAGTGCCATTAACTAGGAAGTCAGTAAATGTAACTGTTATTCCTTCATGTTAAATGAGATTGGGGCAATTCATTGGTATTTCTAAGAGGTTTACCATTGTATGTACAGTGTAAGAAAAGTTCTGATTGAAACAGCTATATTCTGTCTCAAAAGTATGATGGTAAGAAAGCAATTTCTTTGCTAACATGTTTTACAGTAATATAGGATTTTAAAGTATTTATTAAGCCATGTAAATAATTTGACTTTTGAGTTTCCTGACATTTGGGTATACAGCATTTCTGTTGTCTTTTGGTTTTCACAGGAAAAACTTCGTCTAATACCAATTACGACTGTTCCATGACAGTGAATGGGACAGCTGTGTCGCGATCCACACGGTCTGAGTCACACAGCACCTTCACTTATTCCTCTAACTTACTTTTAAATCAGGAGAGCAGAGTGATGGATTGGTTTCAGGGTGTGAACACCAGTCTCTGATTATAATTTGGGAGATAGGTGGATCTGAAATTGATGGGCAGGCTGCCTGCTTAGCCAGGCAAGCTTCCATTATCTCGGGAACCTGCACTGATTACTCTGCTATCATTCTGCGAGACCTCCCTGTGAAAACAGGTATTTTCCCAGGGCAGCAGAAACAAAAGGAAATACCCAGTATGAGGTTTAATTTGTTTGTTGTTTCAAGCTTATAGAATTTTGTCTAAGATTGCAGTCTATGTTTAAGAGAGAACTAGGAGTCTTTATTTTCCTTTCCAGTCACCATTTGCCTTCCTCCTGCCACAGTTTAGAACTCTTTCACATTTCAGGTATTAAAATTAAAAAGAAATTATTTTCTTAGGTTAGTACATAGTGTTGGAGTTCAGTAAACCTAATGAATAGTGAAAGAATGAATTTAGGAAAAGAAAGACTATATAGCAACATGAAATATTGCTAATCGTAATGTGCGTGTTTATCCAACTTTTTCTTAGCTGTCATCCCCAGCATTACCTAAGTTACCTGTGAGTTTGTCTTTTTTAAAATATTTTTATTTTAAAAGTAAAAGAACAAAAACACCAATAAACACACACACAGCAGCACAAGAACAGCACAAAAACTGAGCTACAGATAAGATGGCAGGGGATCAACAATGGTTGTTGTATTACACATTGATAACTTCAAAGTATGTGCTCAGGACAGTACAAATAGACATAGAAGATTGATCAAACAATCATCGATTGTTCCTTACATCAAAACAACATGAGACAATAGTGCAACCATGTCAGCCATCCCGCACATACATGCATACCTGCACAGCTATCCCCCTCTTCCTTTTCTCCTTCCCTTCATCCTGATTGCTGTCTACCCTTGAGCAGTCTCCCATCATACCTCCAAATTTATATTCCCGCCTCCAGGTTCCTACACTAATGATACAATACGCTGTTTGCACATGCACATCTGATTTACCTCACTTATGAGTATGGTCTCTAACCGTGACCATTTGCCTATAAAAGCCTCCAGCGTGTCCTTCTTTATAGCTGAATAATATTCCATTGTGTAAAAACGCCACGGATTTTTAATCCATTCCTCTGTGGATGGACATTTGGGTTGCTTCCACGATTTAGCTATGACAAATTGTGCTGCTATAAATATGGGTGCACTTATATCACGGTGATATGACGTTTTCAGATCTTCTGGGAAAATACCCAGAAGGGGAATAGCTGAGTTGGCTGGGACCTCTAGACCTAGTTTGCTGAGGAATCTCCAAACCGATCTCCACAGTGGTTTCACCAGTCTGCATTCCCACCAGCAGTGCAGGAGAGTTCCTATTTCTCTACAGCCTCACGAGTCTGTCTTTTTTGAGGTAGATGTAAAACTGCTCTTTTCAAATTTTTAAGGGTTATCATGCATGTGCTTTAATTCTAGAAAACTTCGTTTATGGTTTTGTTTCTTAAGAGGTTTGTGTATTGATCATACCACATTAGGTGCCATGGAGGATTACATCTTTACATTTTTTAGGGGACTTTTGGGAGATCTATTAATTACCTTGAATTTAACATTCTTTTTTTATTCTCTTATTTTGTGAAGGCATTTGGTTCACAGAGTGTCTGTCATAGATCACTGTTAATGGCATTGCCACATTTATTTATTAGAAAATAAATGGTAAAAACAGGGAGCAAAAGCCCATCAGCTAATTCTTAATATTTTGTTTAATTTCCTTTTGTATTTTTGGTAACAATGTCCATCTATCAAAGACCACCAGTGTACATGTCAAAATTAAAACAAAAAGATCAAAACAACCCTAAAAAATGTACATACACATATTCTACCTCTTTACTTTAGAAGAAGATTAAATTTAGGTATCTTTGGGGTAGGGGTATTATCTTCAAGAAACACTATTTTTATTATCTGTAAATATAAGTACTGAAAATATTGGTGGTTACTTGAACCTAAAATCTAGAGTTGGGTTATTATTTTCAGAGGAATTCAGGAGAACAGCTAAGGGTAGGGAACAAGGATGAGGCAGAGATATCAGGCAGGACTGACTGTCACAGGGGTATTGGGAGGAAGACGCCATTCCAGTTGCAGTAGTAGATGCGTATTTTACTGGCCTGCTGGCACTTCCTGTCCTCGTGTGAGTATAAAAATATCCATTTACCTTTATTTCTGTCAAACTTGTCTCCTCCTTGCTGACTACATGCTAACATCAAGAATATAGTCCCAGTCGGGTTTAGGAACATGCTAAAAAAAAAACCAGAATGAAATACAACTCTCCACTCTACTTAAACTGCAATTAGGACACAAGTATCCCAAATATCAATGGGTATCAAAAAAAAGAATAAAAAGTCTTTCTTTTTCATTTAAGTTGATTTTCAAAACATAGGCTTCATGTTTTATAGAAATAGGTATTTGCGTAGTTTGAGGTTTTCTTTTTTAATGTATTTTTAAAATTTTAGTTTATTATATCTGGGTCGTAACCGATGTTTACAGTCCTTGTAGGAAGTTGGTACATGTACATAACTCATCTTAATTCCTTTTTTCATCCCCTTCCCTTGTATGTGAAATTAATGGAATATATTACCAGAAGTGACCTATAAATATCATTTAATTTAACTAACATTAAATATATGTTAATTATATGTAGTTGATAAATCTGAGCAAGTTGCTATAATAATGAAATTATATCAAATACAATTCTGTATTGGCTGTCAACTTTATAGTAGATACGGAATACTGGAAGTTAAGGAGGAAATAAAATTACTCCTTCCTCTAGTACGATTTAAGGTTTATACCCCTAAAGGCCATAAAGAACAAGACGACCTCCACCTACCATTTTACGCTGAGTTAGACTTGTGCTATCACAGGTCTTCTGGAGTGTTTAGCTGAATCATGCTGTGTGTTTATTAGTATTGATGGAGGTAATGGGAAAACTCACTTTTCTAGTATTTTGAGAATGACCATCCAATATTTGTAGCCTTTTACATGAACATTTACCACAGTGCACCTACCTTCATTTTTAATTACTAAATACCATGTTGGCTTATAAATCTGGAGGAGGAAAGCATGCTTCTGTGCCCTGCAGGAGTGATTGTCCACAGTGACCTCAGCGTCACCATCTTCTCCAGCAGGAGTTCTGGTAAGGGACATTAAGCCCATGGGTCCCGGGAGCTGAAAGCTGAGTTACTGTGACGTACCTTACGGTGCTGTTGATGGTACCATGACTTTGTTGGTACTCAGTCAGAGCAGGAACGTAGGCAGCAAACTTGAGGGTTTTCCTAAGGTGTCTTCAAGAAGTATAGTGTAGAAGTGTTTACCAAGGTTACAGATCCAAAATCTAGAGCAAAAGACAGCATATGCCAGAACTATTGACATGTTCCTGTGGAATAGTGGGCAGGTATATAATTTAGAGTCATTGTGTATGGTAATGTCTTCAGAATATATTGGCATTTAATAATTTCTAAATGTATTTAGAGGTTTCATGAAGTTCTTAAAAGGAGGTAAATATAACTCTTTAGGAAAAAGGGAGAGACTGAATGTTTAACCCGGCCATAACTGTTGCTTATCTGCAAAGGCTTTGGGAAGGAAAATATAGTTCAGAGATAGATTTAAAAACAACCAACCATTTGGATCATACTGACTTGCTTATATTTATTTCTATGAGATGATTCCCCCCCCCAATCAGGTTTACATTTTGAGGATACTAGTTTTCTTTTAGCAACTGAAAGTCAAGGGAAATGTTTGATCAAATCAGTTAAATACATTTTTAAACATTTCATTTATATGAATTAATTCACTTAATCACTATAAAAATGTCTGGATTGAGAGCGTGGTATTGCCTTCATTTTATAGATGAGAAACTGAGGTACAATTAGAAGTCATTAATAGATAAAGATGTCATTCAACCCTAGGTTATCATCAGGCTACAGCATCCATGTTCTTTCCTAATATGATAGTATTTCCCAAACTCCAAATTGGCATGGGTTGCAAAATTAATCTGGTAGGTAGCAACCAGCAGGAAGTATTCAGCCTCCCAGTGCCTTGAAAAGGGTAGGTGTTCAGTAAATATCAAGTTGAGGGATTGTGTTGTTAAGTGAAAAACAAAGTAAAAAAACCTCCTACTTGGTTTTAGGTTAAAATACTTCTTCAGAGCATGTAATTTTCCTGTGAAGTAAGAATTAAAATGTTGATTCTATAGTACCTAACTCGTGGAACTGTAAACATAATTTATAGCTACTCTCCAAACTAAATTGAATTTTCCCAAATCTTTCTCATGAATAGTCTTTGTTTTATTGCCTTAAGGCTTGGCTTCTTTTGGTTTAATATTATCAAATAACGTAGTCTGAAAATAAGTGGCAGTTTAAAAAAATAAAACAAAATTGACAATATAGATTTCCTTAAAGTAGTGTTACAATAGCTACAGGTAAGGTTTACTTCAACAAGGTGAAGGTAATTCAATCCTAGGAATTTTGCTAATATTATATTAAAATAAAAGAATCAATCATATGATTGTCTCTATAGACACTGAAAAGACATATGAGAAAAATTAACCCTTCTTCATATTCAGTAAATAGATATAAGGGAGACTTCTTCAATGTTATAGAATGTATTGTATCAGTGTATAGGCCATTGTGATTTAAAGGAACATACGGGATGCTCCCTGATACCAGAAACAAGATAGATTTTGTTCACTCTTCTCACTGTTTTTAGTTTTTGGTGGTACTGGGGGTTGAATCCAAGTCCTTTGCCCTGAGGTATATGCTCAGCCTTTTTAAAGAAAAATTTTATTTTGGGACAAAGTCCTGCTAAATCACCAAGTTGTCCTGATAGGGCTTGAATGCACAGTCCTACCACCATATCCAGACACCGCTCTTTAATATAATTGCTAATACAGGTAGATAGAAGGATAAAAATAGGGGTATAAAAACTTGAAAGGCAAAGGTAAAAAAAGAATCACTGTAAAGATGATAGGCCTTTGTACTCATGAACTTGAGAAAATCAGTTGAAAGCCCAATAATTCATAAACAATGAAATAATTAGCCGATAGGGAAATTAAGGATTAAAGCACAGATTTCATTTAATTGTATAATATTCATATTAAAGAGTGTGCAAAAGATTCCTAAGAATGAAAAGACAAACTTCATTATTGAATGCAATTCAATCCATACCTCACACCAAACTTCAGGGCAAGCTCTGCGTTGGAATAAAGATATACATGAAAAACTCCAATTCATTTTGTGAATAAAGAACTGATCTCCCTAATATATAACAGCTGCTAATAATTTACAACAGGAGTAACTGTCTAATAAAAATTTAGTCAAATATCCTGTCACACAGTTCAAAGAAAAATACAGTTGGCTCTTATGCATGTAATGTTACTCAGGTTCATTCAAAATTGGAATAATATAAAATTACACTTTTAATTCATCTTATTAGCAGAAACCCAGACGTTTTATAGTACACTGTGTGGTAAGGCTGCACGGAAATACTTTCACACACTGTTGATGTGGGTGTAAATCGAGGTAAATCTAAGTTGGAACCAATGCATGCAAGCTTTCATTATTCCTGTTCCTCCACATTTACCTTAAAGTATATTTTGAAATGTGCACTGTAAAAATTTATTCATTGCAGCCTCGTTTTTTAGGCCAAAAGATGGGAAACACTTTGCAGACAATGTTCATCAATAAGGGAGTGGTAGAATAAATTACATTTGTGCAAAAAAGGAAATGTGTTGGTAATAATTATAAGATGTCTGAGGGCTGCACGAGAGAGTAATGAGGCGATTAGGATTACTTGTTCAGGGAGAGGGAGAAGGCAGAGTTTCCATCCCGGTGAGACTGGGATGGAAACAAGACTCTGGCGTATCTTTTAAATTGTTTTGATTTTTGAGTCATGCAAATATATACTGATTTGACAACAACTGAGAAAAAGAAAAGAAACCAAAGGTAACTACTGATAGATGACTGCATGAGGTAACTGTGTGTTAGTTCGTTCAGAACATAATACTTCTGTGGAGTGGCACAAGTCAAGGGAGGACCTCAGTTGCTTGCCAGTGGGTCTCTAAGAAGCTAGCGTAAGCATGGTGGCGCACACCTGTAATCCCAGCACTCGGGAGGCTGAGGCAGGAGGATCGCTGTGAGTTCAGGGCCAGCCTGGGCTGTCCAGGGAGTTCAAGGCCAGCACAAATTACACAGACTCACTGCTTCTCCCTCGCCCCTCCCACTCCCCCTCCTGCTCCCTCTCCCGCTCCTTCTCCCCTCTTTGCAAAAAGAAGCTAGCATAATCCCTTGTGTTACTTTCTCCACACCAAACTCAGGAGGCTCTTTCCATTCCTACTGTGTTGCCAGGATCTGGGGGGAGTGCGTTTAATAATTTTAACTGCATTTTCTGTCTTATTTTCTTATACTTCAGTGCTGTTAAACCATTGTTATTTGTATAATAGTGGCAGCTTAAAAATACCAGTTGTGCAAAAATCAAGATGTGTTCATTTTCAAAATTACTGGATATTTTTTATAACAAGCAACTTTGGAAATGATATTTACAATATCTGTATATATTTTACCCTTTTATTTATCCACTTGAAAAATAATATTGTCAAATTGCTGCGTTGTACCGTAGTGGTAATAGTGGTTGTCTTAGAGACGTTTTTAAATGGAAGTAATAGTATGTGTAAGTAATTGTAGGTATGTATTACACAAACACAAATGGGACCATTGAGCATCTGCTCAGATGTGTGATTCCAGAATCACATCACACAGCGCCTGCCTGGCAAGCACGAGGTTCTGAGTTTGATTCCTTGTACCAAAAAAAAAGAATCACGTCATAAGATTTGGCAAGAAATACTTACTAGTGTGTGAATTATTTAACCTTTCAGAAAATGAGTTTCTTAATTTATAAACAGAAAGGAATAGTAATATTTTAGACAGTTGTGATCAGAATCAAAGTGAATATGTTTAAAATACCTGGCATGTTATATTGGACCTAGTAGAATGAATGAGTACAAGTACGTACTATTCCTAGACTTGTATTATAATTATGACATGCAGCTAATGTTCCAAGATGGATATTAATAAAATAATATGTTTTCCACTACCTACTTTTGATATATTTGAATAAAATCAAGGGAGTCTTGATTATAAAACTTTCACTGCTATAATTTTATGTCTGCTTGCATTTTTCGCTTACTGAGAACTTGACAAATTCACCTGTTAAATCACTTAAAATAATTTCCCTGGAGTATGGAGAATTAACCATTACTTCATAATACCTTAAAATTTGTCTTAAAAATTGCCTATCTACTGGATACATTTTACAATGTATTGGAGATCGCATGCTGTCAGTAAATGATAGCATGGGAATTTTTAAAATGCAGAAATTTAAAAGGTGGTACAAATTTATACAGTGGATCTCAAATTTGTAAATAAAAAAACTGCCATAGATAAATGTATGTATCTTTTTCATGGAGAAATGTGTGAAGAATATATGCTGCTGTATGTCAACACAGGTCCGTTGGGGGGTCCTTTGTGATTTTGTTATCTATAGTCTTTAGCTCTGAAGTTAGTTTTTGCCATGAACATGTATTGTTCAGGTGTCAGGAAACAAGTGAGTGCGTTCTCTGAGACTGGATTTCAGGAGGGGTGGAGGCTAAATATACATATTCCCCTTTAAAGAAAAACAGTTCAAAGCTATATTAACTTAGTGGGATCTTGTTCCAGAAGAGTAGAAGTTGGCACCTGGAAGCACTCTTGGAACGTTTTCCTATTGAGGAGGGGTTTATTTTGGTAAAGTAACACCACCACTATAGCCCAATGGCTCCTGCAGTGCAATCAGATCTCAGGTCACCTCAGTTCAGTAGCTCAGCACGTAGCTCAGCTCTCTGAAATGGTGGGGCACATGAAGGAGGGTTTTTTAGAAGCTGATCCCTATGTCTTTTCATGTAAATAAATCTGCTTCTCTTGACCATTGGGCAGCAGGGATGGTAAAAGTCGCCCATTAAGCTAATGTAAGCAAGTATTTTATGCCATGCAAGTACAGAGGCAACTTTTAAAACACTGTTCTGCAATCCTTCTGCTCAGTAAACATCACCTACTTTCTGGTGAATAATCTACATCTTATATTGTCCTGATTATTCCATTTCTTAACGATTGAGGCTTGTCCTAGTTGCTATCAAAGAGGACATGCATTTTGAATACTTTGGGGAATCTTACTAAATGCTGAAAAGGTTAATGCCTTCTGGGTTGCTAGGCAGTAATTTCAGTAAGTTTTTGCCAATTTACCCTGTTCTGGTAATTCAGTATGATGTCCACTTTTTGTTACTTTTGCCTAATTTTACATTGTACTTCTGTTACTTACATTTTATTTAATTATGATCTTGAGGCATTTTGCAATCCCTTTCATTTTATACATATGAAAATTAGGACCTGGAAAAGTTTATGAATTGCTCAGGGCTGCATAGTAAGTATATACAGATAAACCTTCAGTTTTTAAATTTACAGTTCAGCCTGCATTGTACTCTTCCACCTTTCTGTATTTTGATAATTCTCTAAAACATTTTCCAGAAGGCTGTTTGATTTTTGTGATGTCTTCCAAGAAGTTTGGATGTATGCATGTATGTATGTATGTTGTATGTGTGTTTTTGAAGGCAGATTATCTAGGTTATTGCTAAAAATGCTAATATATGAACTATAGATGTACAGTTTTAGCAGTGACTAAACTTGAACCATTATTTACGTATCTTACCTGTTAACATGTTCGGGATGGGACCATAATTTGTATATCTCCCTGCCAAGTGGCTCTGAACCACCTGTGGTGGGTGCCCAACTGCCCCATTAGATGGCATGGCTCAGTCCCACCAGATGACGTGTAACGCCAGCTGGGACGGTCATAGGTGCAACACACCAGTGGCTCAAACTGGAGGGGATGTGTTAAGTCCCATTCACGTTCTCACTGCAGATGAGCAAGTCTGGTCTTTCCATAGTGGGAGAAACATTTAGAGATAATTCTACAATTAGGATTTTGAGATTGTATTGGAAGTGGAAAGCTATATGTATGCAAGCATTCTTAAAGGGAGCCACACATTGTGTTGGGGTTTCAAAGATGGCTCCTTCCCAGAACTAAAACTCTGAACCTATGAGACCTGAAAATTATCTCATTGTTGACATAAATGTGACAAGGAAAAGTAGTTCTTTGTTTATCTCACTGAGACTGAGTGTTCTCATGGGCAAAAGATCAGAGAGGCTCTTCTGAGAACCATGACTGGATTGTCTTTTGTGAACAGCTCAGGTGCTTCGTGATGCCCCTCTTCCAGTGTGAGTCTGATCACAGACCCACAATGTGGTGTCTGAGTGAGGCCAGGCTTATGGACAATAGATGTGGAAGATTGGCACATCCTTTTTACTCCAATTTCCATATGTGATATAGTTAACTCTGAATGTATTATTTCTCCATTATAATTATTAACAATATGCTGTATGTGTTCTATATAATAGTTTCCTTATGAGAAAATGTCAGTGAAAATTGCATTAATTTTTTGGTCTCTTTGCTCAGGAGAGCCAGTGTTTAGTTCTGTGTCCAAGTATTACATACTGACCACATATACACACCACCTCATAAGTTCATCAGAGTACTAAGTAGGACCAAAAGGGAGTAAGACTTGAGCTACTTTAATTTTACATTTTAAGTGTGGCAAAGAGAGTTCAGATATTTGCTGTCAAGACTGGAAAATCTACTGAAAACAAATAATTTTTCCTCCAAAATAATTAGAGCATATCTTCATTCTTTAAAAAAGCAGTATCCCCTAAATAAAACAGAAAAATAGTTTATTCCCTTTTCCATAGTTTTCACATGTAAAAGAAATTAACGTATAGGATTAATTTTTAACATTGAAATTCTAATTACTTGGTTCATTATTTTGGTCATGATGGTAGGGCCTTTTTAAAAAGATACATAGCTACTGTGAAGTTTAACAATTTAAAGACAGTTTAGATAAATTTATATTTTACAAGGAAAAGGAATCTTTTAATTCTTGCCACTGTATTTCTAGTTATAAAGATGTATTGATTGAAAAAAATGTTTTCAAACAGATCGTACATTTATCTTTTACACCAGAGATGTTATTGTTACCTAAAATAGGTAAAAAATTAAAACAGTGCAGAAGTTGTTTGGAATTTAAATCGTACTGCAGCTATTACAGTGACATAACCAGGGGCTTGCAGAAGGGGCTAGGTTAAGGACTGAAAAAGTTTAGCTTTTTCAAAAAGTGTTTGATGCCAACCTGATGAGATTTTTGTTTTATTCAGTTTTTACAAGTTTTCTTCCCTTCAGCCTTCTGGTTTCCAGTGTTTGACAGAAAATATGAAAGCATCTTTGCACTGGTCTTTTGATTTCAGCCACCATTTTATAAGTTATTAAGTTTTTAGTTTTTGTTAGGAAGACAATATACATACACCCAGGATCTGTGGTTCTCTGACTGTTTATTCATGCTTTGGCGATGCAAGAGTGTGTCAGAAGCGACACCGTGTATTTTATAGAGACAAGAGGAAGAGAAACCCAGCTCAGTTCAGGAATTACAGTTTCATCCCTTCGCTGTGTGCGTGTGCGGCATGTTTTTCCTTCACTCTAGCGGCATTCCAACCTCTCTTCGAAACCTCTTGTGTATTTTCACTCAGAGTGATGTCAGGTTAGGTTCTTTGGGGAGCAGTAGGAAAGGCAAATAGAGGGAGAAGAGGACTGGGTCTTAGGGGAGTGACTGGGAGGAAGGCAGTCTGGGAATTGGTTTCTATGGGTAGCTTATGGGAGAGAGTTTTGCAATATAAAAGAAGCCAAATCTTTTGGGAGGTTCAAGGGAGTAAAAGGTAAGGAGTTGCCTATTTCAGGGGATGCCTGGAATTGTGGAAACAGCCAGAGCAACAGTGGAGGTCCTTTGGATGCTTCTTAAAGGAAGCCGGTGAGGCAAAGCTGTGAGTTTCTTTGAGAAAATTCCAACATAGGAGCAGAGGGCCTATTTCCAACTACGTTTGTGGTCAACTCCATTCAGTTCCTTCCTTGTGAAAGGATCTAGGAAGGTGCAATTTCAAGTGTAAATCTGGTTGTGGATGTGAAGGTGGTTCTGATTTCCTCTCTTCTGCAGTCTTATCTGAGTACGGGAATGGCTGAAGGCTGCAATGCTATCTGTGCCTTTCGTGTGGATCTTTTAAGGCGTGACCTTATCAAGGTTGACATCTAAATACAAAAGAAAATGCAGGGCAAGCTTGTTCTAGTTGAGGTTCCTGTCACCAGGCCATAGCAATATTGAACAACGTATATGAATTCATGGGGTACAAGCAGAGTCCCTGCCTCCCTGCTTGCCCTATCAGTGTTTAAAATACTGTAGTGCCCGGAGCTTATTACTTGGGAGGCTGAGGCAGGAGGATCCCAAGTTTAAGGATACCTTTGGCAACATAGTGAGACTCCTATCTCAAAAAAATGAAATAAAATGAAATAGTGCCCAGTAATATGTGTTGTATCCATAGGAGAACATCTCTACTTCTCTTCCTTTCTTTTTCATCTTTTATGATTTCTTTTGTGGGAAGCTTTTCATTTCAATAGTTAAAAATGTGGAAAAACAACATTGCAAGTTCAAAGGATTACAAGGTCGGAAGAATGAAACTCTTTTTTCCTCACTTAGTAAAACGATACTTTTGGCTGAAGGCCAGAGGGACACAGGAGAGTTAGGGTAACACAGACAGGACAAGCAGCAAGTTGGTTAGAAATGCTTGTCAGGTGCCCTAAGAAGGGTAACAGGTTCTTTTAACTGCACTGGTGATGTGTTTGTGAGGGTTTACAGAATCTCCTAAGCGTGGAATAATGAACTCCCTTTTTCCCTCTTCCATTTTGTCTGCATTTTGAATAAAATCTGAGGTGTGTAGGCATTATTAAAATAAAGGCCCCAAACCCTCACAGTTTTATCCGGAAAATACATACTTTTGAATACTAAATATCTCCCGAATATGTTGTTTATATAATATAATTAGCTTCACTCTCAGTACAAAAGCAATCTTAACATTTCCTTACAAATCTGATCACTGTTTTTATAAGTAGTAGGGAACTTCATGATGACATCATTTGAACTTTAGGTATTTCTCTAGTTATTGTTCCAGGTTAAAGTAGTTATCATCTTCAGCACATCTATTCATATACATCTTAAAAGAACTGACATATAATGTAAACTACCATCAAAATTGTAGTATATTCTTATTTCTTCTAACTGCTGACACATTACGAAAGAAACCTTTATTAAAGATCAACT
Source organism: Dinomys branickii (assembly GCA_004027595.1). Lineage (NCBI taxonomy): Eukaryota > Metazoa > Chordata > Mammalia > Rodentia > Dinomyidae > Dinomys > Dinomys branickii. The sequence continues at coordinate 24,327 of PVLD010001852.1, read as the reverse complement.
ACACGGTACATGCTTTGATGGGAAGAAGACATTTTCCTTTCAGGGGCTGGAATTAGGTTTAAGAATGATTAAAGAGGTTTCTCATTCTTCCCTTTTACAAAAAGGCCTATTAGTTCATTGGTTATCATCCTATACTCACATATCACCGTATGCATTGTCTCATTAAATGGCCAGTAAACTGTCACTAGTTCTTTGTAAGTCTGCTGATTTGATAATCAATGTTTTTGTAAACATTAATAAGATACCTTACTAGTCGATCAGTGCAGGCTTTGGAAACACTCAGTCCTCGGTTCAAATCATGTTGGTACCAGTAGCTGTCTCTCCGTCTACGGTCATTTTCACAGTCCTTCACTGTTCACCCAAGGGAACAGCCAGCTACTGGCTAAGTGACCATATGTGAATAAGGTAATATCTTTTGAGTCTTAGACCTGTAAACAGTAAGAGTATTTACATTTGCCTAGATCATTAGAATTGGGTTAGTTAGATATTTAACCCCCGTTACAGTATTTGTCATAACATCATAGAAACTTCCTATTATTGTTGATATTTTCATTATCCTGGTCACTATATGGACCTGAGCCTCCAGTGAGTTCCTGGACTCTATGCCAACTTCCACTGTTTCTCTAGTTACCATGCTGCACTGTGTATCCCACAGTGCTCTGCAGTGTGAAACAGCCCTTCCCGGGGCCTTGTTTCTCACCCTTATCTCCATCTCAGGGCTCCTGTGTGTGCTGGTTTTGGTTGCTGTTGTCGTGCAGAGGAGCACTGCCAGGGACACACCCTTGATGTTTTTTCTCTCTCTGCTATAGCTGGGCATGTGACAGGAAGAGTAGAATGTGTGATTCTTATTTAAATTAGCAGTCCTGTAGATTTTCTGTAGATTTTGTATAATTGAGATAACTGCTTTAAAGATTGTTTAGTTTGGTTCAAAAAAATTACATTTAGTTCTATTAAAATTTATTTTTCTGTATGCTATGGATTTTAATGCATTTTTATATTTCTGACAGTGAGTTATTGAAATCTTCTAAGGTTGATGTCTTAGGTCTTTTAAAAATTTTATATTGCTTGTACATTGGGGAAAAAGAGACATGTAGCACCACCTCCAGAGTTGTCTTGTGAGGCACTGTGAACTGTTCTGGTTTATTTTTGTTTATACTGCGTTTAATAGTCAAGTGCTGTGTTGTGCTGTGCTTTTAGCTCATTATCGAAAATTCAGTCTACAATTTTTTACTTTTTCTGCTTTGCTCTTTATGCTTGAAGAGCATACCTTTGCTCTACCTGGATAAAGGTTGAGCAAACAGATACCTTGACAACTGCTAATAGCACCACACCTTGGCTTTCCTGGGTACAGAAAGCAGTCAGTATTTGTGCGAACATGTGTCTGTACCATGTAAAAGATGCCACTCACAAATTTCAATTTAAAACAGTATGATTGAACAAAACTATGGTGACTGCAATTTTAAAATATGTGTTGTATGTACTGCGTTCCTGGTTTTACCTTAAAAAGTGAAAAGAATCTGTGTTGCAAATTTAGGTCTGTATCTTACAAATTTGCTTCCTCTTGGCTTATATAGCGATCCTGTATAGTGCTACTTTTGAATATTAGTAACTTGTCATGGATCAGTAATCTGAAATGGTAGACTTATTTATTAACGGAGGAATGACATTCTTTCCTGTCCTTTAGACAGAACTAAAGTGGAGATAAAGTCATTAAGAAAGAATGTTCCTTTGCACTTTAAGTGTGAATGTGTTATCATTTGTGCTACTGATTTGATTCCCACAGCTACTGTCATTAGCATCTTGGACCGAGCATGGAACAAGCTGTACTGTATTTCATGTATGATGGAATCCAGAGACTGATTAAAAATCCTCTAAAAAAACTGGATTACTCATTTTATAACTGGTTGTGGTCTTACACCATTGGGGATTCAAAGAGTTATTTTCATTTGTGGTCATTAGAGATTTTTAGTCATTGCTTTTACCAGTTACATATAAATTTAATTTGGAACCTAAGGAAGGGTTTCTCAACTTGAATTAATTGGTTTTTGCAATATTAGAATCGTCTGAACAGGAGGTAGTGTCAGTTTCCAGAAAACCCTCAATATGAAATGAATTTAGACACCATGATTCTCTTCCTGGGGCAGATTGGAGCGGAGGCATCTGTTCCATTTAAATGCTGATGTCTTTTCTGCATTACCTGAGTAAAGATAATTTTAGTTTGTCACCTGAAAGAAGAACAAAATTTCCAAGTTGGAGAAATAATGAGCATTGCTGGTTTAAAGTCCACCTTTTACCTTATTTCCACTCTTAATTACTACATAGTATTTTACATAACAAATTGACAACATATTCTTGGTTTCAGATACTATTTTTTAAGACAGGCTTGAAAGTATGAATTGACTTACTGATAAATGAAACTATCACTAGAGATAGAATAATATATTTTGTGTATCTCATTTTATTTTATTATATTTTCTCTTAGAGACAAGGGAATTTTGGTGTTATCACCAAAGTCATCTTTTGTGTCTTTAGGGGATGTGATCATAAAATCCAGTGAATGCTGCTATCACATGCCATCCGGTGGCAAGGCAGGCTGTGCAAACACGACAGTGTGTCCTCGTCTACCTTATCCAGTGAGTCTGGCACTGTGTGATTTCTGGCTCTTGCCCAAAGTCAAAATGACCATGAAAGGTAAAAGTTTTGAAATAACTCAGGCGATTGAGGCAGCCATAACAGTGTAACTAAAGACAGTCACAAAAGAGGATTTCCAGAACTGCTACAGAAAATAGCAGATAGGATGGGGTAAGTTGTTTGAAGGGAGGGGGAGTGTTTTGAAGAGGATTAATGGCAACATGTCTTTTATTGTAATAAATTTACATTTAAAATTTAAGCATTCACTATAATTTTCAATCTAACTCCATATATATTTATATATATATAATATATATATATATATGTTGTCTCTAATATTGTTTATTTGTGTGGGCAGGGTCTGTGTTATTAATGTGCATTAGTGAGCTTATTTATAAAATATCATAAGAGAAAATACCTAATAAGTATTTCATATTCCATAAGAAGCACATTACATTTATATATATTACTGACTTTATTGGCTTTATACTATTCAGAATTATCTAACTGTATAGTTTCTTCCTCCCCAGTTTTAATACTACCTAGAGCTACAACAGGTTCTGTGAAAGTTGCTGAGTATTCCTAAGATTATTGTAATACATTAGTATGAGGAACTTCATCTAAGAATTTAAATGTGAACCTGCGAAGTTATTTTTATTGGTTTGCGTTTTGTAGTTTTTTTAGTGATCATTCTGCCATATGGAAGTTTTTCCTGTACATTTCTATATTAAATGAGTATTAAGTTATGATACAGTTATTTTGTTAAATAGTCTTTTAAGACACGGTATTAAATATGTGGTTTTATTTTAAGGATCCAGTGTGGAATATTGACTACTTTGTGATTTTTTTTTTTTATTGACATCTAGTTTGATTTAAGATCTCTGCAAGTGAAAGCTTACTAGTATTTTTTGTTATAAAACAGTATCCATCATTTCTGAATGTTCCTTACGAATGTGTGTAGATTAGAAGGTGTTTCACTGTGTCTGGAGATATAGATGATGAATACATGCTTAAAAGTTTTACAGAATTTGCTATATTAATAAACTTTGGAAGTTTATAGTTTTTGTCTGTCAAATTTCACCTATTGTATTATACAAAAGTGTTTTGTGATGAATAAGAAATTTTAAAAAATGATCTTAGGGCCAGATATACAGCTCAGTGGCACAAGTGCCTGCCTGGCAAGTTCAGGGTCCTGAGTTTGATTCCTGGTACAACTAAATAAAGAGATAGATGGATGGATGGATGGATGGATGGATGGATGGATGGATAGACAGACAGACTGACAGACAGACAGGCAGATCTTTACCCACAGATCATTTGAGAAGCACTGCTTTTAAGACATAAGGAATTGTCTATGTGCGTGTGTCAATTACCTTACATGCTATATGTTGAAATATAAACCTACCCTAAGCCAATTTGTGTTACTGCCTTGTACAGACACAGTATCATTTTATAAAGGTTACTGGTGTGTAAATGACATGTAATTGAATCTAAAGCAGCAGAGCTTTTACTCATATGCCTAAAAATAAGTATCATTTATTAAATGCTCATAGTGTGCAATGGGTTTTTGTTTTGTAATCTCAGTAAATCCTATAAAAGCACAGTGAAGTAGACTCCATATTAAAGATATTGAAGATGTGGAACTGAGGTCAGAGAGATTAAAAAAATATACTGATGGTCATTCTGTTATCTAGAAAAGCTGATAATATTAGCATATGCTTTCGTTCATAATATAATCAAGCCTCCTGTACTTCACATTTTTTTTTCTTTTCAAAGAGGAGATAATAACACATACAGGGTAGAAGAATACTGTTTTGTGTTTATAGGTAAACCTTTTTTTAATTAAAAGAAAAAGTATTTGTTTAGCTTTTAATAGGCAGTGTTGCCATTTAAGTAACTTATGTGAATTCAAAGACATTCTTTTTTTGGTACTGGGAATCAAACTCAGTACCTCACACTTACAAGGCAGGGGCTGTGCTACTGAGCTGTGTTCCCAGCCCCCAGAAGACATTTTTAAACTATTTAACATAGGTAGGTAGGTTCTTAATAGTATAAATGTAATTGATGACTCAATTAGCAGTAACTAATCCTAGTATTTTACAGATTTACCTCAAAAATTCCAAGTGATCATTTAATTTTCTCAAAAGGTAACACAGAGTCTCTTAATAAGGTATAAAAATTTTTACAGATCTTTTCATTTCAGAATATTTTTTTTGCTGGCTAAAAGAAACAGCTACCGATTAAAAATGACTCATTGGACAGAGAGATTAAAAAAGAGTCCCCATACTCCCACCATTGAGTGGTACCTACCGTTAGGCAAACTTAGTAATGTTCATACATAGATTTTTACCACAGTGGGATAAAACATGCCTGAAATGCCATAATGTTTTGTGTTTTCAGTTCAGAGCTTTCTAGTACGTGTTTCTCTACAGTGTTTGACGGCCACATGTTAATACTGCTAACCAATACTGTGTGCTTACTTGAGTCAGACAGACTCTTAGTCACTTCTCTGCGTTCGTTTCCTGCGTTTTTCTTATTACAGTCTGCAAGGTGATTATTCTTAACGTTGTTTTTGAATGAGATACAGGTCCCAAAGATAAATGCCCACAGTTACCTAAGTATTAAGTGATAGAGCCAAAATATAAACATTGGCAGTTTGATCTTTATAGTCCTTGTTCTTAACTACTGTTTTGTGTCTGCCTTTCCAGTGAGTATCAGCTGTATATTTGTAAAGTTTTTTTCTGATATGTATTTAGGTGATTTCTAGCTATTTACCATTATAAATATTTTTGCCTCTAACTTCTCAGTATCCCAAATTACTTCCTCATCATCAATTTTGGTAAAGTTTAAATGCTTCATAAAATAATTCTGAAGTGTATAGTTAATATTTCCACATTTCCCTTCACAGTGTTTGTAGCAGTTTATAGTCTCTCTGAATATGTATGAGAAAGCCTGTTTTCACACTCATACTAATCATATTTGTATTCTTCTTAATCACAATATAATATCTTAGAAATCTTGGTGTCTTAAAGTCTTCTGTGGTGGTTTGTAGTTGTACAAAAATTTATCTCTAAAACAGAGAACAGCTGATTAATTTGCTTCCTTTTTAGGTTTTATAAAGAAGCCAATTAGAAGCTGATATGTATCAGCCCTGTGTGGCCCTATGTGATTTTATTTAATTCTTTGATAGTCATTCTGCACTCTGTGATGTCTCTATTTTCTAGAAGGGAAAATGGGAGTCAGAGATGAAGTAACTTGTTCTAGCTAAATGGCCACTTGAGGATTCAGACATCTCACAGAATTCTGTATATCACATGAAATTGTACATTTTTGCATATTTCTTTAGCTGAGAAGGCTGGAGGTGATGTATGTCAGGTAATGTTGCTTTTAAATTGAAACACTTGTTTTAGTAATACTAGGAAAGGAATTATGTTTCAGTGTCTGTATATATTTTTAACATTTATATATGTATTATGCTGTAGTATGAAGAACTACTTACAGGGAAAAGAGGAAAGCTTTAGTATTTGCAGATCTACAGTGGTAATTGGTACAAGAGAATAAGATGAGGTTTCATCACACATGTTGATCTTGACCTAATGGTCTGTTATGGATAAATGCAAGATTTTAAGGATAACATGTTCAAGCTGATACAGTTTATAAGATCAAATACATTTTGATCTGTGAGTCAGCATCCCGTATTGTTTTGGGGACTCACACGTTCAGTTTTCAAGAAATGATATAATATTTGCATCTTAGCGTAATACTTAAGGTTTCTCTTTCAGCTTCTTTAGTTATCTTTGCAGGTGAGAGGAAGGGAAGGAGAGAAGGAAGGCAGGGGGAAGCAAGGAAAGATGGACAGTAGGCAGCCAGGCTGACCTTCTTCCAACTGAACAGACCTTTCTGATCTTCATCAGTGTATAGTTAAACCCATTTAGTTACCTAGTTAATTTGTTTTTTGTCGAATTCTGTAACATCTAAAACTTACGTGGTCTGTCTTCACTTTGGTCAAGTCAGCGGCTGATCATGTCTCTCTGCCTGGTTACCATTGGGCGGCCTTTAAGGATTGAGCATAAATACTGTCAAGGACAGGGCAGTAACTGGCTCATGATTCTCCACTGCCCTTGAAGGCCCTGGATAATGGAGAGACAAGTGCCTGCATGTGTAGGATTTTGTTAGTTGGATCCAGCTCCGGCAGATAGACAACCAAGGTCACGTCAGCACCTTGGAAGGCTGGGAAGCTGGAACTAGCGCAGCTAAGCCGATCCCCAGACAAACAGGTTTTAACCAGGACAAGAGTAAGGGTGCCTTCCTTGGGAAACGCTTTGCCCGTCCCCTGAGGCCGTGATTCTATTCATCCTTGTCTTCCTTCTGTCCATTTTATTTCTGGAATAGGCCAGCTGTAAAGACTTTGTTTCTCTCCATACATGGCAAAGATAATTGCTAAGTTTTAACATCATACTTAAAGGATTTTTTTCCTACAGATTAAGAAAGAAAAGGTTAGTTCTGAAATGAAGGTAGCTTCATGGAAGGCCCATGCGTGGCATAGTTAGTGGGACCATTAGTTGACTGTCAGCAGTTTGTATGAGGTTAACTGCAAATTAAATGGGATAGCTGCCTTTAAAATGTGTTTCATTTTTCTAGCTTGTGTAATATCAGTTATTCAAATTTTTGATAGAAGAGTGATATTTTCTTACTTTTACATTTCAGAAATGGAGACTTGGCTACTAGTATCAACTTCTGTAAATTTTCACAGAACTTATTTTTTTCTTAATATAAAGAGCAGTGATTCTCATCTGTGGTTTCATGTTAAAGTCATCTGGGGATGTTTAAAAGAATACTGGTGCTTCAGCCTCTGTTCTGTACCAATTTAACAGAATATTTTTGTGTGGGGGTTGAGCATCTATAATGATTTTGCAGTTTTCCCAGATGTACACTGCTGGGTATAGAATGATGTAGTGGACCTAATGACTGTGATTTTCTAGGTTTATCAGTGCATGTTAACTCTTTCTGTTGTCACAAAATGGGCATGGGGAAAAAAAAGTAAAATGCTTTGAAATATTGTATAGTAGTCCCTGTTACCCAGGGGGATATATGTTTCAAGACCTTCAGTGGATACCCACAATATGTAGAGTACTGACCCCTACATTTAGAGTTCTTCGCTTATCGTAAAATTCCTTATTTACGGTACTTTAACTTGTAAATTAGATGCAGTATATGAATGTGTTCTTTCCCTAGAACACATTGCACATTCACCTTTTTTACTTAGAGCAAGTACATCACAGTTTCTGTTTGGTGTATCTACATTGCACTTGTGCTTTAGGGATTATTGAGAAAAATAAAGGTTACTTGAACAAAAATAGTTGGGCTGATGACCAGGATGCCTGACTGGCTACTGGGTAGGTAGAATATGAAATATGGGTACAGTGGATGGAGAGGTGATTCATATCCTGTGTGGGACACAGCAGGATGGCATGTGATTTCACGTTACTCAGAACAGTGTGCACTTTAAAACTTATGAATTGTTCTGCAATTTAATATTTTTAGAATACAGTTGACTGACTACAGGTAACTGAAACCACAAAAAGGAAAATGTCAGATTGGGGGACTATTGTATGTCAGTGAACATTATAAATCTGATTATTTGCAATTCCTGCATAATTTTAGAACCACCATAGTTACCTGGAACATCTGTAATGGCTCCTCAGTTGTACTAATTTACACAAGTCAATTTGTACATGATTTTATCAGTTTTTAAATGTAAAGATAATCATTTAGACTCTCAAGGACTAATTATAAATTAGCATTTTAAATGACCATTTTAACCTCAGGAATTAATAACTTTCACAACAAGCTCATTTATATAATGCTTTAAAACAAGAAGAAAAGAAATGTTTATCTTTAATTAGGACCAATGAAGTAAATATTAAAATACAGTGTTTCACCTGTGATATTTAAAAAATTACAACTACTTAGACTATCCTGAATCAGTGTCCTTTACTGGGTTTTATTGATAGCTTCATTGGTCGCCTCTGCCTTCGCACAGTAGCTGTGGAAGGATAAGTTGGTGCCTCACTCAGAAATCTGGTTGAGTAGGACCTGTGTAGTGTGCATACTGTTTGTTCTAGTAGTGGCACTTTTAAGACTCTAATCTTAGGAAGCTAGTCAGAAATAGAGAGACGTTTACACATGAAAATGGTCACTGAAGCTTTATTAGTGCAGACTATTTTGGGGGACCGTGCATAAGTAAATCATGATTATTCCATAAAGTGAAGTATTATGTAGTGTCGAATTATGATAACGAAGAGTTTCTTTGACATGGAAGTGCTTTAGGTTATTATTGAGTAGTAAATAGATGTATTACTATAATATATACATGCATGCCCATAATTTATTAATATAGTCAGAAAAGACTGAAAAGAACCAACAGAGATATGTTAAAATGTTAGAGGTAGAGGTATTTTGAAGTTCTGGTTTAGATCTCTCTGTATGTACCAGTTTTATATAATGGGAAAAAAATTTTAAAACTTTGTAGAGAATGTAATCAACACTTCTATTTTTAGGAAGCAGGATTGATTTACTTTTCTTATACATCTTTGGCATTCTAAGATGTTTTTTGAGTCAATTTTTTTCGTCCACCCTCTGGCTTTAAATTTGTGTCATGTGGAATTCCCATCGTGTCTGTAGTGTTCATTTGATCAAGCAACATATCTTTGGTGAATCGGTGCTGGATTTTTTTTAGATTACTATCGTGCCTTTTCCGTTACCTCTTGTACCTTCTTCTGCTGATACTTTCTCATAGGCTGTGAAATACTTCCAGGTCACTGTAGCCACAGGTTGGTCACTTTTATAAATACCAACTAAGATATTCCATGTGGGATTATTTTGCTGTAAGTCATAATATTTAAATTTCACTTCATTTATCTAAAATTATATCTTGGGTAAATGGAAACAACAACCTTAGATGAGGGAGAAATGTTAACTTGGAAATTTTTCTTGAGTTTTGCTTCTGTTCAGATACATGCGATAGCTTCTTTCTTTTCATTCAAATGACAGCAGAAGTGAGCCTCACAGTATAACCCGACAGTCAGCTTGCTATTCAGCCTTTCATTAACGTGTATTTGGACCAGAAGAAACTTCAGTAAATCTGAAAAAAGATAAAAAGCAATCTCAAAGACATGTTCATTTTTCTTAAAAACATTGCTTAAAGTTAAAATTTTTATGATACACCACTGAATAATTATAGAATTAATTTATAATTAAAGTAATATATGAATAGTTTTAAATGCCTGACATATGTTTAAACTGTTTTGTCTAGATAAACCTTGTTTATTTAATTGATCAAGCATAATTATACTTGTTAAAATTACCCAAATGAGTCTGTTCATCCAGATTGAGGGTCACTTTTTAGAATAAATCTTGGTGGTATTTTGTTACTCACTGCAATATTCTATTCTATAAAAGCCTAATTTTCAACTTAATGACATGTTTTGGTCAATTTTAATTTATTTTATCCTAAAAGCAATTTACCTGTCCATGCAACATTCATTTTAATATTCACAGACTAAAAAGAGCCTATCTACAACTGTCAAATTTAGAATGATACTTGCTTAGCTTTTTCAAAGTCTGTAACTTTGAGTTCATTTCTGAACTTAAGATTTGTATTTAAGGATATTTAAGGTTTTTTTTAAAAATATCTAATACTGACTTGTAAGGATAACTTACAAATAACTAACACTGGAAACTCTACATAACTTAAAAACTCAAAATTCTCGTATACTGAGAATTCGTGAGAATTTATTCTCTTCCCCGAATGCCTTATCTCTGTTACTCATAGAAGTTTCTCTAGCATATAGCTCTTCAGGCTCAAAGTTTTGGAATCATGAATTACTTGAAGTGCTTTGTCTCTCATACTTAGTCCTGCCTCAACTCACTCACATTTTTCCCTTTAAGGTTTCTCTTGGTTTGATCCTGTGTTCTTTTTCCTACTGTTCCTATTGTTCTCTTTCCTGTGGTTTTTTTTTTTTCCTATTGTTCTTTGTTTCATTTAGATTTCTGTACCTGGGGCTGATTGATTCTCACCATCTCTTCACCCACTTGTTGCTAAAATGTGAAGATGCTTTCAGGTAGGTTTGAGAGCTAGTTCTTTTCCCAAGCGATTGACTCTCAGTATTCCATCCACCCCAACAGCCTTCTGGGTACTTTCCTGACTAATATGCTATCAGCTGGCGAGGCACCCTGCCCCCGCTCATTCATCTTAGCCCTCATCTACCCATGGATATTCTAGGTCCACGGGGGCTCAGCTTCCCTCAGAAAAGATTACCGTCTTTTAGCTTGGTGGCGGTGCTGGCCTGCAGCAAATGTGGGGCCCATCTGGGCTGCTGAATATCAGTAAGCCCATGCCAGCTCTGTCTTAGGATTGCTTTTGGGAACTGCAGCCTTTCTGCAGTGGGCCACTTTTTGTAATTGTTAAATATGGTGAATATCAACCTTTGCGTACTTCAGCTTTAAATTGTTATAGAAGGTCGGTAGCCCTTCACTACCCCTGTACCTCTTGTTACTTCTCTCTCTAACATATTCAGCACAGCACAGTGACTTTCCCTAATTTTATTACTCCCCTGACTAAATGGTGGAAATTAGAATTCAGTTCAAACCTTTTATCAATTCACCTTACAATGTCTGCTTAACCTAGTAATCCATACCTGTCTCACAGAAATCAGGTTTATCTTCCTGTGCCTGATCTTATTTATTTTTATGTTTCCCTTTGTTCATTTTCACATTTCCAGAGTTCTCTATCATGTGCTATTTCAAGCCAAACATTTACTTTGAATTTTACCTCAGTTCCATGTCAGGTAATTTCTCCTCACAGCTGTTCCTAGCTTATAACGATTGTAATAGACTTCTCTTCTTAGAATCCATTTGACATGTGTTATAAAATATTAGGTCCAGAACTAGAAGTTCAAGCTCATTTAATTGAGTCCTTTTCCTGACTTGGGAATCTTTTGGGCCGAACATGTGATGTATAATGAAGATTTCTGCCAAGTATGTGGACTTGGTGGTTCTGTTGTTGGGCATTCCCGGTTGCTTTCAGTTATTTAAGAAGCTCCTTCTTGAGGATAATTAAGTGTCTGGTGATTAGTTGCTATACAGCAGTGAGCAAAACAGACATAGCTCTGTGCTTACAGAGCACACAAACTGGTGGGTGAGAACACATGTGTGTGTGTGTGACTATTTACAGTTGGTTTCAGAAAAGAAACAGAATATAGAGTATCATAAAAATGGGTAGAACCTTCATTTTTGTTGAATGTTTAAAGGAGGTGAAGTTGAAGCTGAGGAAGGGGTGAGAAGGGATCCCTGAGGTAGATAAGGATGCATGTGAGAAGGCCCCAAACAAGGATAAACCTATTTATCAGAGACTTTAGAGAAGGCCGGTGGCTCCCTGCGGAGAGTGGGGGGTGATGGCACGGTCACACGGCCGGAGACGCAGGAAGAAGCCTTCTACTGTATATCTTCTTGTATACCACGAGTTATTCTACATGCACTGAATACTTACTGACAGAGTTTTGAACAGAGTTTGAATTATTTTGGTGAGGTGGTGAGAAGAGAGGAGCTCTCTAAATCTAGAAAGGCTGATTGTCCACATTTGCTCAGTAACTTTCTTAGCTAAGCACGCAGAGCAGATACAGAGCCATTGTCTTAGAGCCGAAAGTTTGCTGACCTGATTAATAAAGTCTGCCACGCCCTGGAAATGGACTTGTATTCTGCATTGTAAAGCTGGTTCCTAGGGAGGAGATCAGCTTGTATAAAATGCCCAGGGCTTTGTGGGAGAGAAAGCCATGACAGCCAGTCTCTGTCAGGAGAGAGCTCTGTGGTACTGACTGGGTTCCCAGCCTCAGGAAAGGACAGTGAGATTGCTGTACCAAATTACCCCGAGCAGAGAAGAAGAGAAGGCAGACTGGGAATAAGCCCTGGGGAGAGAGTGGCTTGAACACCTGGGGTCTCGACTAGAAAATGGGGACATATGGGAAGAATAACTGATGATGGTAGTGTAAAGCGAGAGGCAGAGGGCCCTTGACTGAACTGAACACGAAGGGAAACTGGATCATCAAACTTCTGTAGCTTGAACAAGGAGCTGGGAAGGTACCATCCCAGAGGGCACAGCATTGCTGGGTGATGAAAGACCGGGAGCCTTGGGAGTAGCAGACTCATCGGTGCTCACCACCCCTTCTCTCGGTACAGTTGGTTTGCAGTTCTAGGACAAGTAAGGGCACAGCTAGCTTATTTAAAGTAAAAATTTAACTAGGACCATAACTGTACCTGAAATGGTGGAGGGGGTCAGTATGGTTACAACTGGCTTATGCTGGTATGCTGTTTGTTTGTTTGTTTGTTTGTTTCAGGGGTTTGAACACAGGGCCATTACACCGAACACCCTCCCAGCCCGAATTTTGATTTTGAGAGAGGGTCTTGCTAAGTCACTTAGTTCCTCTAGCTGGGCTCAAACTTGCCGTGCTCCTGCCTCAGCTGTATATGCTGGCTTTGAGAAGAACGGATTGGAAAGCAAGAGGAGAAATTGGGAAACCGGCGGACATGAAAAGGCCAATAGGAGTTAGGTGTATTAGTAGCAGAGTGATAGTTGTGGAGAGAACGGAAATAGTTCTTCTGTTAAAATCTCATTTTTTTTCTTCACAAGCTCCTTTGATTCTCTGCCTTCCATATTCAAGTTTGAGCTTTCATTTCTACTGTTCCCTGTTCTTTCTGTCCAGTTTACACATCTCTGATTTCCTCTGTGATTCCTCACATAGGTGATTTCTGGAGTCCAAACTCAGACATTGAGGAAATCAGGTGTTCCTTGTCAGCTATTTGTCATCCACAGGTTGGCTGAACACGCCTTGCATGTTTCTCTTCAGTCTTGTTGAAGCCTATTGGGCATACAAGTGGAGACCTCTTTTCAAGTTAACATCTTTTCATTAATCAGCGTTCTTCGGGTGTGGTTGTTCAACCTGTTACGAGTGTTCCTTCATACTATTTCCTGCATATTTCTCCATTTTGACCTTAGCAATATTATGAGAGTGTTTTTCAGATACGTAGTTAAGTTTCAGATTAAAAAAGAACATTTTTAACTACCAGTCTAATAATTTCATCAACAGTAAAACTATCATTATTGGATATATACTGGATCAGAGAGTTATTACAGAAATACTTGGCTACCAGTATCAATGGGTTCATTGCAAGCTTAGTTATTTGAAATCTCTAGAATTCATATCCTTTACCCTTTAAAATAACAGGCTAGCCCAACTCTGGAGTTCTAGCACCTTTCTTCTCAGAAGCGTTTTTCAAAGGGTTCTTTCAGTAATTTCTTACTTACTTCTGCATCTCCTTGGAGGTTTCTGAGGTATGTCCCATCTGAGCCTGTATTAATTTCTTGGGGTTGCTGAAAAAATAAAAAGTGTGAGGTTTAACCAGCAGAAAAATCTTGCCTCATAATTTTGGATGCTGCAGGTCTGAGATTAAAGCATCAATATTTGGGAGAATCTGTGGTGTGTGTCTCCTCTATCTTCCTCTCATGGTCTGCTGGCAATCTTTGATGCTCCTTACCAGTACACGGCATTCACCCTGTGTGCTTCTCTGTGTCCAAATTTCCCCCTTCTATAATGACAGTAGTTGCAGTAAATGAAGGGCTACCCTAGTACAGTGTGGCCTAATCTTACCATCACTAATTATATCTGCAATTGCTTTTAAGCTCTGATTTTTAAATTGGCTTACTTCTTGGTGAAAATGGAGTCTGACAGAAAAGAATTTCATTGGATAATTCTTTTCTGTGATGCCAGAGCATCAAATAAAAGTGGGAATGTCAAAATAAGTAAGCCAGGACTAGTGACACATAAGATCATGTTTGTTTAGTTTCTACTAGAAAGCTCTCAGAACACAATAGAAAGAGAACGGACTTACTTATAGCCAGAACCTCAATGTTCCAGACCTCAGTAGCTGGTGATTTCCGCATAAGACACAGGTCCTTTAGTGAGTGGATTGTGGTGTATCTTGTTCCTCCTACCAGCTGCACTGGCCTGATTCGTGGACATTAGCTTCCTCATGTTGTTCCTGCTTACCTCTGGGAACCCACTATCACCTCATATATGTCCAGAAACCATTATTCTCGCCGTCACAACCACATAGGACCAGCACTGCTTCCCTGGCTTCCAAATGTTTTGCATTTATAGATCAGGAAGTCCATTGGCAAAGACTCCCTTTTGTCATTAGTGATCAAGAGAAAGCAGTTTAGGTCAATGTGTGACTTCTGGTGAAGGGCATGTGTGACCATGCCCTCTTCCCACCTCTTTGTTCTGTATTATCCTTTGGGCCTTGAAGAAGCTCTGCCAATTCTTGGAATACCAGGAAGTGCCTCTTGACCAGCTTCTGACTGTGGTCAGAATACAGTGCTATCATTTTTTTTTTTTTTTTTTTTGCCCTCATTTCTCTACTATAAACATTTGATATTGAGTGAGAGGTCCCAGGGGAATAGATGACAGGCTTTATAGTGCTTTCTTCTCTGTACTTATGTTACTAACCCTGAGCATTTTTTTTTGCCCTACACAGAATAAGGGTTATCATGCACATAAATGGTTACAAACAGAATTGGAGCTACAAAGTGAAGATGCATTTTGGGGCTCCAGATCTGCCAGCCAGAAAAGTTCTATGATATAAAGCATTAGATTTTCTTATTACAGTCATACCTTGTTACTCAACTGCTCTGAAATGCGTTGAATTTGATAGTTGGTTCATTTTGATGGGAAAATTTTGTCGTGGCACTCATCGAGCTTGCCGATGTTGATCACCTTCTGACTCCCTGGTCTTTGTAGCTAAAACATTGGGAGGTTGTTGCTGTTGGTATTTGTTGTGCATCTCAGAACCAATTAGCAAGTACTGAAGTACTGCCGTGGAGTAGCTCATGGGAACGGGAAACTGTGTGCGTCTGTCGTGCTGAGGAGCAGCAGGGTCGGTAGTGTCCTGTAACGGTACAAAGGAGAGAGTGAAGGGAGCAGGAGCAGCAGCACCGCACATCTCCCACAGCCCACCCTGGGCACTTAGAAGAGCGAACAACTGAAGCAGAAATGCAGACCAAGTGGTAGGCGAGGACTCCTCCGTGAATTTGATCTCTGTGGTCTAGGTAGAGCAGGAGCTGCGGGAGGGTGAGATGCTGTTTGGCTTCTGCTGGACTTGTTGGTGGACTGCAGGTGGCATATGAGGGAACAGAGAGGTATAAGAGACGACTGCTACTTTTGGGCCTAAGCGACCCAGTGAACAGTGGTGTCATTCACTGCTGTGACACTGAGTGGCCATCAGGATTGACGGCAGAGTTCTAGCAGGGGAGCGCAGCTGCTCATATACCCTTCGCCAAACGACAGTCATCCTCTTCGACCGAAAGCACATTTTGGGAAGGTAATGCACACAGAGCTGTGAGGGAGGAAGGAGACACCAGCCTGGCCAGCCGGTCAGCTCTGTTTTGAACAGGCGAACTTGGACATTCACTTTAAGAAGTCACACAGACAAATGAATCTTCTAAAAACATCTTAACGGAGGGTTTGGAGAGATGCTTTTGCCGGGCAGTGGGTAGTGAAATTGCGATGCTCTTTACAGGGCAGTGGAGAACAAAACTGAGATGCCCTTAGACTCAGTGTCCTCACCAAGAAGAGGGATTTATCCCTCCTTTCACTGAGTGTTCTGAAGGTGATGTCAGGTAAAGTTTGTAAAACACAACAAAGGCCTGGCACGGAATGAGTACCTAATAAGTATCTTGAGTTATTGTTGCTGTTATTTTCTTTGACAAAATGAATATTATTTTAATAATTGATTTTAAATGTTTTGGAATGAGATCAGTTATAGATCAATACATAATAATGGATAACTTTACATATACATATGTACATAATATTCACACATATGTGACTTTTTCTTAGACATATAGAAAACTATAAAGTATTAAAATCAGTAATTTTAATTTTATACATATATTAGGGTGCTTTCTACATTGTAAATATGATTAGTGGTTTGTTTGCTGCCACATAAGATCTGCTATGGATCATGTAAATCAAAGTTCCCATAGAAATAATGAGTCAAAATGCAGAAGCAGGCAGAAGCAGGCAGTATTTAGATCACTACTGTTTTTCCTCAGCTCTACTTGAGTTAATCTTATCATAGTTTGCATAGCAAGACCTTTGATTTGCTTGGGTTTTCCCTTGATTTGATTTTCCCCTACCTTTTTATGTTAAAATTTATTCCTTTTATACCTAGTGTTTCATTTTTGGAACAACACATAACAATGGAACATAATAAAAAATTCCTCTCCAAAGTCTTGCTTCTTGAATTTTTCTAGGTAACATATATGAATTTCATGCAAAAATTCGAAAACTTGGCAACCTTCGACATAAATGGGTTAGGATTACTACCTTAAGCACATACTGGTATTACAGAAGTTTCTTTTCAGAACAGAGTCAACATATCCTTGAAAAAATTATGTCAAGACTCTTCTTACTGCATTAACAGAGAGATCTTAAGGGAGCAAAGGCCAGATCACTTAAGAAAACCACAGTCTCTTCTTTGGCAATAGTGTTGAACCTGGAGGAAAGCCAGATGTAGCCAGGATAAAGTTAGATTCCATTGCATGAGCATAATAGTTAATAATAGTTGATTGACAGGGATGTGAAAGGTGCCCTGTTTTTCTCCCCCTCCACTCCCATTCCACACTAACCTCTCTAGGGAATAAGCCATTCCTGTCCCCATTCCTAAAATTCCTTGCTTGAGCACCGCCAGAGGCAGCTGGACCAGTGCCCAACTATATAAGGGGGTAGAGGGATCTCTCTGAAAGGGTTGTAAGTCCCTGTGTTTACTTCTGAGGCGGCTCAGCAATCTCCAGACATGTTTAGAGGTGTATAAAAGCATGGGAGCTTCCCCTGCTGGTGCTTCTGTGTGAAAAATAACCTGATTCCTGTCAGTCACGTTGACCTACCTTAATACCAGGTAATCAGGATCACTTCTATTTCCCCTTAGCTGTGGGGGACATTCTTGTTGATAAAAATTTAGTTATTTTAGTCTTTTTTGGGAGGCATGCCTCAAATCATACATTATTTTGAATTGTTAAAGTTATATTTTGGGAGTGATTAGTACAAGAAAATTAGTAGCATTTGCTGTGTCGTGTTCCCCCCCCCCCCCCCCCCCCCCGTTTGGAAACAGGTATTTTCAGGATATGAACTATTGAAATAGTTACAGCATTCCAGAGATTCCTTCCCTGTATCCTGCATGCTTACATTTCAAGTTTGTATTTAAATTCTAAGAAGTATTACTGAATACCACTGAATGTAAGATTCTCTAGCATAATGTTTAGGTGAAAATTCAAATGCATTTTCCTCTTTCCAAGGAATCCCTCTTACTAGTACCCTAATGATTGCAGTGTTAAGCAGTCCAGTGGTTAACATTCGGTGTTGTCTGCAGTTTGGGTGGACAATTATTCTTTACCCTACATCTCACCAGGACAGAGCCGCTTGCTCACTTTTAATTACCCCATCTTCTCAAGTTTAAGAACTTGGCCAGAGTGATCCCGGAAAGTCACAACATTTTCCAGTGAGTAAAGTCCATCTGTTTCAGAGATCTTCACACCTATCCTTAACAGGACTGCAGTTCTCTTAAGGGTAATCAAGATGAAGAACTGCTCTTCTGTATGCGTGGTAAAGCATAAGGAGGTTATACACAGGATAAGATAATTCTTAGAGTGCATCATACTGTCTGGCAGGCTGACCGAACAACATGCTGCCTGCTTCATTCTACAGATTATGTTGTGGGTTTCAGGTGTTTTTCTCAGGTCAGTTTCCCTATCATTAATGCTGCAACACCTTTGCCGAGTAGATATCCACTCTCTCATTCTTTTATTACACCACGGTGTAACTGGCTCTGCTGACTTCCAGGGGTGGACAGCTAAACTCCAGTTTTAATGCTTTTATAAAAAAAGCTTTAAATATAGTTTCGGGAATAAGAAGATGGCAAATTCCTAAATTATATTTCTCAAGTGTCTCCTTTAAGCAGAATCATATTGAAATGTGTTACTATTTAACACAAATATGCTAATGTATATACAGTACTCGTACACATTAAGATGTGTGTGGTGGACAAATGCGAGTGTGTTCCCCGTGTATTTAATGACATAAGAAATCTGAAAGATACTTAGTTTCTCACTGTAGCACCTTTTAATAAAAGAAGGTGCTCGCCTTTCAATTTTAAAAATTCTTATCAAAAACTGCCTTTATTATCATCAGTTTCTAAGTGTTTGGATGACAAAACAGAAAGATGACTTGCGAAAGGATTCAGTATGATTCAGTAAACATTTTCAGAACATGAGTGTGTGCCAGCCACTCTGGTAAAGTCTGGAACACAGAGCTGAATACGCTGTTCCTGGGTCACCGTGTGCAGCGCGAGCAAAGAGATGGTGGAGTCAGATCATCCCCTTATGACAGGGGTGTAGAGTCACTGTTCCATTCGGAGCAGGTTGTTTTGCCAAAAATCGCTCGGAATTCTACAATTTTCTTTCAGGAAGTCACATTGGGACCGGACTTTAAATAAGGAAAGTAAGAAAACAAGGGCAGGTGAGAACACACACTGACAGGGAAACTGAGCAAGGAGAACATAGCAGTGTGCAGTGACCGAACAGGGACGTGCTGCAAAGGTTGTAAGATAGGACTTCACTTCCCTTTTCAGATCAGAGAAAGCCTGATAATATTTTTTTCATGTATGCATGGTCTTCACATTATACCTAGCACATCATTATCTTAGGACTTTGAGCAATGTAGACATTTTCTTTCTTTCTTTCTTTCTTTCTTTCTTTCTTTCTTTCTTTCTTTCTTTCTTTCTTTCTCTTTCTTTCTTTCTTTTGTTCTTTCTTTCTTTCTCTCTTTCTTTTTTTGAACAATGTAGACATTTTCTTTCTTCCTTCCTTTCTTTTCTATCTATCTATCTATCTATCTATCTATCTATCTATCTATCTATGTATCCATCCATCTATTTATCTACCTACCTACCTACCTACCTACCTATCTATTTTAGGTACTGGGTGTGGCACCCAAAGCCTTCACACTGGGCTGTATCCTACCCCTTTTAATTTTTTTTTATTTTGAGGCAGGGTCTTAGTAAGTTGCTTAGGCTGCATTCAGGCTTGGTACCCTCCTGCCTGTCTCCCAGAGTGAGAAAATTCTTAAGGAAGATATAGTGCAGGGAATGTGCTTTGAATGATGCAAACTGCAAAGGTTTTCAAATGAGTAATAAGGAAGATTTGTTGAGATTGAAGCCCCTTAAAATTCTGAAGGAGTAAGTTTATGCGCACATTCATCTGCACACACAGCCACATTACATGACCATCTCCTACTTAGGTGGACATCAGGTGACCTAGGTAGACATGGTGTCTGCCATTAATAGAACTCTTAGGATAGGGCAAACTCTTGACTTTTCCATTCCCAAGTATTTTCCCATTTTAGAGCAACGTCGATCATTTTTAATTCATATATTTCATCATTTTATGATTCTCCAGAAATACTGCATGTACTCTGCTGCTTCTGTATCACATATGTTCATTTCCTGATCCCACACTATAATAAAATAATCCACCAAACAATCTTTTAACACAAACTCAGGAACCAAATTAATATTATGAGCACATTGTGGTTTAGGAGACTCCTTTGGGAAAGGGGTCCAGAGTTTACCGAGTACCCCTGTGTGCTAAGCGTTGTGTAAGGAGAGGTCATGTATTTTATACTGTTCACTCCTTAAGGAATCTCTGGAAAGTAGGGGTTATTCCCAAACTTTTCAAAGCAGGGAACGTTCTAGGAGAGAAACTGAGGCTAACATGTTCTGTAATTGCAGCTTCGGGATTGAAGTGAGGATGGCTGGATTCCACTGCGTGTGCTCACTTTACTGTTGCTTCGATAGGTGTACGTGGATAATTGGAAAAGGAAGTGTCAGTCTAGGTGCTTAACACAAGGCCTGATTTACTCTAAAATCTGTGTGGTTTTTTTCATGTAGTGCTTATGTAGATTATTTAAACTTCAAATATTGTAAAAGTATTGTTTTCATTACTTAAAGTAATGTATTGTTTGAAAATGTTTTACCTTTTCACTGTAATTTAAAATTTTTTTCACTGCTTTGGCTTATTTTAACTATAAAGGTTTGCAGTGTTCATCTTCTGGTATCACAACTACAAAATTACCATCAGATAAGTAGACACATGAAGGCAAATAAATATAAAATGCTTTTCTAGAACTCTTAATGAGTTACTGATAACTCCGCACAGCAAAGCAAAACCTCTGCTTTGCAGTTGTATTTTGTAAGCATATTTCAGAATGAAAAAGGAACACTGGAATATACCTCGTTATTTAGTTCTGATAAGTTAATTAGCAGGACACCCCATGTAAAACAATTATCATTAAAATCTGCGAGTCCTGTTAGTATTTGCATAAAGTTGACAGCATATTTTCTTATTTGCACACTCCTCAAACTTTGAGGAAGGATGTTTGTAACTGTTTCTTCATAACAGGTAAGTTCGGGTGGTCTAAATATTTGTTCACATCTCATATACTGAGGGGATTTGGATCGTTTGAATGACATAGGATACTTACTACATGCCTATGTGTTTTAAGATCCAGACCCCACAGGAGGATTTTAGAATGATCTTGGTCGGATTTTTGCTTCATTGTTGTCGTTCGCACAGATTCTATAATACACTTCCCTTCTTTTAGCACTGTTTTCTTATCATCATAAATATCATCACTTCCGGAAGGAATATAACATCATTGGATAATGTAGTACTAGGTCTCTGTTTTGTTTCCTTAATTTGGCAGTAAACTTCAGGAGAGTAAGAGTCATTTATTATTCCTTGTATTTCACAGAGTAATTACAATTTTTATATAGCGAGTCTTCAGTATATACTGGATTTCACAATCGATTATTTCAGTACATAGTACATAACACTGAGTAGACAAATTGAGGAAAGCAAATTTCCATTTTATATATTACTAAAAATCCTAAATTTCTCATAGCTGTTGAGTGATTTATAATCAGCTTCACTTGGGTTTGTCTTGTCTGCACTAGCTGTGTTTTTGCTTGTTCATTTTGTGGTACTGTGGAACGAACCCAGGGCCCCGAGCAAGTGCTGCACCGTGGAGCTGCATCCCCTGTCCCCGCTTTTTAAATTCTTTATTTTGAGAGTGTCTAGCGGAGTTGCCTTAGCTGGCATCAAAGTTGCTGTCTTCTTGCCTTAGCTTCATGAATAACTGGGATTACAGGCATGTACCGCCTCACCCAACTTTACTAGTTTTCTATTTACCTTTATTAGGTCGATAAAGTTCTTATTAAAATATAGGATGTTTAGTTCTTATTAAAATATGTTTAATGATCTACCTGGCTTTGCAGCCTGAGCTCTGACCTTTACGGTTGAATATCCTTAATGGACTTAGATTCAGGATTCTGACCTGGGCAGATGGTAAGAGCTGTGTGGTGACTCACCAGTTTAGTACCAAGTTATAGGGATGTTAGGCCTGTGTGATCTTGGTTCTTCACTTCCTCACAATCTGAATTTGGGGTTTGCTCCCAGGGTTTTGTGTTTCTTGCCCTGAAATTTCACTTCCCCCATGACTAGTCCCTGACTTCACTTGTTTGCACTCCATTGTTTTAAATACACCATTGCATTTTTACATGTTGTTCCTGTGCCAGAATATCCTTCTGACTGGCAAGTCCTTCCTTAAGTGTCAAGGTGGCCTTCAGCCGTGTTCTTTCAGAAGCCGTCATCCATCCACTAGATCTCTTTGGTCTGCTGTGCTGTGCCTAAGCCCACACATCTATTAGTGCACTCACCATGCTGTATTCTCATCATTTGTCAACTGTCTCTGTCGGAGGTTTTTTTAGTTCAATAAATGTACAAAAGCATGAGCAACTTCTGCTCTTTTGTTTTGGATCATTTCCAATAACCTGTCCTGCATCTACTGGAGTTATTGTGGATACTGAGGTTTAATTCAGTCTACTAATGACATATGCATATAACTTATTTTTTCCCTATTCTATCTAATATTCTGATTTCAGTTTAACTTTAGGCCATGTTCCTGCTTGTTAATTGCTGGAGTAATCGCTGGTTTACTCTGTATGTAGCACATCTTTCTAAACTACCTCTCACACTCTCTTTGGACCTAATGTGCCTCTGCTTGGCTTTATTTCCCTTTTAGCCCCCAACCCTGTAACTATTTGACATAATAAATACATGGAAATTTTAAAAATCAACACTATAAAAATATTCCTTATATAAAAAGGATATTTAATCATAGTGACTATTGTTATTCTTATTTGGCTATGAAATTTTGTGTTTTTTTTTTTCATAAAAAGGAATAGATTAAAACTGCCAAGTAGTCTATGTTTTATTGAGGAGAAAATTTAGTAAATGACCTTTATCCTCCTCTCTGCATGTGGGTTGCAATTGTCATGGCTACTAGTTAGAATTTTGAGTCAATGATATGTTTGGTATCACGTAATTTAATTACCATTGAAACATTTCTTGCCATGTCTCAGCGGCATACATTATCATAAATTTGTTGCAGTTTTAAAAATGGATGTTGCTCCTTCAAAAATATGCACAAGATATATGTTATGTATTGCTTTCCTTTCTTTGTTTTTTGATCACTTATCCTATTCCAAACATTTTGAAATACTTTCTAAGTTCTAATTACTGTATTTTCCTAACTCTCGCCCTGGACTAATTGACTGACTAGTTGGTTTTCTAGCCTTTTTATTTTCTCTTTGCTTTTAATGTGGAAAGTTTGATGATTTGGCTAAATAGATGCTTAATGGATCTTAAGACACTTAGCTTCCATAGTTATCAATAAAACTTTTTGTTTTGTTTCACTGTATCCCAAGCTACTCTCCTATCCTCTGGGGTATTATACAGCAAACCTTCACTAATAAAATGTTTATAAATTACTGAGTAAGCAAAACCTCCTCACAGTTCCTATTAGCACGTGAGAATAGAACATTCCAGAGTATCAGTAACTTGATGTATCTGTGTTCTGTGCAGCTTTTATAATTAAGTGTACAGAAGAACTCAAGTTTGGCGCTTATATCTTTTGCTAAGAAAGGAGTATGTTCATTTCTTCTGCTAAACTTTATAGTTGTAAGTTACAGGAAGTGGTACTGGCATATACAATTTTTAGGCATTGATCAAGTTCTCTCCCTCCCTCTGTCCCTCTGTCCCTGTATCTGTGTCTGTCTCTCTGTCTCTCTCTCTCTCTGTCTCCAGGGCCTCACTGTGGCCTCACTGTGTATTTCAGGCTGATCTTGAACTCACTGTATAGCCTAGGCTGGCCTCACCAATCCTCCTGCCTCAGCCTGCCAAGTGTTGGGATTACAGGTGTGTGCCACCCAGACCCGTGCTCATTGGTTTCTTCAAAAAGCTTTGTCAGGGTCCCATGTACTAGGAGAAATGATAAGTGAATGGTGTTTGGAACACTTGATAGAAAATATTCCTTTAGGTTCTGTTACAAAGGATATCAGCATGTAGGGCGGAAGAACAGAGACACAATTTTAAAGATTTTAGGGGCTGGGACTTTGGGAAAAATGGAAGTGACTGTCAGGGGAAAAAAGAAGAAAAGAGGAAGAAGGAAGAAAAATCAGTTTTCCAGT
>PVLD010001851.1:65855-185850 GCA_004027595.1 Dinomys branickii | reverse complement strand
GGACTTTTCCACGTCTCGCCCCGGCAGCCTGGTCCGCCCTACCACATCTCCCCCGGCATCTCAGAGAAATACGCCCAGTTTAAACTTCCCAGCTGAGGTCCCGGTATTCACGCTCGCCAAGTCTGTCTCGAGCTGGTGGTGTTTATCAAAGAGGCTCGCTCCCTTGCTGCTTACCTGGTCGCCATCTTCCCCCCAGATTGTCCTAAAAACATTTTCACTAACATTGAAATCCATTGTTCAGCTTCTCCACTTTTTAAAAATACACATTTTCCGTGAGAAAAGTAGAAATGAGCTGAATTTACTTTACCTTATCCTGGAAACAGAAATTACATCTTAGAGTGGTTTATCTTTACAGATATCTACTTGGTTATGTATATACTTGAATTATTTCAAGTTGGGTAATAATATTTTCCTCTGTTGTTATTTTGGCATGGTCTTTGCTACAGCTAATGTTCATTTGCAGGCCAATATGTGATATTGTCTAAATGTTGAAGATAGAAAAAATCATCTTATTGTGAGATTTCTTAATTTCTTTATTCTTCATGATGAATCTGAACAATTAAAATCTTTGTAAAGAAAGTTTCCTTGTGTTGGTCATGTGGAATGATGTTGGATTTTCCCTAGCTGCTTTCAGCAGTACTGAACTCACAATGGAGAAGGGAGAGTGCAGGTACCCCAGGGGCCCCGAAGTGCCGCAGGGCAAGAAGCAAAACCAGAATGGACTTCAGAAGACTTTTTTTTTTTTTTTTTTTTTTTGGTACTGGGGGTCAAAATCAGGACCTTGTGCTTTCCAGGCAGGGCTATGCCCCTGAGCTAGATCCCCAGCCCTTGATGAGACTTTTAAGGGGATCATGGAGCCTCTGGATGCACTATGCTTATTAACAAATTCTTGCTGTAGGCAGTTAAGACTCACCTGTATCCTCTGAAGGGTACATTTTACTTCCTTGTAGTCCTAGATTTTTTGTTATTGTCATCTTTGTGCTGAATAGAGGCTGTAGCATCACAGTAGTTTGTTCTGTTTTGCTTTGTGTTCTTCAGGAACCATTGGTGGTCTTGTGACTACCACAGCCATTTGTGCTGACTACTTCCACTACTCTGCTCCATGTGGTAGTGTTGTACTGTTCGCTGCTCTTCCTTGTGTTAGTTTCTAGGCCTGGTAAGGTATTTTATGTGGACTGCCAAGACGAGAAATGTTGGCAGATGAGCAACCCTTAGGAAACACTTTCCCTCATCACTTATTTAAGCCTGATTATTTAAGAATGCTTGATAGAAAGCAAAGACTTTTTCGACCACTTTCACTGCAAAGGCCTCTTAACTGCTATACTGTTGGGAGGTGATACACCTGAGTTTTGTTTTTCTTGAGACTGATACTGAATAGTTTTGAATTTCTGTATATTCTTCTACCCGGGCCACTGGAGACCAAGTCTGTCATATTTTAAAATAGTTACCTAGGCCTAGGACATAGTACATCTTGATGAAACAGGATTATGCAGTGTACCTTATCTTGCTGGGTTATCTTTCATCTGCCCTTTAAAGTTCTCAGGTGTACCATTCAAATGCTCTACGCCTTTGTTGCAAACCTGGCATCTGTGGCTTGGTATGAATTAAATTGGAATTTTATGTTCTGTAAAATTGACATGAAGAAGAGAAGTATTTGTTTTCATACATGATCCTGAAGCAGCAAGTCCAAGTCTTAGCCTGCTTGGGTCTAACTTTTGTCTACATTAGGTTAGGTGGTCATTAACAGAAGGGACATGGTAGAGGGATAAGTAACCTCATGTTCTTTCCTGTCACACACTACATTGTTTCAAACCAGTAAATACAGAGCTTTTTAGTATGTGAACATGGGAAGTTTTATATTTGAATGAAAACATGATTTACTTTGCTAACATAATAGTTGCTAATATTCATTGTAGTGTCTATACTTTATATGAACAGTTCTGGTTTAGTATTGGTATTATTTTCTCTAGTTTATTTATTTATTTATTTATTTATTTACTTACTTACTTACTTACTTACTTACTTACCTACCTACCTACCTACCTACCTACCTACCTACCTACCTACCTACCTATCCTTTTGAGACAGGGTCTCACTATGCAGTTGAGGCTGGCCTTGAGCTCACTTTGTAGCCCAAGCTGGTCTCCAACTCATACCGATCCTGCTGCGTCAGCCTCCCAAGTGTTGGGATTACAGGTGTGTGCCACCACGCCCAACTTCCTCTAGATTTTTAAATTAGCAATTTATTAGTTTTTGTTTGTTTGTTTTTAGGCACTTCAACTGCAGCATAGTACAGTCCTTTGAGGGAAGCTTTATAAAATGAGGATAAAATGGATACAGGATTTCAGTAGCTTGAAAATAACACAGTCTTTTACCAGAATGCCTTTTATATTTGCAGTAGTCCTGGAAATGTGCGTATGGACTATGTACAGTGAGATTATAAAACTGAATCGTGATTTTGGTGAATAGAAGCCAGAGCATGTGGCTGCCGTACCCCAGCTGGCAGTAAGCTCTCCCTAGGTTTATGAATGTAGTTAGATGGCCCCCAACTGTTTACAAGACAGCAGAGGTGAGATCTTTGATTGACAAGTCAGAAATGCATTAGATCATTCTCTCTGCCAGTCTCTGGTTCATGCTGTTAAAAATGTCAGCCTCCAAGTTTGAATGGCAGCCTGAGGGCCTTAGAAGCTTTTTGTTTTCTGAGATGGAAACACAAATTGGATGTGTGCCTGAGCGCTTCATCCTGGGCTGTAATTTCATCTTTTAGCTAAGAACCACAAGGTACACGAGCAAAGCACCCTGTAAACAATAATACTGTGGGAAAAAAAAAATAAACAAGGTCGTGTTTCTGGTACGTTGATCCGATGGTGTCCTGACCTCTATCACGTTGAACATCTCCACTCTGATTGCTGTTCCCTTTGGCATTACAATGAGACAAAGAGACTGACATAGAGGAAAAGATTTAAAGTTGCAGTGTCATTGCACATTCCTTGTATTGGCTATGAAATATTGAACTGTCAGAATGTGACACTTGGTTTTTTAAGCAACCTTTCTTGTTTGAGGTGTGTGCAGTTCATTCCTTTCTCCCCCATTTGTCTGCCTTCACTGATAGGGTTGGAAATAGTTGCCTTAAATGCATGAAAAGGGACAACGTTAAAGAGAAGCGGTGCCAGTAAGACCAAATAAATGTAACCGTCAAACATAATGCAGGCTGTGAGCTGTGGGCAAAGGGGATTAAAGTTGGGTTCATGCATTAACATTGGGTTTATGGGGCACCTTTTGTCAGGAAAGAATCACAGTTCTGTTTTTGTGGAATTAGGTAGTTGGAAAGCTGTAATGGGTCAAGAGGAGAGATACAGTGACGTGGTTTGTCTATCAGACTGACACCCTTCTATGTGACAGTGTTGCCCATCATTAAAAAGCAACCCAGTGTGATTTTACTCTGATCTGGTCTGGTCTCGTTTTGTCTTGTCTGTCATGAGAGAGGGTCTTGCTGTGCAGTTCAGGCTGGCCTTGAACTCTCTATGTGCCCAGGCTAGCGTCGAACTCATGGTGATCCTTATGTCTCAGCCTCCTTAGTGCTGGGATTACAGGGGAGCACCATTATGTTTGGCTTGATTTTACTTATTACTCTATAATTATCTAGTGTCTTTGACAAGTGGTCAAATTGTGGAAAGGTAAAGTTTTAGCAGGAAAAATATTGTTTTAAGTGAGCAAAATTTGTATTTATAGTAAAAAGGACATAAATAGGTAATAATGGAAAAAAATATATTTTTTTAAATTTTATTTTAAAGATAAAAGAATGGAGACATATGAACCAGAAAAGGCATAAACAATACCAAAAATACAAAGTTATACAGAATATAGTAGGGAATTAGCACTGGATGTTGTATTACATAGTTATCTTCACATTAGTTAACTCAAAAACATTAAAGGAAATACCAAATTATAGAGAAGATAGTAGGGAATTTGCACTGGATGCTGTATAATATAAAGTTATCTTCACTTCTGTTAATACAAAAATGATGGAGGAAATACAGAATTATAGAGAACATAGAAGGGAATTAGCTCTGGATGCTGTCCTACATAATGTCACCTTCACCTTTGTTACTCAGTTACACAGATGATGGCCCATTTGATCATTCAGTTTTTCTCCTCCCTCATCTGCATTGCCCTACCACTCAATCAGTCATCTTCCCTGTGATAATAACTGTACTCCTGGGTTTATCTAAATCCTTGGACTCTTGCCTTGGGAAGAGATATAGCTGCCTCAGACTATACTATAACATACATGGGTGCATACGAACTGCCATGGTCAGAGGTGGGAAAGCACGTATACTTACAGCTCCACCCTGTCATTGTGCTATGGGTGGGGCTGGGTCCAGTCCATGAGGTGCCCTGAGCAGGGCCCTCAGCGGAGCAGCCACGGGGCCCACAGCGGAAGAGCATCAGGGCCCACTGGGGGGCAGCTGCAGGGCCCACAGCGGGGCAGCCGTGGGGCCCACTGGGGGGCAGCCGCGGGGCCCACAGCGGCGCAGCCGCGGGACCCACAGCAGAGCAGCCGCGGGGCCCACTGCGGATCATCTGCGGGGCCCACAGCGGCGCAGCCGCGGGGCCCACTGCGGAGCAGCTGCGGGGGGAAAAATATTATGCTCTTATTAGTACAACTAATTGCACACAAATAGAAAATGTTTTTTCTAAAAGCCATCACTTCTTTTTTTAATCAGATTTTATTGGTACATTGTAGATACACACAATGATCACATGCATCATAGAGAATTTGTGTTTTGCTCTCTAACTCAGACTTGTCTTAAATTCATTATGTAGCCCAGGCTAGCCTCAAATTCACTTGATCCTCCTGCCTCAGCCTCCCGAGTGCTCGGATTCTTGGTGTGTGCCACCACACCCAGCCCCATCGTAGAGAATTTGTACCTGTACATGATATAACTTCATTTTTTCTCCCATTTCCCCACCTTCCCTTCAACTCCTCCTCTCTCCCCCATCACTTACTTCTTGGAACATATTTTTAGTAATAGAATGAGGCTTGTAGGCGAGCATGGTGCATACCTGTAATCTTAGCTAGTAAGGAAGCTGAGGGAGGAAGATCACAAGACTGAGGCCTGTGTGGGGACTCTTGTCTTTTAAAAAAAGAAAAGTAAATAAAAAATGTAGAGAAATGTAGCTCGGTTGTAGAGTACTGTATGTGCTTATATCCAGAAGTTCCTGGCACCACTCCCAGTACTGGGGGAGGGCAAGAATAAGGTTTCTACTGCTTGTTGTAAGTTGTCATAAGTATATCTTAAAACAATAAATGTTTAGACAGATATGGTGGCACACACACTAATTGCTGTACTTTGGAGGCTGGGGCAGGAGGATTGTTTGAGCTCAGTCTGGTCAGCTGAGCAAGATCCTGTCTCAAAATAAAAGAAAGGCTGGGAATGTTGTTCAGTGCAAAGGCCCTGAGTTCAGTTCCCCAGCGCTATAAAAACAACAACAAACCTGGCACTGTCGATAGATATTCTTTTATCTTCAAGTAAAGTTGTTTTTTTCCTCCTCCTTCTTCATCTGTGGCTTTGTCTTTTTTTTTTTTTTTTTTTTACTTGGGTTGAACTCATGGGCCCTCTATCATTGAGCTCTACCCTTGGCCCCTTTGTGTATTTTTAAATTTTGAGACAGACTTTCATGGGGTTGCCCATCCTGGCTTTGAAATAGGAT
Source organism: Dinomys branickii (assembly GCA_004027595.1). NCBI lineage: Eukaryota > Metazoa > Chordata > Mammalia > Rodentia > Dinomyidae > Dinomys > Dinomys branickii. Next base: position 180,135 of record PVLD010001851.1, on the reverse strand, counting down.
TTTTCATGTAAGTCTTAGCTTTGTCATTGGTGGGGTTACAGCTGCATACCACCACTCCTGGCTACAAGTAAAGTTTTAACTGAGGATGACCTATCATAATTCTCCTGGAGTATTAAAAAGGTTTTTTTTGTTGAAAGTATTTTAGTTTGCTCTTATAGCAAACTGTTATAGATGTTTTGAAAGATAATTCATTTTCCCTCACCTATGCCAGTGTGCAAGAACTGTCCTTTGCCATGAATATGTAGAAAAATGCACTGGAAGAACGGCTTTAGTTGTTCATATTTCTTAATTCCTACTTGAAGGAGATGCTGGAAGGAGAGGAGCTAGTGTTTGTAAAATAAAAGCTTTCTCTCCTCTATTCAGAATTATGTCCTCATTTGATCTTTATAAATTCCATATAAATTAAGCTAGACATTCAGACCATGTCAAGCAGTATGTCTTGCTTACATTAAGAAACTGGAATTCAGAGTTCCTTATCTCACTATTTGATCTGCTTTACAAGGAAATAACTTAATTTCTCATGCCTCAGTTTTGTTTTCTTTAAATTTACAGTACCTTTCTGTATAGTTCTTTGAAATTTTCAGACAAAAGATGGTATTTTAAGTACCTGTATTATTAGTTATTCAGTACCGTTTGCTGAGTACTCCTATTTAAGTAGAATGATACAGGGACAGAAGAATTGAAAAGGAAAAAAGCAAAATTCAAGTAGCTTCTCTAAACTACCACTCATAGGAGATATATTGGGCCTGCCCATCCTGTGACTTTGTGTTCTAAATAACTTCAGTGAAAATAACTTTATTTTGGTCAAACATTTCTGAGGAAATGAGATCACATTTTTGTTACTGGACATTCCTTGAAGAGGAAGTACTTTTTACTTCGATGTGCTAGTATTATCCTCCCCCAATATGCATACAGATTAAAGGGGGAAAAGGTGATAGTCCTCCATAGAACTTTGTCTTAAGGAAGAAAGAATCCCAGCCAGAAAATCTCTTGATTTTCTTCTAAAAGTTAAGAGGATCTTAGGATTTGAATGTTTGCTGTGCTTTGAAACATATATCTTTTGAGATATATTACATGCCTAGCTAAATAAGTTTTAATTATTTCAGGAAAAAATATAGTGCTCAGAAGGTAAGAGGGAAGATATGTTAGGAACTAGATATGTTGTTTGTAAGTATTGCTCTTGTACTTTTGATGCATAAATATTGACAAGCATTTGCACATAAGCTACAAGAACCTACTGTCTTGAGTCGGGGAGTTTTCAAAAACCATTTTTCTAGAAATTGATTTCCCCATTGGCTGATTTCCAGAGGATGAATGAAAACAAGGCATTCTTTTTAATCTTGTAAGACTAAAGAGGAGTGCAAGTGTTTCTCTAAGAAATGAGACCAGAAATATGTGCTTTTATGGAGTCTCTTCAATCTAGTACCAAGAAACTACAGAATTTCTTCTCCCCTTAATATATCACTAATGCATCAGTTATGTTGAAAATGCCTCACAGTCTGTGGGCTTTTATACAGTCACACCTGCATAATAATGATTGGTCTTATTACTTAAACCCCACCCGTGCTTCATGAGCAAAAGTCAGTGTCTTGCCAGGTGTAGTGGCGCATGTCTGTAATCCCAGCACTCAGGAAGCTGAGGTAGGAGGATCACTTATGAGTTCAAGGCCAGCCTGGGCTATGTCGTGAATTCAAAACCAGCCTGAATTATATAGGGAGATCCTGTCTAAAAAAAAAAAAACAGTGTTTTTATAGAATCATAAAATTTCAGCATTGGAGTTGGGGGATCAGAGGGCCGTCTAGTTAGGTGTTTTTCGTAACACAGGAACCCTTCAGGAAGGGGTCGTCAAGTCTGCACTTGATCACCATAATCGTTGAACTTCTTTAGGGATCTTACTTTCTTTTTTGTTGTTTCTGTTATATTTTCATCAAGAAGGAGCCAAACTTTTGCTTACTCACTGATTCTAACTCTTGTATAGTAATATAAAATAATTTTCTTTTTCTTATACAGTTGGTACAGTTGGCCATCTTTCCCTTAGGGTCCATACTTCAGGATTCAGTCATTTTCACATTTAAAATGTAGTTAAACCTGTGATGATTACATCTGCGCTGAACATGTACAGGCTTTTTTCCTGTTTTGTTATTCCTTAAATAGCAACTTAATATTGTAAAATATTAACTATATAATTATATTGGACTCTGTACATTGTTATTAGTTATCATAAATAACCTAGACATGATTTAAAGTATAGTATATGAGAGGATATGCATAGGTTATATATAAATACTCTGCCATTTTTTCAGATGTTTGAGCTTATGTGAATTTTGGTATCTGCTGGAGCCAAGGATATCCAGATCCATGCTCCCATAAATATTGAGGAATGATTGTATTTATGTGTTTGATAGCTAGTATGTCTCATATCTTCTGTTCCTCAGGTTCAAATGTTCTGGTTTTCTTAGTGTTTGGAAAATATCAGTAACCATTTCTACCATTTTTATGACCTTTCTTGATGCTATTATTGTCTTTTTTTGTGTGTGTGTGTGACACAATCTTGTTATGCCATTCAGGTTGGGCTTGAACGCCCTGTGTAGCCCAGGTTGGTTTTGAACTCTCAGCAGTCCACCTGTCTCAACCTCCAGAGTGCTGGAATTACAGGCATATGCCACCACACTTCACACTAGTTGTTCTTTCTCGTGAACACATCCAACCAATACCTTGTTCATATTACAGTGTGGTGTGCATTAACTAGTGGCAGTGCTGCAGAAAATGTGCAGTAGGGTTGGAGATAGTAGATCAGTAGTAAAGCTCTGGCCAGGTTTATACAAGGCAGTAGGTTTGATCCCCTGAATCACTTTATTGGACTTAAAGTACAATAATAAATTATGTAGTTGTATAGAATATAGTGTAGATACATTTTGTTTAAACATAATTTGGATAATGTAATTTATTTACTGCAGCCTGAAATTGCACATACTTCTTTGATGTGGATGATGGGAAAATCTCTAGGAACTTAGCCTAAGTTTGTTTCCTTACCTTTTCTTTGAAGCCAGAAAAGCACATGTAAGCACTTTGACAGATGACGTAATGTGGTACCTTAACTGAGTGGTACAGGTATTTTAAACCTAACTCCAGTTTCTGAAGATGGTGAACATCTGCTTAGAGGTATTGTGGAGCTCCACAATGCACTAATTGAATTACTCTTTTCTGGAGTTGCCGACTGCACTAATTGAATTAGAATCTGCGTGTGTGTGTGTATGTGTGTGTGTGTGTGTGTGTGTGTGTAAGCATGCGCACACATGTGTAACGTAATTCCAAGCTTAATGGAGAGCCTGTGAGAGATGTGACTGATGGCGTGTACTGTGCTGCTATCTAACGGCAGCCTGTGGAACTACTACATGGTCTCTAGGGAAGAGAATGTAGTCATCTGATCTAGGGCCACCTCAGTCTAACCCTATCTGATTTAGTTCAAGAGGTTCTAGGATGTATTTCTAAATTGAAAAAGAAGGTGATAAATTTCTTCATGAAAAATAAAGGTTTTTTTAAGATGTAAATTTTTTTTGAAGCTCTTAAGTTGCATATATTCAACAGAAGTAAAAATTGTGAACCTTTAATTGTTGAAAAATTGATACAGGAGCTGGGTGCAATGATGCCTACCTGCAAACTGCAGCTACTCAGGAGGCTGAGACAAGAGGGTCACAAATGAAGGGCCAGTCTCTCTTAGCGAGACTGTCTCAAAATAAAAAATGGACCTAGCTGGTTCAATTCCCAGTACCACCCCCAAAAAGGATTATGATCATGTTCTTTCTTGCTTTTCCTTTTACATGAGATAAATGTAACAATGGGATTACATGTTTGAAATGTCTGGTATCATAGGAAGGATGAGTGATGCCAGGGGTTTATCTGTACTCCTTAAACAGACCTTTCTGATTGTCAGAAATCCTGAAGTCATTTGAAAGACATTGTGCAGTCTCAGATGTGTATGATTATACTTACAAAATATGAGAAATTATTATAGAAAAAACATAATTTTGTACAACATTAAAGCAAATACACGGAGAACAAACCTGCATGAACCATATTTGATTCATTTTGACTCTAGGCATTCTGACTTATAAAAATAGACCTTCACTGAAAAGAAATCTGCATAATCACTTGACTTATGGAACATCCATGTGTGTATAGATTACCATGTCCGTCATAGAAAAGATAATTTAAAATGAACTCCTTTAGTTTTATCAAATAAAAAAAACAAGAATAAAGTATAAAAAAGTTTAATATATCTGTCATTTTCATGATTAAAATATGTTTGAATATATCAGTGTTTTATAGGCAAATTTGTTTATTGTAAGATTGCATTCCAGCCAGATGTGGCACATGCCTGTAATCCCAGCATTCTAGTCATCAGAGGCAGGAGGGTCACAGGTTCAAGCCCAGCCTGGGCACCTGAACAGAGTAATGCAACCCTGTCCTAAAAGTGGAAAGGGCTGGGGTGCAGTCCTTAGTACTGCGTGGGTGAGGAAGATTGACCTACACAGGTTTCTTATACAGATAGCTGTCATTAAAATGACCAAAGTAGGATGTTAACGTTTTGTTTATTTTTTTGGTTCTGCATTTTTTATACAGGCCTTTTACTGAGTTAAAAAAATGGCATGATGTCATGTAGATCTAAAGCTTTATGAATAACATGGCCTTTTTTTTCGTTTTTGTGTTTTTGAGATGGTCTCACTATGCAGTTTAGGCTGGCCTTGAACTTACTATGTAGTTCAGGCTGGCCTCCTGCTTCAGCCTCCCAAGTGTTGGAATTACAGATGTGTGCCACCATGCCCGGCATAGTGTGTCCTTCCCATCATGAGCCACAGCTCCATTCAGTTCTGAGTGTCTTCCATGTGCCAGTTACTATGCAGAAGTTACTCTACAAAGTACTGAGCATGAATAAGATTAAGACACTGCCCTCAAGTAACTTTACTTATTCATTACACATTTATTTAGAACCCATGTGCCAGTCACTGTGCATAATTTGGGGTGGAAACACTACTGTTAATAACTCTCAACCTCCTCCCCCTCGCTGAGATTGTGATTTGGTTTAATAGCAGCCCGAGGGGAGCACTATACTCACTCATATCAGACATAGCTCATTTCAGCAGAAAAGAGTGATTTGAGTGTTCTGAAATACTTTGTCTTTTAAACAGTTTTTCCTTCTGCCTTTACACACCATCTAAGGGAGGAATTGTGTTTTTGATAGCTCTGCAAGTATAGCTTGAAAAGAGGTGGGTAACATTTGTTAACAGTGCCTCCTACTGGTAGATCATAGATTTTTGGTCCTTGTCCCCACTAATTGGTAGCGCCCACTTGGGGTTGAGGGGCTAGGGGATTCTTCTCAGACTATCAGTGGGAAATAATCTATTGTATACAAAGTATAAATTACTTCTTTTTTCTCGTTTTTTGGTTTTTTTTGAGACAGGGTCTCGATTCATAGTTCAGGCTAGTTTTGAACTCATTATGTCAGGCTGGTCTTAAACTGACAGCAATCCTCCTACCTCAGCCTCCTGAATGCTGGAATTACAGGCATGCACTACCATGCCCAGCTAAAAGTATTTTTTTAAACATTCTATTTCTAGAACCTGAATTGTCCTGGGACCAGCTCTTGGTATAAAAATTCATAGAAACCTGTTTTTCACAGAATGTGGTAACTCCTTGCCATAGTGCTGTAGTGTTAAAATTCACATTGGCCAGGTTGTTCTGTAAATTAAACACTGACAGCTACCCTCAGGGGAACAGCCAATGTATTTATGATGATGTGCTGATTACACAAAATACACTGCAAGCAGAAAACAGCTGCAGAGAACAAACCTCTTAAAAAGAATACAATTACAAATAGCACCCTCAGTATTTCTAGTAGTGAATGTGGAATACAGCATGCTAATGCAGGTTTCTTACTTAGTCTGCCTCAAAACAAAAAATCTGAAGGAGATAAGTTAAATTATGGTTGAAGGCATATGTAGTGCCAGCAGAGCAGTGACAAATTTCCTTTCTGAAGAGCATGGCTAGGAGTACACAGACTCAGGTGTACAGTATAAATACCCCTCTTTTTAAAAATGGGAGCTATATATATATATTAATAATATCTACGTGCATATATGCGCATGCAGGCTGTGTGGTAAGGGTTCTAGACACTTGAAGGATACTATACAATGAATTGAGCAAGAGGATGTCTAAATTGCTTAAAATTTTGAGTAGAAACGATGGTAGGATTTAAATAACATTTCATTTGAAAATACATCTTTGTGTTTTCAGTATTAATGATTTTGAACATATTTGCTCTTGGAGTTAATAAAAGGGAGTCGTGACTCTGGTAAGGTCTTTATGATTGCTTAGGTTCTGTTTTTCAAGAATATTGTGGTTTAGAACTGGAATGAGTGCATACTTTTAGGGAACTCAGCTCTCAAATATTCCTTCTATTCCTGTGTGTGGTCACATACACATAGGTAAGAAAATTAGAAAAAATGTAGTTGTCCATGTCTCTGTTTCTCTTTGTTAGAGCTAAGGGACTGTATCTATAAAATACGTCTCAACTGCTGAGCATGCTAGCATCTGTTTAAATCAGTAGAAAATATGTTGATCCTCCACAACATAAATTTACTCAAGCCAGCTGTAAGGTTTAGCAGAGAGACATAGTGATTGGAAACAGTTCACTTCACCTGCCTGAAACTAAGAATCAACTCTTCAGTATATGGATCACTGGTATGTAATAATCGACTATTATTGGTTTGTCTGTTGGTTTCTTTTTAAATCATTTTGGAACCTCCTGGAGTTATTTTCTTGGTCTGCTGACATCAATCCAGTGTGGCAGAAGAGTTGTGTATAATCACTTTGGTTTAATCAATAGAATAATTGATAAACCAGATAAGATTTAAACTGATTATAGCCCCTACAGAATTCCCCAGATGCCTTGGACTCTCTTAATTTTGACATGTGTGTTGTATACCCTGAGGATGAAGTGCAGTTTGAATTATCTGTTTTTATTTGCTTAATGATGGGGAGGGTGTTAAAGTCAAATGTTTAATTAACCCAGCAATGGGCTGCGTTGTCACTTACACACAGCTGATTGAGATATCTCATGGAGAATACTGAATAGGAATGATAATGTGGCACTGGGACGGAAGATTGCTTTTTCAATCCATTTGCTGGGTCACTGCTTTGAATGTCTTATTGGATGAAAGGCATTCAGCCTGGAGAAAAAATTCAGCATTTAAGAACATTTTGTTCTCTTCTCCCCCTTCAGCCCCCTCTGTGCTCAGAAGTTAACTAAAACAGATATGTTCTAGGTTTAATAAGCCATTCATGTACTAGTAAGTGATGAAGGTAGGTTGGTAGCCTCAAGCCACATAATTTCCTGTGGAAACGGAAAAACCGTACTCACCTCCAAGGTATTCTCAATGTGAGCTTTTTCCTCACATCCCAGTCGCTGCCATTACTGTGAGGCTGTCTTTAGTTACTTGCCTTTCTTCAGTGTTCCCTAAATGTGCAGCTACTTTAGGGCCACAGGCAAATCTTTTTCTCCTAAAGAAGCAAATTCTGTAGCATTTTTTGCTGTTTGATGCAGCTGATTGCTATTTGCTTGTGTCATCTAATCAAGTAATATAGTGAAACTGTTAAACTATTCAGAGATGAAAACTTGAAGTGAGATTATTATTCCTTTTGCTACTGCTGTTTTATAAACAACTAGTGCAGTGAGTATTTCATTTTGTTGAGAGACAGTTTGCATTCTGTTGGGACTAAAAAACTAGGCTAGGAAAGAATCTGAAAGCCACACCATCAAAACTGCGATCTAGGCAGTTGGAGTTTTAATGTCCACAAAAAAATACCTAGTTTTATAATTATATAAAAAAAGTTCTTTGAAGGTATATGAACAGATCTTTAAAAGAATTACAACTTTTCCTTCTGTATAGTTCTTATGTTTCTTTCTTCTGTCCCTTGAAGATCTGGACCAGAAATTTACAAAGTTTTTTTATTTGTAGTCCAGAGAGCACAAGAGGGAGAAGGATACAAGATTGATTTTCTCTTTTTTAAACTTGTGTCCTCTTGAAAACATGGTCTGGGTCATGACTACTAGGGGTGGTTTCCAAAGCAGTAGAAGCATGCAGCTACTTTTAAGGTGCAGGTTGGACTTTTGCGGGTCAAGGCGGACCAGACAAGTAGCTTTATCTTGAGGGACACAAGCAGTAGGCCGAATATAGAGCAGCTATTTCAGGAATCATGTAGGTCATTTAATTATCCATTATGATTGAGTGGCTAATGCTCTTTTGACAATTACGTGACCTTTGTTATTCCTGAAACCTTTCAGGGGTGCTTGTGGGTGGAATGACCCAGCTGTCAGTGCTCCCAGACTTCATTCTACTCAGAAGGAAAGGAGATGTTGGGAACCACTGGCATTTAGAAATGACTGCTTTCTTTACTGACCACTACCCAGAATGTCCTTTGTACAACAGTCCTGATAGCAACTGGTTTTGAAGTCAACCATTTTTTATTGTCTGCAGGAACAAAAGACATACATTGCTTTCCACAAGAGGGAATTTTAGCTGGACAGACTAATACCATGTAGATTGGCCATTTTGGAGTTCACACCTCTTGTACTGCAAAGAATAAGCACCATGATATTAAAATTAATATTTGGTATCTGTTACATCAATCATCCATTGTGAAACTCAGCAGTTGGTAGTTTTTTTAACCCCACAAAACAACCAGATGCTATTGATGTAGCTAATACCACATTTTTACTAAAAGTTGTTAAAATTAGCAGCTTTTCATTTCAATGCTAAAGTGATCATTAATTAAATAACCACTTTAAAATTGAGGTGCTGATCAAAGACACAAGAATTCAGGAACATTATGTCCCTCGCTTATTTTTTTCTGTAATGAATAAAGGATCACTAATATTTCCAAAGAAAATGTTTTACTCCTACTAAATGATAATAAAACTTGCTTTTGATAATTGTAGTGACTTACAATTCTCATAAAGTAAAATAATTTAAGTTTCTTCTTTAGATTGCAGACAGTGTAGAAATAATGACAGCATAAACTAATTGTAGGATGTCAGAAATATAAACAAATTGTATGTGGTTAGTAAAGTGGTGGAAGATCATTCTCTAGCATCCAAAAGTAAAAGCTATAGGCCTAAGAGAATACTTTTTTTTTTTTTGGAGAATAATTTTCTTAAAATAACACACAAACAGCCAGGTGGAGCACTATATACATGTAATCCCAGGAAGCCGAGGCAAGGGGATCACAAGTTTGAGGCCAGCCTGGGCAACTTAGCAAGTCAATTTCAAAAAAATAAAAGAACTGGGATTGTAGCTCAGAGACAGAGAGTGCACTCAAATGCTGTGCTCAGTACTGGGGGTGAGGGAGGAAGAGACACAAACAGTGTACAAACACGCTCTTTAAATAAGAAACCATTTGTGCTGGTATAGGAAAAAAAAAACAACTTGTCTACTGGAGAAAAAGAACAATCTTAAAATCTGTTACTCATCAAAAATCATTGTTTTAAGCAACAAAAACCCTACATCAAGATTGTTTATCCCTGGGGCAATAAAATTAGCCCATCTTCCCAGATAACATCTATTAGTCTACTACCTTTAGAGAAGGTAAAGGTTGAATCTGTTTGGGGTTTGTTTTCATTTTGTTGTTTGGTAATAACAGATGAAAAATTGGAAGACATGAATTGCTGTGTGTAACCTTTGACCTTGCAGAAACAGAAGCCTTATCTCTTCAATTTTAAATTTTTTAGGACAGAGCTACCTTGGTGTCTTGGAGACCTATAAAATGCAGTCAGTAGAAATATGTATATAATGATTGTTTTCTGTTTAAAAATGTAATTTGTCCCATTTTAGGTTTTTGGCTTTTGTAGCAGGGATGAAAAGGCAGGATTTAAGAGGAAAGCGAGGGATATTAAGTGTGGTGTGTGCAGGTGCCTTTTTGTTTTTAAATATATGCTTATTCATGTGTGTGTGTGTGTGTGTGTGTGTGTGTGTGTGTGTGTTCTAAATGTGGATCAAACCCAGGGGTGCTCTACCATCAAGCTATAGCCCCAGTTCTTCATTTTGAGACAAAATCACTAGGTTGGCAAGGCTAGTCTGGAACTATGATTCTCTTGCCTCAGCCTTCCAGGTAGCTGGGATTACAAGGGTTGGTCCTGTATCCCTGTTCTTTAAAACGTGCACTCAGCACCTATGCTAGGCTGTTTTTCAGCCTTGACAGCCAGAAATTTATAAAAAACAGTGAGGGGAATGGTATTTGTAGTTTTAAAGACCTGAAAAAAAGTTAAGTATCTGCGTAATTAGTGGGAAAGACCACAGGATAATAATAGCGTAACAGAATAATAATTTCTTAATAAGGAGAATAAAAACAACGGCTAGATAGAGGCAGTTCACCATGGAAATGTGTACCTGGACACAGATCTTAATCTGAGCTGGCATGGTTTTCAGAAATACGCTTACCTGGTTAGGGTAGTTTTATTTTCGTTTGGTAATAAAAACAATTTACCGAGTTAAAGGAACCTTAAGTTTCTTTCAGGATATTGTTGAATTGTAATAAAATGGTATCTGCCTTCCAAGGATGGTATCTGATGTAAGGAAAATCACAAAACAACTCAGAAACAGGATGAAAGAAGTTAACAGTTCATTAGGAGGAAGACATTTCAGCGCACATCCTAAAGGTTCTATAGTTCTCAGCCCAGTTTTGAGAAATCAGGAAGATCTACGTAATGCAGATGTCTTTCAGTTACAGAAATAACCAGATGTTCGTATTAGTAGAAGCAAATGTTTGCGTCTTAACTTACACAGAACTATATGAAGATCGCTGTATGAAATACTGTATAAATATGACAGCAAAAAAAGAAAATAATAGGAAAGAATCTGTCCTAAATATATAACCATGAGGATGTAATATCTTGAAGAGATCAACATTTTTTAAGATTCATCTGTAAGTTATATTTTCATTCACATGGTGTGCTTGGCTTTTTTAATGGAAGTCTTTTTATCCCAAATCCCCATAGTAAATTTACTTTCACTTTGTGCATTGTTACACTTAAACTACTATAAACATATATATGAAATTCTGTTGGTGTGACAAGAAAAACAACCTTCAGTAGTATAGAGATGTCTATTTTTCAAACCTATTTGAGATTTTTAAATATTAAGCCACATTGTTATAAATAGATGTGGTTTACTGACTGCATTATCATGTTAAGCAGAATAAAATGTAAAAAAAAATGCACATTTGAAAGGGTAGAGTGTAAAGTTTTGTTTGTTTTAAAATCATGACTTGAGAACCAAAAAACTTCGGTTTAAATGGAGTTTAAATGGACTGCTGATGTGGAGGATATTAACACAACTGCAAACTCTTTTGTATACTCCGGGTCATTGCTAAATTGACAGGTAAACCTTCGATTAAGAAGTCACAAGGCTGAATATGTTTAGACATATGTGTAATATCTCTTCACAGAACAGATGACTGTTTTAGCGATTTTTGTGGGAAGGGGAATCCCCATTTGCTGAAAACTTAGGTTTTGTAGCTAGACTTCTAATGGAAGATAGTAAAATGGTTTACTGTGATGCGCTCTGTGAGTTAAAAGGTAACAGAAGCGCTTCTCATTTATGCCCTTGCTTTTTCACTCCCTGGTGCAGTTCATCTCCTGTAGCCTTCTTATCAGAGCACCTCGGTGCTTAGTTGAGCTTGTTTATCTTAAAAGAGCAGGAGGCAGGCTTTTAGGGAGTAAGCTACATGTGCCAGTATAACAGGCACCAATGCTGTTTGACTTGAAAAACATTTGATCTTTTACATTAACAGCCCATGTCAGTGTAATAGGCACTACGGCCGGGCTGTTTGTTCAGTTTTCTATTATTCTAGCTTTGAAATAACTGTTAGTGCTGCTCCAAAATCTCCGTGTATAAAATTGTATGTTGGCTGTCCCCCAAGGACTCGTAAGTAAACAAGGTGATATGTGTGGCCAGAGGGAAGCTATGTTGTTGGCTTTGTTTTAAATAATAACCGTCCCTGTCTGTGGTTTTTGTCTGATCCCTGATGGTGTGCTGCATGATTTTGCTTGTATAAATTTGCAGAGGAATATCTTAAGGCAGAATTTTGTTACTGATGTATGTGCTCAGTAACTATCAATTATGAACTTTCATACAGTATTTTCTTCTCTTAATAATGAAACATTTAGATTTTATGAAGCTTAACATCACAGATCTTGCACAATTTCCCTAAATAAGTAGTTTGCATTATATTATTGAATATGGGCAAGCAAAGAATTTTAAGGGAGTATGTTCGTTAGACTTAAATTCTTATTTTGCTTTATAAAAGGTACTAGGTAATTTCTGTGTTGGTAATAGTTTGGCATTTGGAATCAGGTATCAGTATTAAAAGAACAGAAAAGAAAATTTGTAAAAATCCAATGGACATTTTCTTTCTCTTTGCAAATATCTCCTTTTAAAAGTAGAGTGGGAGCTTGCTATAGCAGTGATAGAATGGCAGCAGGTGACTTTAATCCTTTTCTCCTCTGTTTTGAAGAATTTTGTTTGTTTCCCCATTCTTGTAGTTTTCTATATGAGGTAGCACTACCAGGATGCTCAGTATTTTTTTTCTAATTTAGCCTAAAATACATTGTATACATCAGCCAGCACAAGCATAATTGATTTGAAAGGCAGCAGTCTCTCTGTGGAGTGTCATGTGCTGTGACATATCTGTAGTATCTCTGAATACATTAAGCACGTCAATGTTAGCTGTAGGTATTAAAACAGTAGTGTGTTTTAAGACTGTGTGCTGTGCAAATTCTGGCTTTTGAGGTAGTGACAAGTGTTTGCCTGCGTAGACAATATATTTTTCCCCCTGAGATCCCCACACACCTAGTTTCCCTCAAGCTCATCATCTCTGTCAGGTTAATCAATAGGCACCGTATGGCAGAGGGTCAGTAATCAGTGTCATCGTGCCTTTAAATCGTGTTGAAAATTTGCTTAAAGCCTGGGCCAATTAACATCGAGATGATGAATGGATGAGAAGATGGGAAGAGCCTGCGCTCAGGGGCTTTGTGAGGAGGAGATGCTCAGCTGTTGAGCAGCAGACACCAGCGAGTAAAATCAGCCATTCATGTGAGCCCAGTCCACCCACTCTTAATGATAATGTCAATCTAGCAAAATATATACACATTGGAGTTGTCACAAGTTCATAAATCAAAGGAGTTTGTCAAAGGCATTCAGATTAACGAGGCAGCAGCAATAACAAGTCAAATTTGCATAGAGAATTGCTCAAATCTCAGTAAATTATGATCCTGTTTTTCATTTGATTATTTGCTAATGTCTCAAGAGGGAGAATGATTATATTAGCATGCAAAATCTACTCCAGAAGTAGAAATCTGAGGTAGAGAGGACCAGCACACTATGACAATTAATCAGTTTCTGCACACTAGCATAGATGCACAAGGCCCAGAAATGAACTTCTTTTTTATTATTATTTCTCCTTGCTACTGATCCAAATGGTTCAGCTTGACAGAGACTTTATATTGCTTTAACAGTGTTCTGAATTGTGCCTGCAGGCAAGACATAGTTATGCAGCTATAACCAACCTATCCATCTGCCAACCAGATTGGAATTCTCCTATCCACGGCTTCCATTAACCCCCACTGACAGCTCCAAACAGGATTAAGAATTTGGAAGCATAAAAAATAGTTGTTCTTTGCAGATATACACAATCCCTTTGTATTTTGAGAAAGGTCGAATCTGTAGTGTCTTATAATTAGTGTCAGACCATGTAGCAGAGGGAAAAAACCTCGTTGGCAATTTTTGACGCTTATCACAGGAAGCAAGGCAGTACTCATGGAAGTCCTGTTTGGTTGTCCAGTGAGTGCTTTCCATTCTAGCGTTTTGTGGCGCTGTGCTTGGATCGATACATTGTATTACTAAATAGTAGCACTCCTTGAGAGATAGAACTGGTGAATCTGTTGAAGCGTTAGGAGTATATGGAGTCTTTGATGTGGTTGTGGTTTAATTATGTGAAATGATGTGCTGGAGAAAACTGTGCATGAAAACATAGCAGAGACTATTTTTTTTTTTATGAGAACTTGTACTTCAGATCCTCCCTGGTGCTTGAGTAATAGGATTCTTCAATCTGCTTCTAAACTTAAATGACCTTAGCTTTCCCCATTGTATCCTAAAAGGATTAAAATTTTTTTAAGAACAGTTTTTGTCACTTTATTTTTTGTCTTTTTGAGACAAGGTTTCACTATGCAGTTCAGGCTGGCCTCAAACCTAATATGTAGGCCAGGCTGGCCTTAAACTCACAGCAATCCTCCTGCCTCAACCTCTCAAGTGCTGGAATTACAGGCATGTGCCACCACAACCTAGCTAGATTTTATCACTTTTTATTGGAAAGTTTGAATAATTTTATTCATGTAACTAAGTTATTTTTTAACCTTCTAAAATAATAATCATTGCTGTTTTTGTAAATCAGCTGAGTACGGTGGTGCACACCTTTAATCCTAGCCCTTAGGAGACTGAGGCAGAAGGCTTACTACTTGTTTAAGGCCAGATTGGGCTACATGGAGAGTTCAAAGGCCAGTCTAAACTACAAAGCAAGACTGTCTTTGACAAATAATAAAACAGACAAAAACCCCACCAATTTTTATAAATTGCAAATCATGTACATTTGGAGGCTATAATCAACTCCAAGCCACATACAAAGTTACTGTGGAGAAAGTGTTAATCTGGTTTTACCAACTTACCAGTAAAGGTGACTAGATGACGTCTGCAGCTAGTTAGAAGAAACAAGCCTTAATATCTGCCATTTGCCTGCTGATGAGCAGTTGATTCCATTTTTCAAATGGGTTAAAATATCAGTTATGATTGGCCACAATTTATTTGCTTTACTAAGGTGGTATGATAATTCCAGTTACAGAATCCTTTTAATTCTCCCAGTGAAGACTGTGATGTAGGTGAGAAAATGTTACTTCTGGTTTTGTAAATGTTAGTTTACATATTTATAACAGACATGCTGTTCAGAACAAGCTCAGACTTTGTACCATCCAACCTTGAACAAAATACTAAGAGACTGCTTATAAATCATTATGAGTGGTTTGACTTTTCATCACTGGATAAATGAGATTTCCTTTGCTTATAGAATCAACTCCTAATTATCCATATCAGGAATTGTGTGTTCAAATAGATGGCTGATAACAGAGAATACATCATTTACTGGATCTTGGAGACCATCACTCTGTCTGTGTGCTACCATCCAAACATCTTTACTTCTTGCTTTGGGCCAAAACAAAAGCCAGGAAACACCTCTGGAAAATTAGGAATGTCTGGGTTATTCCCTGAAGAACTTTCCTCATAAATCAAGAGTTAGCAAGCCTTTTCTACAAAAGAGCCAAGTGATAAACAGTTGACAGCCTCAGCCTGTGTGACCACTTCCTTCGGCTGTGAAAGCAGTGTGAAAGCAGCCGTGGGTAAGAGGTAAATGAATGGGTGTGGTTGTGTACCAGTGAAACTTACTTGAAAAAATGTGGCACAAGCCAGACCTTGCTTATTCCCACTCTAAATGATCATGCTGGCCGTATTGCTAGTGGGAATAGTCAGACTGTAGTGTTATTGGTGAAATTTCTCTGTGTGGAAACCATTTTTAAGGTAACTGGATAGTGTGGATGTTAGGACTTCAATTATTTATTGAACATCTATTATTTGTGTAGAATGTAACATGTTGGTGGGTAGAGGGAGCTACAAGACATTTCCCAATAAGGGCTTCTTACTGGTTAATTTAGAGTTAACAATGCAAAACTGTATCTAATTAAGTGCCAGATTGTGTGAATCAAGATAAAAATGTTAAGGAATTTCCAATAGAGTAAGATGGAGTAATTGCATGGTTTCTAAAGAGGATGACATGTGAACCTCACTTTAAGGCAGGCTGTATGGGATTTGATCAGATTAAGTGATCTTCCTGTGTTTGTAATTGTCAAGTGCACTAGACTGGAATTAAGGATCTTTCCAGACTGAAAGTATCAAGATCAAATCACATATCTGTGAGGTTTATGGAGAGACTTGGTTAAGTGGAGCAGAAGATACATGTTGAGAGAAATAACTTGGGTGTAATATTGACAGAAAATTCTGGAAGATACTGAAAAACAAACCCAGAACTTCATTTTTTATATCATAGATGCAAAGAGCCACTAAAAGTTTCTGATGAAAAGGCCATCATTATATTAGTGGTGTAAAGAATAATCTGGCAATAGTATTTATCCAACAGAAGTTTAAAACCCACGTACATTATGTTCATTTAGTGTTGAGCTATTGGAATATGACTCTGAAAAAGAAACTAGCTCTGCGGTGAAGGGAGGGTGGAGTGGGAAAGTATGTTCATCTATCTACACATGACGCAGAATGCGTCAGGTACAGATCAGGCAAGGACATCAGGAGGTACCGTGATGCAAGGAGCACCATTAGGGTTGTTGAGGTTCTTGGAGTGCAAAAAGTAGGGCCAGACTATTAACATAGATGATTCAAAAGAAAGGTTTAGACTGGAAATTGTTTAGCTGTGTTGAAGGAAAAAAATGAGCAGACGCTAACTCGGAGGCCTTAAATCTGGGGAAAAACGTTGGAAGGAAAATTTAAATGATAAAAGTGTGCTGAGTTTATCTTCTGAATTACTTTTTATGTGATTACTTTTTCTTTAATTCACCCCCAGCTACCTCTGACAACCTTTTATCCAGAGCACGTCCCTGACATCTCATGCATCCAATTTAGTAGTATTTCATTTCTTGACTTCTCTTTAACCAAACATCTATTACTGTCTGCCACAGCAGTATTTCATTTTTTAACTTTATTCTAACCAAATCTCTGTTATTTATGTCTGCTGGTGTTAAAACCTGAAAGCTTCCTTTTGCAGTTATCACTGAGACTCATTGTGCCTCTTTTAATTCTTAGCAGGTAAGCTAGGCTAAGAAATAACTATTCCAGTTGATACAAAATGTAACATAACAGAATCTTTTTCAGAAGTATTTCAGTATGATACTGCTATTTGTAGAATGTTGTTTCTCTAGAATCATAACCACATTCTGATAAAACATTCTGAGTGTTGGGAATGCATTATTCTCAGCAGTTTGCTTAGGGTTGGCCTATGGTTGAGTGATGGGATGTATATTTTAGCTGTGTTTGTAGATTTTCTGCCTAAGATTTAGCTTTTACTTATCTGACTTTTCCCCATTTCTTAACAAATGTCGTTCTACATTTAACTTACTATTTATTTTGAAATAATTTCAGATGTACAGAAGAGTTATAAGAACAGTGCAAAGAATACCCTTATGTCCTTCACACAGATCCGCCAATGTTAGCACAAATATATTTTGTTTATATATACACACACTCACATACATCCATTTACATACTTTTTCTGACCCACTTGAAATTTACAGACATAGTGTCCCTTCACTCCTAAATTTTTTAATGCATGTGTCTACATCTAGAAATCACAGTACAAATTATCAAAGTCAAGAAATTGATAGGATAAACCATACTGTCCCTCTGCAGTGGAATAAAGAGAAATGCTAGTATATTTAACAACATAAATAGAACTCAAATATATTGTAGTAAGTGAACAAAACCAGATGCCAAAGTTCACATACTATGTAATTTAATCTATATGACATTCTGGAAAAGGCAGAATTACTGAGTTTAAAGAAAAGAGTCATTGGCTTTCAGTGGTGGTGGGAGAGCACTGCTTGCAAAGGAGCATTACAAGGGAGTCTGGGCAATGGCAGACTTGTTTCATACTTGACTTGTGATAGAGTTATACAATTGTAGAAGGTGAAAGATTTATATGATCTGAAGAGAAATCAGAGTATTAGAGTTATGCAGTTGTACACTTTTTTTATAATTGTATGCTTTTGTCAAAACTTACATGGAACTGTATACCAAGAAGAGTTGGATTTTCCTGTGTATACATTTTAAAAGTGGGGAACAGTCTAGAATTTAATGTGGGGCCAGGACATATAGCTCAGCGGCACAAGCGCTGTCCTGGGAGCGCAAGGTCCTGAGTGCGATCCCCAGTGCTGCCAAAAAGAAAAAAAGAATTTAATATGGACAGTGTGGTTAGTACATCTACAGGGATTGCTCAGACTTTTTTCCAGTTGCCCCAATACGTCTTTTTTATGGGAAAAGGAAATCTTAGATGACAAAATTGTTATATCTCGTTGGTTTCCTTTAATCTGAAAATTTTTTATTGTTAAGAATAGTCTTGTAACCTTCTAAGATACCCTTCATTTTGATTTAGTCTTTTTTTTTATGAGTAGATTTAAGTGCTGTGCTTATGGAAGGATGACGTAGAAGTAATGCTGATTTCTTTTCAGCACACCGTATCAGGTGGCATATAATATTTATAATGTTAAGGTGGTGTCCGCCAGATTCCCCAATGTGAGGTCACTGTTTTCCCTTTGTAGTTATTAAGTGTCCTGTGAAGAAGTATTTTGAGATTATATAGCTACTCTGCCTCTTGTCAAACTGTCGCCTGCTAATTTTAGCACCTAAAGATCTTCTCTTGCTTGTATCAACTAGTCACTCCTAAGCAGAATTTATTAGGCAGAATTTAACTATTGACCCAGGCAGTTAAGCACGTTGCTTATTGGGACCCCTCATAGACAAAGGTGCCAGGAACAACCGTTGGTGCACTCTCTGGAGTGAAGTTGAACTGCCTGCAGAACCACTGAGGTGGCCACTTAGGGACGACTGGTAGTTCATCATTCCCAGCCACCCTTTTTTTTTGGCGGTACTGGGGATCAAACTCAGGACCTTCCGCTTGCCAGTCAGGTGCTTATTCCACCTGGCTATATCCCCGGACCCCCAGCCACCCTTTCATTGGCACTCTGCATCTCCTCATCACTGTTAGGAGGGTACCTATTTCTTATCCTTGGTGTGTTGTTTATTGCC
The DNA here is from genome assembly GCA_004027595.1 of Dinomys branickii. Taxonomy (NCBI): domain Eukaryota; kingdom Metazoa; phylum Chordata; class Mammalia; order Rodentia; family Dinomyidae; genus Dinomys; species Dinomys branickii. The sequence goes on along the minus strand of PVLD010001851.1, from coordinate 161,167 downwards.
TGTACCTCTGTTTTCTGTAACAATAGCTTTGGATGTTTTGGTTTTTAAACTGTGCATGATGAATGGCCCAGAATAATAATGTTGGGTTGATCTATTAAAAAAAGAGCTAGAAGTTAGGTGTAGTGGTGCACACCTGTAACCCCAGCACTCTGGAGGCTGAGGCAGGAGGATCTCCATGAGTTTGAAGCCAGCCTGGGCTACATAAGCATGTTCAAGGCCAACCTGCACTACATAGTGAGACCTTGTCTCAAAAATAAATAGTAAAATAAAATAAAATGAGCTAGAACTAGCTATAATAGTGTTTATATTTTTCTTTTTCTTGTTTTTTGAGTTATTTTTACCAATATTTTCTGCTTTCATTTGTCATGTTTATAGCCATGAAGGGGTGAAAAGGAGTTGAAACTGTGAGTTCTTCGGTTCCCACCCCCTTCCCTGTCACAGTGTACTTTCCTTTTTGTCTTCACTTCAGGAACCTTTACCATCAAGTGATCACCACAGATGCAAAATACCGCGCTAAGCCCTATAGGAGATTTCTGACCCAGAGGAGCCCTTGGGGTCCTGGTCTGTCACGCCAGCAGATAGTGGCAGCAAGTAGGCACTAGCCACAGCGGCAGAAGAGCCTTAAACTATAGTGATTTTCCTCTTTCAGTATCTTTTAAAATATAATATCTGATAAAAGCAGGAAAGTATTAGCTTACATTTAAGTTTAAAACAGTAATGATTAGAATAATTTCATACGTGTATGAAAATAGTTAGATGAACTCACATAAGAAATAATTTCTGGATCTAAAAATGAAGTCACCCTTCAGTTAGAATGTGGTGATTGTATGTAACACAATGAATATATTACCAGTAAATTCTATGTTAATGTTACAACTGTAATTGTAGAAAAAAGAAGCCAAATAACGTGCAATTTGGATTCTCTGTATTTTGTCTTGAAGGTAGTGATTTATATTATGTTGACTGGCAGATTTCTAGCACTTTTAAGCTCAGTTTTTAATTATTACTATTTTTTGTTTTACTCTCCACAGTATATAAAAAAATTCCATTGATGTTTTAGGTTTTTTTAGCTGACATTTGAAGTGATAGTGACAAAGAATGGACCCCCTTTTACACTAAGAACTGTGCTACCTTAATTTTATAAAAGAAAATCAAATCTAAGCAGAGGAAGAGAAAACTTTTTTAGGACCAAGAGTTGGAGATCTGTACCACCCAAATATTTACAATAGTGGAAAACTACTTAAAAGAGAAGGTAAAAATCATGGTCTAAGTTGTCATTGCCTAAGGGTGAGCTGGAACTTTCTTATGTCTAGTGTCAGCCTGTGTTGAGGGTGGCAGATTTGACTTCTACTCAGTGTGACCTCATGGGTGGGGTTTAAACAGATGAGACACTTCCCACCATATCTGACTTCCGTGTATACACCCGGGCATCTATCTTCCTTCTGTATCTGTATGTCACTATCCATATAAAACTTCAGATGAGTGAATGCATAAATATACATGGTAATACAGCTCACAGAGTTACAAATGTAATTCAGTTTACTCCCACGGAATAGGATTGAAGAGAATGAGAACTGAATTAAAGCTTACTTTCTTCCACAGAATTCCTCAGAGAGAGAAGACTGTAATAATGGCGAACCCCCTAGGAAGATAATACCAGAGAAGAATTCACTTAGACAGGTATGAAATTCAGACTTACTTAAAAATAAAAAGCTATCAACAACCAAACAAAAGATAGGAAACCCTTGCCATTCTTCCAACATTGGAGCTTAAAATAAGAGTGCTCTAAAGTTGATCTGGCCATGGTCATCAACTTCAGTCAGGTTACATCATTTTCCAGTCATTTCAAAAACATCCGAGGTGCAAAAGTTTAAGACAGTTATATGTAGGGAATATTAAGAAGAAGAAAAGTTTCTTGTTTCAGGAAAAAGAACTAAAGTGCACTTTAAATACAAATGGTAGAAGCCGGGTGTGGTGGCACAGACCTGTAATCCTAGCACTCAGGAGGCTGAGGCAGGAGGATGGTTCCGAGTTTGAGACCAGTGTGGGCTACAAAGTGAGCTCAAGGCCGGCCTAAACTGTATAGTGAGACCCTGTCTCAAAAAGACAGACCAAAAAACAAAACCAAGTACAGATGGTAGAATAGTTGCCTCTAAAACCGAATTTTCCTGTTAAGATTGCTTATACATTTAAAAAACTAATAACCAAAACAGAGTTGCCTATAATTAGTTCCTTTTATTTTGTTTTTGCTTAATAGGAGTAGAGGTCTCACCTCTAGTGCAGGGGACCCAACCCAGGGTTTCACATATGCTAGGGAAGCGCTCTACCACCGAGGTATATCCCAGTTCTTTTGAAGTTTTATTTTGAGACAAGAGCCAAGTTTTCCAGGCTGGCGTCCAACTTGTGGTCCTCCTGCCTCAGCTTCCAGAGTAGTTGGGATTATAGGTGTGCTCCATTGCATCAGTGAGGCGGCTCCTGACTAGTTTTTTTGTTTGTTTGTTTGTTTGTTTGTTTGCGGTACTGGGGATCGAACTCAGGACCCTGCGCTTGCTAGGCAAGCACTTATTCCACTGAGCTATATCCCCAGCCTGACTAGTGTAAATAATATCTACATCTATCTCTCTGTGTGTATATATATACATATATATATATATATATATCTGCCTTATTTCCAGAAAAGTAGTACATTTTACTTGTGAAAATTCACTGTTTGATGCTTTGTGTTTTGTTTTGCTTTGCTTTGCTTTGTTTGTACCAGGAATCAAACTCAGGACTTTGGGCTTGGCAGGCAGGCGCTTGTGCCACTGAGCTATATCCCTGGCTCTTTTTTTAATTGATTGATTTGGGGGAGGCATACTGGAAGTTGAACTCAAGACCTCCCACTTGCCAGGCAGGCACTGTGCTATTGAGCTATATCCCTGGCCCAATTGATTGGTTTTTTGAGACAGGGTCTCAACTATGCAGTTCAGACTTGCCTTGAACTCACTATGTTGCCCAGGCTGCCTCAGCCTCCCAAGTGCTAGAATTACAGGTATGTACCTCATGGCTGGCTTCCTTTTTGAATATTAACGTGTCCAAAATACCAGCCAAGGGGCTGGGGATATAGCTCAGTCAGCCAAATTTTTTTCCTTTTCACTGCCTGTAGCTGCCTTTAACATCTCCCTTCCTTACTGGAAACAAAAACAAGTACGTGAGTGTTGGTAGAGAATAAGTGTGCGCCACCTATTTTGTTATGTTACTAGGGACTGAACCTAGAACCTCCACACTGAGTTACTATACTTTTAAATTTTTTTTTGAGTTGGGCATGGTGACGCAGCACTCGGGAGGCTGAGATAGGAGGATCGCTGCGAGCTCGGGGTCAGCCTGGACTATATGGTGATCCTAGGCCAGCCTGAACTACATAGCAAAATCCTCTCTGACAAAAATGACTAAATTGCCCAGGTTGGTTTCCAGCTTTCATTCCTCCCGCTTCAGCCTCCCAGAGTGCTAGGATTTCGGCATGTACACCAACTCCCCGCCAACCTATTCATTTTAAATGTAAGATTCAGTAAAGTGTGCACCAATAACAGTAAAAATGATTTTAATTTACTTGCATTTATGGCATTGTTCTGTGACATAGAAGAGAGATAATACTTGTTGAGCACCTACTGTGAACATAATACTTGTTTAATTCCAACAGTAACCCTGTAAAATTGCTAGATACAGTGTAATTTCCAATTTATAGATGAAGAAAAGGACTTAAATAGGTTAGATGACTTTAGTGACTCAGTGATTTGAAACTCAGAACTCACTGTTGCCAAGATTGGGAGGGCTTCTCCTCCTCCCTTTCAGACCCATTTGCCTATTGTTCAGTGAGGGAGGGAAGCACTTGAGGCCATGGCACGTTCAGTTTTAGTTTACTATGGATAGTACTTTCTCCTTTTTTATAAAAATAATTGTTTTGAATCAAATTGAGTCAATTCAGGAAGATTTGTAAACAAACATGTGATCAGTAATTGAGGTTGAAATAGTTTTAACTATTTGGAGAGAAATACCTGATCTGTAACCCTAAATCAATAGAGCATTACTGAGTAAGATACATTTGGAGGCAGAAATACTCTGCCCACTCTGCGGAAACAACTGTAAGAAAACAAAGACACAGCAAAAAGTTTTGGCAACTTTATTTAAGCTAACAAACGAATTTTCACTCCGCAAAGTTATAAATTAATTTTAATAGGCCGATCCAGATGGTCCATTTGGAAAATGGATAGGCTGATCTGTTGAAAATTAAACTAAATTTATCTGTCTCATACTTCAAACTGAAGTGAGAGAGAGAGTTGTGCTTATTAAGTCCAGCACGTGCAGATGGACCAGCAGGTCACACATGGGACTAATCTGATTCATTTTAAAAACAAATGCAAACATTATTGAATCATTTTATACTTGGAAGATCTGTTGTGTGCAATATTTGAAGGATTTGATGTTGCTTTTTCATTGCTGTTTTAGCAGGTTCTTTTCACCCCCTCAATTTTAATTCACCAGTCCCCCTGCCCCCATGCTCCAAAATGATTTCTGTAATATCTGTCATTCAGTGCTGAGATCCGAGCCCTAGAGATTAATTAGGTCATGAGTGCCGCCACCCCCGCCCTGTGCCTTTCTTTGTAAAGGGTTTTATCTCCATTCTTCTTGTGAAGAGCATGAACTCAGTGTTCTTGGAGAGAGAAATGGCCTTTAGAAACTGGGAAGTAGGAGATCCTCCTGGGGCCCTCAGAGTCTTTTAGCTTCTGGGTGTTTTAACAGCCCCATGAATGCAGATTTGTAAATTTATTGCAGTGCCATCTGGTTTTTTGCTTGAACCAGATTACTGTTGGCTTGTGTCTGTCTATTGTGGTGGTCACTCCCTGGGAGCTTGCCCTCCCAATCTTAGGAAAGAGTGATGAATAGCAGGGGTCAGGAGAAGCAGGTCACAGGGCAGCTGTCCAAGACTGCCCTGAACTTGATTACCCCACTACTGATTTTTGTTTAGACTGGACATAATACTATACAAGCTGTTTAATCTCTTCCTTTTCTCAACTGCAGATGAGAATAAGGAAGGACCATTTGCTGCCCTCTTTGTTTGTTTGTTTCCCCTGTAGTCTTGTTCTATGGATGAAAAGATGGTAAGGTTGCCAATTTACACCTACTGTTGATGTGAGAGTCAGTCCTTTAACTTGAGATTCTTTTGTAATGTTTTTAATGGGATTTCAGGAACTCTTTTTCACCTGAGTATAAACAGTTCAGTTACATTCTAATATTTTCATATTGTTTTAAACTAAATTATAGTTCAGGTTTTTTATTCTAAGTAGAGTTTTGCCATAGACAGGATATGACCACATGTTAATTTGTGGGGCTGTTTAAATATTGGAGAAGCTGAAAGAAGGGTTATCATGTAGTTTTTCCATACATTAAAGGGATAATAATAGGATGTCAGTTTGACACCTAAAATAAAATGGACAAATTCCTTGAAAAATATAACTTAAAACTAACACGGGATGAGACAAAATTTAAGTAGCCTAATGTCTATTACATACATTTAATCATCAAATGATCATGCAGTTCCACTGGTAATTTCAACAAGCATTTGAGAAAGAAATAATAAAAATCTTACACAAACTTTTTCTGAAAGTAGAAAAGGGTACTTCCTGACAGCGATTCCACACCTGGCAAACACTGTTACCAGAAAAGGAGATACGGAAGGAGGCATCACCTCCTGCGTCCCGAGTCACTCCTACACCTACTTTTAATTTTGGGTCCAGGGTGCCAGGCTGTGGTGGGGAGCGCACCCTTGGGAAAGTCAGGTTTTCATGGTGTGCAATAGTCTCGTCTTGACATTAAGTACAAACTTTTATTTAGAGCATGTACAGTGTAGTTTTTTTTTTCTTTTCTCCTAAAATGCAAAGCCAAAAAAATCATAGCCACTATTTTCATAGCTCTTACTGCTATCTGTTATGGAGGGCAAAGGCCTGGCAGAATACATTGGAAGTACTCATTGCTTTTTGAAAATGCAGCATTACAACATGCAACTCTTTGCTCCACATTGGTGCTAATGGGATCTGTCAGCCCTGCCCTTCTCTGTAATTGAGTAAATTGTGGCTGCTGTCTAACCCTTACCCCACCCCCGTCCCTTTGTGTGTGTGTGTGTCCACTTTGCATCCTGGGAACGTGGACAGTGCTAAATAAAGCATTGAGGAGAGCTCCCTGAACTCTTTGAAAGCAGCGTGATGCCAGCCCTCTAGTTATATTTCTTTAAGTGTTTACGTTTTTCTGTAGTCTCTCTCTTGTGTGGCTGGAACCCTGGGGATGCAAAGCCATGAGAGAGGCCAAGAAGCTAACAAAGTAGCTGTCTCTCTTGTTAGCTTGTTCCTTTATTCTTTAAAAACAAGATAAAAACCATCTGGCTCAGGGCATTACATTTTCCTCTCGCGTGCACCTCTATAGAGGAGACTTCACCTGCAGTGAGGGTTTACATTGATTAGGGAGGGGGCAGTAATTCAAGCTTCCCTCCTCTTCAAGGATACTTTGTAATCTTTAAGGTGCTGACCCACAGAGTTAAACTGTCAAGGGAGGGTAAAAAAAGTATATTCTTCCCAGGAGGTAACAGCTGCCAGGTTTTCAACACCTTGCACACTTCTCGAAAAACGTCACAATTGTCAGCTGAAAGAAAAATGACTGTGTTGTCCTCTTTTAGTCACGGGGCCTTATAAAAGGAACTACATCGCCTTTTAGAAGGAATAATAGACCCCTTCTTCCCTAGTATATCTCCCTACCCCCAAAAATTCCTATGGTTTGTTCTCACCTTGGAGTAGATTCACAAAACCAGCGGTGAGGAGCTCGAACTTAAAACAGCCAGGATAAGCACGGAAGTCTGATGGGCACAGCTTTGTACACAGTTGGGTGAATAGGAGGGAAATAGCACATCACTGACAGACGATGACATTATAGTGTGTATTAACACAACAACAACGACAACAAAAAGTCATTCATAAACCAGTGAACTGAGAGAAAACATACTGTATTTCTGTTCTTTGGAGGACAATTTGTTTTCAAGCAGCATCCAGATGGGTAAATACCATGACATTTCCTTTTTTCAAGAGCCACTTCTTTTCTTTCTTAAAAAGAAAATCAAACCTCACAGAATTTACTTTCTTTAATAGCTCTGTAATGTTCTTATAGGATGGCTTTCTCTTCTTCGATTTGATTGATGAGGGGAAAAGGTTTAATGAAGTCCCTGCTATCAGGCAGGCAGGTTTTTTTTCTATTTGTTTTAAGTTAGTCATTTTAATTGTATTGAGTAATTAGAAGGTACACGCAGCCAAGGGAGCTTTGTTCTGATAATTGCTCAAGAAAACCCGTTCCCTATCTGCCATTGCTTTGTGTTGAGACACTTCTCCCTCTAGTGGCAGTAGTAAGCACTTTGGCTTGGCAGTAGACAAGGTGTAATTGCAGTATGACAAACTATGCTTAAGGGACTATCTTGTAAATAGTTTAGGGTTTGGCCTTATTTCATTATATATGTGATTTTTTACACTGTGAAAAATCCTACCTCTTTTCTTTTTCCAGAAGTGCTTTGGGCTTTGGGTGGAAAAAAATTGCTTGAGATGTTTATTAAAAAAAATCATAGTGCATTCTGGGTAATGTTTTGCAGCTTGACTTAATTTTAGTCATCTGTTTTAATTACCTATTTATAAAAATGCTTTTGCATTTGTAGACATTATTTAATACTTTGGAAGAAGCACCTCATTTGAAATAAATAAATAAATTGTACATATTTTAAATAGTCCATGTAAAAGACCTTAAAGGTAATTAATGTAGGTCTCTTAAGTAAGACAAAAGTGATCTTTCTGAATCTGATGAAGTGATTTGTTTGTATAACTTCCTACTTCTGCAGAATCCTTCAGAGTCTAATAACATTTAAAAAAAACATGTTTGGCAATTTGTACCTACCTACAAAAACCCTTCAAAAAAGAAGCAGTTTAATAACCAGCTTTCTTAAAATTACTTTGAGGAAGGAAGACTGTATAGGGGGTTGGTATTTTGTTTTATTTTTATTTCAGTGTAATCATTCTTTGATAAATTGTGTAATCACTGGCTTAGTAGAAAAAATATTATTGAACTCCTGGGTTGCAATGACCATAAAAAGTATTTTCATATAGAGAGTTGAAATACTGTGAGTAAATTATAAAGGAAACAGTTTATATGCTGATCAAAGTCCATATGGGCCCAATTCATTTTGCGTTTAGTGCTTAATCTGGATGTACCATTTTTTAAAAAAAAGAAAAAAGGAAGAGAAAGAAACAGTGTGCCCAGCAGCACAAGTCTTTTTTAAAAAATCTGCCCTAAGAACAACCATGGAATGAGATTGAATACAGCTTTGCATCTCTTGAACAAGATTCCATAGCATCTGTGTGGCTTCTTAAAGCTCAGATCCAGTTTCCCTACATTTCATTTTGTAGTTTGCCTTTTGTATCCCATGTTCTTGCTTAGAACATGATTTGATGTTGCTGTATATCTGAAAGTCCCGGTTCTTCCCACCCCACCCTCAATTACTGGCCATTTTCATTATAGTAGATCTTGTTTTGCTATGGGGCTGTTGGACAGATTTCTTTAAGCAGCTTTTTGCAAGGTTAAAAGAATGCACCCTGGTAACAAGTTTGTGTCATTTTAAATATATACCTTCTAGTAAATAAGGAGAAGCCTGGCAATCAATCCCTTTTAGTGTGTTATATGTTTCACCTGACAACTAAACCTTCTATTGATTAGCCATTACTTTGTTAGATAATCCCATGTCATTGAATCCACTGTAAAAAATTAAACTCTTTAAAATGTTTTACCCTAGCAGCGGTGTGAAAATTGAAAACTTGTTCAGAATTACAGCCTGCTTTCACAAAGAAGGTAATTTTCAGCAAGGCATCTTACTGCTTTATGCTTATATGCTTTATATGCAATATAAAAACATACTCAAGCACTCCAATGCAAAGCTCTCTCTGCCTCTGGTTCAGGAACAAAGCTACCTTTTTCAGATGGTGCATGGAGACTGAGCCTATCTTGCCTGCAGCTTTTATAGTCACGAATTTGATTTCAAACAGGAAGGAGCCTTACAATGGCAAAACAGTGAATGTTTTGGCCTTTGTATTCCAGAGTGATCAAAAGACTATGACCAGTTTTAGTTTGATGATCTTTGCTACTAAGTTGGGACATAAGAAAGGCCACATACCCATTTTACAGATAAAGTGTCAGAAAATAAAAGGCTTTCAGGGGCTGGGGGTATAGCTCAGTGGAATAAGCGCCTGCCTAGCAAGTGCAGGGTCCTGAGTTCGATCCCCAGTACCGCAAAAAAAAAAAACAAACAAACAAATAAAAGGCTTTCACTAGTCATTTTCTACTCTGCATACTCCCTCAGGCCTAGAATACATTTTCTGAGTGTAATGCTCCCTTTGAAATGCTATGGCCATTTATAAGGGGGAAGAGGTTAATTCTGAAGGAAAATAGTTTTTCAACTTTCATAACATGTACTGGGTTTTTTTTTTTTTTCCGGTACCGGGGATCGAACTCAGGACCTTGCGCTTGCCAGGCAAGCGCTTATGCCACTGAGCTATACCCCCAGCCCCCTCATAACATGTAAAATAGTGTGTGTGTGTGTGTGTGTGTGTGTATGTGTATACATATGTACCTCACTGAGACTTGAACCCAGGGCTTCACATATACTAAGGATGTGCTCTACCACCGAGCCCCCAGAAATGTCTTTTCTCCAGAGAAATAGCACCATATTTTTATTAATTGAATAAAACACTTATTACTACTTCCCCCTAAAATTATACCTGCACATACTTTATATGTTTTTGTTGAGAGTTTCATGTAGTAAGTGATCCAGGTATTAATTATATAAGTTGGTGAATTTATGATAAATTTGTCAGTGTAACCACCACCACAATCAAGCTTTATAAACTTTCACTAACAAAGAAAATTCTCTTGGTCATCTTCCCAGTTTTCCCACCCCCACTGAGTCAAATTTTGATTGGCTGACTGTCTCTACTAGATTAGTTTTGTCTTTTCTGAAGTTGTAATAAGAGAAGCATGTATTTTGGAGTCTGACTTTTACTCAGTGTAACATTCATGAGAGTCGTCTGTTTCTGTATATATTAGTAGTTTGTTACTCGGCTCAGTAAATATGCCATACTGTTTTCTGTTCTGCTTTCAGTAGGCACTTCAACTGTTTCTGTCTTTAAAATGAGTATTGTACTTACTGGCTATTCAGATACTTCCTTTTGTGAAGTAGCAGTTTTTTAGTCTTTTTTTTTTTTCCTCCACCCCCCCAGTACTGGAGATTGAATCCAGGGCTTTTGCATTAGGCTATATCCCCAGCCCTTTGTTTTTAAGGACAGGATCTTTCCAAATTGCTGAATTTCTAAATTTCGTAGCCAGGCTTGAACTTGAGATTCTGCCTCAGCCTACTGAGTTGCTGTGATTACAGGCACTCAACACCATGCCCAGCTAGTTTTCAGCCGTCTTCAGCCATGTTTGTCTTTTATTGGTGACTTTTAGAACTCAACTTTTGAGTCCTGGTTGCCAGTTTTTTGTCAGAGGTATATATTCTGAATATTTTCTCACAGTCTTTGGCTTGCCTGTTTATTTGTGGTGTGCTTTAAGAAATTTCTAATTGTTTGGATGAAGTCCAGCCTATGGGTTTTTTCCCTGCTTACTCCATGAGTAAAAATACATTATTGTTTTCCTATAGAAGCTTATAAGTTTCAGCGTGTACATCCCAGCGTCTGATCTACCCTAAATTAATTCTTACATAGCTGGATGCAGTGTTGGGCCGTTAGCTGCACCTTACTTTCACTCACACTTTTCAGAACCATTGCTGTGCTTCCCTTTCCCCCGAGTTACATGGGCACAGGCGTCAAACATCAGTTACCTCACAGTGTAGTCTGCTTTTGAACCTCCTGGAGCAGGTGATGCTACTGGGCGTAGAGCAGTGGGCAGCTCCGTCTGAGGTGTGACCCATTGCTGCTTCAGTTCCTGGAGACAGGGCCAAATGAGAGTCTCTCTTCATACTCTTGATTATTGGACCTTTATATTACAAGTCTTGAAACAAAGTAGAATCTTCTCCTTGTTTTTAATGTTGTTTTATTATAGATACTTCGCATTTTAAAACAAATTTTAAAATCAACCTGACAGATTCTATTAAATGCAGTGCTTCATTTAAGTAAAGCAAGCATCTTAACAATTTGAATCCTCTGGCTGGTAACCATGGTATCTCCACTTTAAGTTTTAAGCAGTGTGTTTTAGTTTTCCGTGTACATTTCTTTCATGTAGCTTCAAATTTTTTTTTAGATATTTAATGCTCTTCAGTGCTGTTGTAAATTTTATTCATTCTGTTACTAGAATATAGAAACAATTGATTTTTGAGTACTGATCCAATTTTCTGTCACTTATGAATGACTTTTTTAAACTTCTTGGGTAACTTATTTGCCTTTTGTTTCTTTTCCTTGCTTTTTTTGGATTTGACCTCCAGTGAGTTTTAACTGAAGTGGTAAGAAGACATCTTCACCTTGTTCCTCCATTTGGCAAAACAGTATTAGGTCTTTCCCTATTGATTCTGGTGTTGGAAGTGTTTCAGATGCCCTTGATTAAGGAGGATACCTTTTATTCCTAGCTTGATGTGGTGTTTCTTCTGTGTTTGTATTTTTTCCATTTGTTTGTGCTGGAGGTGAACACAGGGTCTTCACACTTGCTGGTAGCTGAGTGGCTCTACCCTTGAGGAACATCCCCAAACACTCTTTGAGATTTTGAGGCAGGGTCCTGCTACATTGCTCGTTCTGGGCTTGAACTGTGGGTTTATTTGCCTCAGCCTCCCTAGTAGCCAGGATTACAGGTAGGCACAGCACATAGCATTTTAAAACTCTTCTGGTACCCTTACTCTCTTCTCAGGCTGCAACTATACATTTGTTAGATCACTGGAAATTGTCCCACCGTTTTTTTTACTGATTCTTTTTCTCTCTATTCTTTAGCTTACATGATTTCAGTTTCTCTGCCTCCAACTCATCGGCCTTTCCCTGGGCGAACTCCAGCCTGCTTTTTTAAGCCTATCCAGTGAATGTTTAAATTTAAATTACAGGTGTGAGACAGGAAGATTTTACTTAAGAGATTGTATTTGTTATAGTTTATTTAGAACTTTTAAGTTCTAATTTCCACAGTTAGGTATCTCTGGGTCATTTTTTAAAATTTCTTTGTTCCTTCAGTATGCATCATAGTTATCTGCTTTTTCACATGCCTAGTTGTTTTTATTTTGAAACAGGGTCTTGCTATGTAGCCCTGGCTAGCCTTGAATTAGTGATCCTCCTGCTTCAGCCTCCCAAGTGCTGGGATTACAGGCATGTATCACCATGCCTGACAAGTCTAGTACTTATTAGTTGTATAGTGAACCTTGTAAATTATACATTGGAGGAAATATAAATTCTTTTATTCTGATTAAAGTATTAGCTGGTCACTGTTACCTTCTAGAGGCTTGGTTTTATACTTGATAAGCCAGGTGTGTTTTGGTTTTGCCCATAATCCTGAAGCAGATCTGTTAGTACTAAAACTTACTCCTTACTCTCAACTCACGGTTGTTCTCAGCTTTGGGAAAGCTTGAGCTGCTACTGTGTGTCCCTCTGATTTAAGTGGAATCAGATTCCAAACTCTAACTCCTCTCATGGGCAGTGACTGGAATCTGCTTAGGTCCTTCAACCAGGAGCCCTCTGTGACTACATAGTATGGATGTGTGTCGGGATGTGTGGAGCTGCCTCTGTGTGTCCCCAGGCTCCTCCCGCCTCACCGCCCCTCCCTTCCGGGGCTTCTGTTTTCAGCTGCCAGTCACTATGGCTGCCCAGCCCTGTCCTGGGAGACCTTGAGCCAGGACTTTCTGATTAGATTCTGGTCCCGCCCCACACCAAGTGGACTGGTGGGTGTTTCTGGGGGAGAAACATAAACACACTTCTTGGTCAGTATGGTGCTTTTTCAACCTCAAGTTTCTCCCTCCTCTAAGTGACTCTCCAGTGCCTTTACATAGTTGTAAAGTATTTTCCTGTAGTTTCAGGCACCTAAATGTTTCTGTCTTTGTTGGAACCATACTTCTTTGACATTATAAAGTTTCATTTTAGTCAGTAGATACCGATTACTTCATAAACATCAGTTTTTGAGACAGGGTCTCACTGCCTGATCTTGAGTTCACTTTGTAGCCCAGGCTGGCCTCATGGCAATCCTTCTGCCTCAGCCTCCCAAGTGCTGGGATTATAGGCATGCGCCACCACATCTACCTGTAAATGTCTTTTCAAAACATAGTTTTATTAAAATACATTTGTATTGTATGTGTGGATGCACTAAGTGTTTGTGGTATTGGTCATTGAAGAAGAAATACAGAGCTGTGAGCCAGGTATGCGTCCGTAGTCCTTATTTATAGACCACATTCACGGTGCTCTCATTTCCTTTCTTGAGGGGAGGGTACCAGAAACTGAACTCAGGACCTCATGCTTGCCAGGCAGGCACTGCACCACTGAGCTAAACTCTAAGCCCCTAATTTATTTTTAGTATATGTTGAAATAATTTCACCTTAAATGATAAAGAATAAAGCTATCCAGTGGATTAAATTTTTAAAGTTTAACTTGTGTAAAAAGAAATCTAATTTTATAGTATTGACAGTGGCTATATACTTCCAATAATAAGTGCATAAATAAGTGGGGGGAACATCACAACTCTTCTTTCTTCTGGAGTTCCAATTAGTGCAGAAGGAAAGAGAAACTTTAAAACTTCACTATTAGAACACCATAGTAAAAATTACCATAGGCAAGATCCACCAGTGGATAATAGAATTAGCAAAGGTTGATGTAGAACAGTAGAGCAGAGTTTCCCCTGATATATTTATACTTAGTAACTCCTGAAGAGAAGTTTACAGTGGATATTCATGGTAGACAGGATCTTAACCAAATGATCAAGGCTGTCATCATCAGAAACAGCAGCACATCTCCTGCTGTATTGCATTGAGAAAGGTGTCACCTCCATAGTATCCTCAGTAATGACCTTAGTGTGTTCGTGAGAAAACTTAGACTTCTGAGGGAGATGCTCTGGATTAATGCTGTAGTCAGTGCTTTTCCAAAAGAGTCAGTCTTCAAAGGCAAGGAAAGACTGAGGAATTGTTCAAGACTAGAGGGGAGTAAGGACACGTAACAGGTACAGGGCAGTGTGTTTCTGAATCAGTTTCTGCACAGCAAAGAGACTGCAGAGGAGCTGCTGGTAAAATCTGAATAAGGTCTGGACATGGTATTGTACCACCTTAGTGTGTTTTGATAAGTGTCCTTGAAGATGTTAACCTAGGAAGCTGGGTGAAGGGTGTGGAGGAGCACCACTATTTTGCGACTGTTCTGTAAATCTAAAACTGTCTTACAATTTTTAAAAATGATTTGTTATTTGTTTAGTGAGTGACAGGGTCTCTCTATGTAGCCCAGGCTCACCTCAAGCTCTCAACAGTCATCCTGCCACATCTCCCCCATGCTGGATTATAGGTGTTATTACTGGTTGTGAAACACTCCCCGAGAAAAGGGGAAAAAAAACATTGGTTATGAGGTTGTTCTATGGATTAAGACTCTTCTCCTTAATTCCAAAAGAGATATTTTTCTGAAACCCTGTTCCCTGGAGGAATAGTGCTAACATCAACTGGGAACTTTTTAAAAATGCAGGTTAACTGGTGTGACAGCACAGGACTGTGATGCCAGCTGCTTTCTGAGGGCAACACAGGTGCAAGTGCAAGACCAGCCCGGACACTCTGAGCAAGGCCTTCTTGCTAAAAACGGGCTGACGATGCTGCTTGGTGATACAGCATTTACCTAACATGCAGGAGGCCCTGGGTTGAGTCTCAGGTTCTTAAAAAGCAGCAAAACCTCAGAAGGGGACCTAGAAATCTGCATTTTAGCAGCCTATCAGGTGATTCTGAGGCAAACTAAAGCTTGAGAACCATGATTTATACCACCTGTAAAAGTTTAATCCTAGCACTCTGGGAGGCTGAGGCAGGAGGGTCACAAATTCAGCCAGTCTTGGCAGCATAATGACTTGTTGGGAGCCTGTCTCAAAATAACACAAAGGACTAGGACATAGCTCAGAGGAAAGGCCCTGGATTTAATTTTTAGCATCCCCAAAAGAAAGATTGATTGATTTCACTTTTCTAATATATTGGCTAGTAGTTAAATTCATTCTGTAAAGTATGAATGTAGCATAACCAATGTTTTTAATCCATTTCATCTAGTTCTATTTAAATAATCTCCTATACAAGTTACTGGGTGTTCTTAGAGATGCTTTTAAGATCTGATTAAGTATTGGTTAATCTTTTTAAAAATTCGTCGCACAGTTTTGGCATAAACTCTTTTTCTTGTCAACACAAAAGCAAAGCTTAATGTATTTGTGTCAAGATTCTTTCAAAAGATTTCATAATTTGCTTTAGAATTTTTTTTTTTCTGGTTAATTTGAACATTTTTAGCCATTGTTCTGCGTAAGAAAACCTCTCACACTTTTCAGGATTTTGTTGTTTGCAGTGCTAGGGATTGAACCCATCTTTTCAGGTCTTGATATTTCTCAGGATTTAGAAGAAAAACAAAAGTAAACCTTGTCTGAGGACAGTAATTGTTGTCTTAAACAGAACTAAGTTCTAGAAATTTGCACTTAGAAGATGCCCTATAACCAGCGCTCCACCCTCCATACTGTGGTGAAGCCGCATGTCACTAGCTTTGTAGGTCTCTCTGCTCCCTCCTCCTCTGTCTTTATTTGGAGACCATCTTGCTGTGCAGCTCAGGCTGACCTTTAACTCACTACGCAGCCCAGGCTGGCCCAGACTTGCTGTGATCCTCCTGCCTCAGCCTCTGGGTGCTGGGGTCACAGGTGAGCGCCCCACGTCTGACTGGTTTCCTCCTTTCTACTTTGTCTTTTATGTCTCGTACATCTAGAATTGACAAGTATTTGCGTGTTGATTTTGAGAAATAGAGCTAAGTTTGACAATTGTGTGTGGCAGTTTTCAATATCTCAATTCTGAATTCTTCTAAAAATTCTCATTATAGACATACAACAGCTGTGCCAGACTCTGCTTAAACCAAGAAACAGTATGTCTAGCAAGTACTGCTATGAAGACTGAAAATTGTGTGGCCAAAGTAAGTAATATTATTCACCAGTATAGGTTACACCACATCATAACAATGTGATGTCTGTAGGCATCTTACTCAGTATTGCAACAAAATTACAGAAAAGAACACAGTTACCATTTCATCCAGAGCATATGGGACATGGGAATTTTCATAAGATCCTTCGTGGTTTTTACATGTAGTTAAATACAGAGTATCAGTAGCATGTCCATACAAAAATATAGAGGACAACCTTGCACAGTTGTAAAATATGCTAAAACACAACTGTTATGTCAGTAGTATTTATTGGGTGGGTAATGTTAGAAGTATTTGTTTAGATGACCTTGAGCTAAAAGGACAAGTATGTTTAGTCATACGTGTGGGCCACATCTTCATGTATAAATATGTGCTGTGTCTATAGCCTAGTTCACAAGTAAATGTTAAGTACGAGAGAGGTGAAGCTTGTCTAGTCAACTCTGACTCCAATTTTGTGAGTATCTCCACTCAGGAGCTTGGACATAAATTCAAATGTGTGCCATCTGGATTACCGCAGGAGTGATGCTCAGCATGGGCTCAACCTCTAGACTTTTACTTATCTGCAAAAATAAAACTTTATCAACATTTAGGCATTTGTCACTGCTAAGTGTCCCAACTTTGTTTTAATCTAATATCGCATACACACACAGGACTTCACTTACTTACTGTTGCTACTATAACAATAGAGACTGGACTAGTGTAATGTAGTCTTCATCTGTGCTGCAAAATTGGAGGACAGCTGTCTTCATCTTTTCAGACTGCTATAACAAAAATACCACAGACTGTTTGTCTTACAAACAACAGTACTCTTAGTTGACAGTAATTTCTAGTCCTTATAAGCAACAGTAGTTTTATAGTTCTAGGGCTGGGAAGTCCAGGATCAAGGTGTCTAGTAGATCTGGTGTCTAGAGAGAGTGTGCTAAAATAAAAAAAATTAAAAAAAAAAACCAAATGGGGCTGGGGATATAGCTCAGTGGAATAAGCGCTTGCCTAGCAAGCGCAGGGTCCTGAGTTCGATCCCCAGTACCGCAAAAAAAAAATAAAATAAAATAAAATAAATAAATAAATAAAAAATAGAGTGTGCTCCTCTTCTGGGCGGAGCTTCTTCTTGTATCCTCAGTAACCCTATTTAGGAAGGTTCTGGCCTTCAGAATCTCTGGGGAATTCCAACATGCAAGCTACAGTCACAGCAATATTTTTTCTTATTTTCATTTCTTGAAACATACAGGAGTCTCTGGGCCCACTTTATTGACTGAAAACATAAAAAGTGTATGGAGTGATCCATGTAAGAAATACTAGAATTTGCTATTATAAAAGGCAGAGCCCATCAGTGTCGTAAACTCGGACCTAATAATTGGCTGCAGAGGTATTTCATGTTTTAAGTCATTTCGTAAAAACTAGCAAGGGCTGATTGACCTCATTTCCAAACCATTGTATTTTTATTAGTACATGTTTTCGTGCATTACGATCACATTCTTCCTGCGAAGTTGGTACATGTGTGTGACACATCTTATTCTTCTGTTCTCTAACTCTCCCCTTGGCCCTGTTTTATACACAGAATTTGTGTATGGATGCGTGGGTGCAATTACGACCTTTTTGTGAGCCATCCTGCTGTTACTTTCATCACAAGTGGTGACTTCTGGCTAAACAAGGCAAAATCTTAGCATGCACACCAACCTAAGGACAGAACGACAGTTTTAATGGGCTTCATTGATAGCTGGCCAAGTGAGCATCTGTTCCTTTTGTTTTCCCCGTACTCTGCAGGCCAGGACCTCTAGAAGTCACGGTGATATGTGTCTCTGTGGTGTGGGGTTGTTTCGGTTTTTCTCCCACCCTCTACTTCAGTGGCCTGTAGTTAGAAATGTGCTGGCATCTGGCGCAGTGTGTGATTTTTTTCCATGCTGTGGGTGAGGGTGTGAGTTTGCTCATTGCTGCTCATCAGTCCGTTTCACTTGCTCGCAAATGGTGACCCTCTCATCACATTCTTGCTTATTGTAGCGTTAGTCTGATACCTACTTCTTTTGTTTTCTCTTTCTCTTTATTAATGATTTCTGCAGTTTACTGTTGGAACCCACTCAGCTTCTGGTTTCTTACTGGCCTACTTTCTGTCCTTTGGCTTATTGCTTTCAGATTTGAACCGAATGATCAGTTGACCAATGACGAATCAAAATATGGAGTCAAAAATTATTTATATCAACAGCTTCCCATGAGATATCAAAAGCATGGGAATAGTGAGAGGGTTTTCCTTTTTTATTTACATGTGTTATATATATCTTATGATTTTGTACTATTTCTCTTGGCCTCGTTTATTAACCTTTGAAAGAAATGACTTGCCATTATTTTTGTAGGCCTGCAAACTTGTACCTATCTCTTGTACTTCACCTTTAACCTTCACTGAATAATTTCACTTGCTACATTGATAGGGCTGCAATGACTTTTTTCTAAAACTTGGTACAAGTGTCTTTTGTTGATTCAGACTGTACTCTAGTGTAGCCTGAATGTCCAGCCGTCTCCACATGAGAACAACTGTAATGTAATGATGTTAACTTTTTTATCCTATAGTCCAAAGCAACAAAATTCTGATTAGAATGATTTTTGTTTGTATACAGATACTTATGATCCAAAACCTTATTGTTGAACTTTGTTTATATAAGTTTTAAAGAAGATGTTAATACTGATTATTTTCTTAAGCACAGAAAGCTTCTGTTTGGACACTTTTGTAGGCAGTGTGTAACCCTCCTTTACTGGGAATGGTGGTCTTACTAGTCCTCTTCAGGGTATAGGAAAACAAAGGAAGACAGACCACAGCTGCTCTAGGTTGACAGTAATCTGAATCTTTAACTTGAAGAAAGAGGCCTGCCTATTTCATAAAAAAAAACAAGGAGGGGTCATTTTATCAGTACAACTTAATCCAGGTAATATTTAGAGGGAGGCAATTTTTTTTTCTCCAAAAGGCTTTCTCCTTATTATAGCCCTATAGTTTATGAGATTTGTGTTTGGAGCATGATGAGCTCTATATTTATTATAGCTTTAAATGGGCAGTCATTATTGACTTAGTCTTTAAAATATCAATTTAGTCTTTTAAATCCATAATCTCCTTGTACCTAATTGTCAACCTCTCTGGTATTTTTTTTATAAAGAATATAACTAGAAAACTGCAGAACAGAATTAATTTTTTGTGTTCTCTTTTTTACTGACTCTTTGAGGTACTGCTGAAATTTTAGCTTTAGGCTCTGTTGTAGTTTACCCTATGCATACCCACACACACCCACACACACACACACACACAGTTAGAACTGAGTTGTTTGGGTGCATCTACCTTGATTCCTGGACTGGACAGAAGTTCTGACTGTGTGTGGAAAGAAAAACCTTGTCATTAGACCTGTGTAGATGCTCTGTTTTTTGTTGTTTGTTGTAACTGTTTTTTACTTGAGACTGATAATCTGTTTGAAACTGACTGAGACAGAAAAATGTGATGTTGCTTCCACTTACTCCAGATTTTGATAGAAGACTTGTTTTATTTATTTCCAAAATTATATCCGCAGGAAACAAGCTGTTTAAATTCAGATTATGCTGAAGCAAAATGGTCCTGGTATGAGAAGCAACGTGCTGTTTTACGAGCATAGAGTCCCTTTTCTCATAACTGATTGATAGTAAATATTTTCCTGAAGAATTATTGCCAACCATGAACAGTGCAACTGTTTCACTTTTTTTCTGTGCTACTTGCTGTACCAGCCATTGTCGGTAATTAAGATCTACAATTCACAATGCAGACGTTTGCACTTCCTCTGGGTCTGTGCTATTTATAAGGCATTTCAGCTGTTCAGAGTTTCCTTTGAGTTTTAAACTACATGTTAACAGGCTTCTTTAATATACTGTTCCACAGGTAGCATGTCAGATGGTCTGTTCTTCACACAGGCACCTCTGTTAGGTCTACACATAATCTTTGTGGGGAACATTGTAAGATTTAACCATATCATTTAGACCAGTGTGCTTGAGAAAACTCTAGAATGTAACATGTTATACATTATGCTTACTGCTGTTTGAAGAAAGCAGGAAAGAAGTTCAGAAGTAAAATTTTTTCTTTCATCTTTAAGTGTTGAAATTAATTAAATGTTAATTGGATTACAGAGGTTTTGAGAAACACACTATTAAGTAATTGCCATGGTGACTTTAAATTAAAAGATGCGTAGATTCCTCTTAAAGATGAGAGTGTGTGTTTGTCATGTTAAGGATGTAAAAACACACTCACTTCTAGATGTGCATGGTTTTAGTAATACAGACATGGGGCACCAGCATGGGCCAGCGATTGACTGCTCATTTGTTGTATAACCAGCTTTGGGAGCCCTAAGAAGCATATGCCAGTGGTAAGGAAAGTGCAAAGAGGGTTCTTGGTCTGCGTTAAAACTGGTAAAATTTCAAGCCATTTTCAACACAGAAGAGAACATTTTTTTTGTTTTGAAGTGCTGGGGATAATGGCTTAGTAGCAGAGCACTTACCTAGCATGTGAAAGTCCCTCAGTTTGATCCCCAGCACCACCACCACCACCACCACCACCTCCTAAGGAAACCCAGACCCCAGCCCAGAATTTTCATGAATTATGCCCTAGAATTAGAGTAACGGCTTACACAGTCTCCATGCTCCCAGCACCCGTTGTTAAACATACAAGAAAAAGAAATGAGAAACTGAAAGCTGTCAACAAAACATGTTGAAAACGGCCACAAGTGGGAATCACACTGGCTGCTTCAAGCCTGAAGCCCAGCTATATCGATTGTGCACATCAGCCTTGAGCGTCTTCCAGCAGAGCAGATCTATGCAGAAAGGCAGGACACAGTCTCAGTGCTGACTCTTGATAGCTCTTGAATATAGGCAGAGCTTTTAACAAAGCCATTCCAAGGCAGTTTTACTTGACAAAACTTAAAACTTTCTGCAGTTCTTTTGAACTATGATGTTTCTGTTTCTCGGTGAACTCTTTATGAACCTTTTTTTAGATAGCAGCTGAGGTTCAGCTGTTGAGAACCACTGATCTGTCAGACTGAGGCACTTCAATATGCTAGAACCTATTCACATTTCCATCCAGTCAGGGAGCTAATAGGAACTAGTCTTTGTGGATTGATCTAGATTAGCGTGAGATGAGCCCAGTCAGTATCTTCCTCAGTGAAAAAGAAAGGTTAGAGGAAAAGGGGGTAAAAGAAGAAAGTTCTTCATCAAGCACTGACTGCAGAATTGCCTGCTGATGCATGTCGGATCACCCGCACAGAGAAATCACATGGCTTCTCCAAAAGTCAAACGATCAATTCGCCTCGTTTTGGCTCTGTACTTAATGCACAAACAGTGCGATCTGCGGGGCTGTAATTGCATTGTTAGGGCCAAGGAACAAGCCTGTGCCTTTTCAGCAGACAGCTGGCAGGGAGAGAGGCATGTTGTTAGGAAAGAGAGAGGCAAGGCAAATAAAATTACTGCTAACGCTCAGAGATCGGCAGGAGTCCTACTTGCCTAATCTTACCGGTGGGAGCAAGCGGCTGTTGTAATCCAATTATAGCAGCATAAGCAATTTGTTAGACACTCCGCATAATGTAACAATTTCCCAATAAACTCTGACTTGTAATAACGTCGGCAAGAGTCCGCATAAATCTGCCCGAATGGTGGGGGCTGGAGCTTTCAGCTGGGGCCTTATAATTGGCGCCATCAGCACGTTTTGCAGAGTGCAGTATGGTGCAGTCTTTTAGTGCCGGAATTTTAAGGAGGGAAGCATGGCACACGTTTCTTAGAAAAAGAAAAGTGGCCATTAAAAGGGGAGCAGCAAGAAGGGCATACTTGTGCCTTCACATTACCTAGGAAGCTTAATGTAGAAAGAAAACTGGAGGAAGCCATGTTTCCTTCTAATGGTAAAGAGGAGACACTGGAAAAGTGTGGATTAGCTAAATTCCTTTATTTATAAAGGCATTGGTTCCTATCATGTATACGCTCCTTCCCCAGCACCGTAAATGCTGCTCAGGCAGCTTTTAGTTACATTTTCATAAAATACTCTTAGCCAGACAAGCCTAGAAATCCCAAATTTAAATGTTTTCTTTGAAATGTAACATTTTCTTTACAGTTTGAAAATACATTTTCTTTGTGCCTAGCACAACTCTCTTAATACTATCTGACTGAATGCCAGATTTTTCTTTGGAGTTCTTCTCTCCAAAAGCATCATTTAGTGAAAGGTTTTAAACCCAGCTTGTTTGGTTAGCTAGCTTTCCTGTGCTGCTTATTTTCTATTTCTGAAATAATTGTTTCTATTTCTGAAATAATTGATACTATTACCAATCAACCTGGTGTTAACTTACATTGTTAAGAATAAAATCATACTTAAAACTGTATCTGTATGCTCTTTGTAGAGATAATTTTGATTCCTAAGTAATAGTATTTAGCTCTATTTTGTAAAAATACATTGTTGCATAGGACGTATTAGAGCTACCCTTCTTTATTGATTAGTGCTGTAATTACAGAATAGATCTTATATTTACACAGGTATCCAAGGTGAAGAGTACCAGTAAATTTACTAGACAGGATTTCATGCTACTATGCATTAACTACTTTCTTACGACAGTTGGACCTTTCACCCATGTATAATTTGTGTCAAAACTACGCTTTTGAAATAGGAACCATATTCTTCAAACACCCTGTTGCTGTGGGTTTTGCCACAAATAAATATTTACTTTCACTATAAACGTTTCCTTCTATTGAAGCAAATGCTGCCTTGTTTGACTAAAGCTACATCAATAAACTGCAGCGCCTCTAATAAAGCTACTCAGTGTCTGGGTTTAACTAATGGCTGGTTTTCATGGCTTTGACAGTGAGCTGTGTGCGTTATTTTCTCCTGATATTGTAAAAATAATGAGAGCAAATTAGAACAATCAGTTTACACAGATAGCTCCTGATTGGAGGCGATGGTCAGTATGGCAGCGGGTAATCCATCTTCAGGCTCCTGTCACATTAACTTCGGCAGTGTGAAAAGATCAGGTGGGGTAAGCAGGGATCCTGCCCAATCAGAACACTGAAATTAATGAGAAGAGCATTGTTCTGTGATCAACCTTTTAATTAGCAAGACTAAGAACAGAGGGCAAGACGAAGGCAGCACCACAGCTGCACAGTGCCAGGCACAGTTTCTGGAAAGGGACAGAAAAGAGTGCAGGTGTTATATTGCTCTTTCCTTGCTGGGTATAGGCATTGCATTTCCATTCTAGAACTCGTCTACAGACTTTAAGAAATACTTTCTTCTTTGTAAAGAAATGTCACAAATATGGTTGATGTTTTAATAATCTATAGACCAGGGCTGGAGGTACAGCTCAGTGGGGTAAGTGCTTGCCGCTAAGCACTAAGGCCCTGAGTTCGATCCCCGGTCCCGGAAAAAAAAAAAAAAATCTATAGACCATAATTCTATCAGGGGTCATTCAGGATTTTGATTACCAGCACTTTCTTTGGCATGCGCTATGGGTTTTATATTTTGATTTTTTAACAATCAGGTAACCATAGGAAGTAAATTTTATAAAGTTCTTCCTTATCAGTTTCCTTCTGCCTTATCCCTGTAATGTAGAGGGTTTTTTTTACAGGTAATATGAGGGCTTTCTGATTTAGAGCCCTTCTCTCACTTTGAATTATTGATTGATTGATTGATTGATTTTTGATTTTTGATTTTAAAGACAAAAGAATGGAGACATATGAACCAGAACAAGCCATAAACAATATCGAAAATGTTTGAATTATTTAAAAGAGGAGCAGAGTCCAGACAGTAAGCTGTGGCGTATTTAAATTGAGTTCCTTTCTTGATTCTGCTTATTAGAAAATTACTATTTTTTAAATATTTCCTATGCCATTGACTTCTCAGTGTGGAGACTGTTATTTCAATTCATGTAATTGAGAAATGAGTAATAATCACGTGTAGCGTTTAGAGGAAGGAAAGGAAAAACACCTAAGTCTAAAGGCGGATCCACCCACATAAAGGTGGTTATACTACAATTGTACCCTATTAATCATCCTTATAATATTAGAAAAAAAAACAGTACAAAGCTGTGGAAGACTAGTGAGCTAAGTTTTCCAGATCAAATCAGCCCATGTTTTCTGGACCTCTTTAGAAGGCTTTCACTTTGGAAAGTGCATGCTGTGAGGTTTGCAGTGTTTTCATCTTTAAGTTTGGTGGCTTATTGTTAAAGCAAGTCATATAACATAGGCTAGGTAAATTAATTAGTTTCCAAAGATATAAAACATAATTTTTCTTGACATTAATTGACAGTCATTTGTTTAAGGTACTAACAGGTAAAAGCTAGTTTCAGGTAGTAGGAGAGAGCCTAAAATGTACTGTTAAATATTTAGGTTAGGTAGAAGGCAATCTTCTAGTTAATAGGACTTGTTTCATTGTACTTATAATTAATGTAGATTAGACCTGTCATAACATACATAACTCTCTTAACCCTCAGCTCCCTACCTACATAATAGGTATAGTTCCCTGCACTTGTAAAAACTTAAACCCCTAATATTACACCCTCTATGTAAAACTCACTCCCCCCAGTTTTGTCACCCACCTCCCCTCAGAAAACTTCAGAGTTTGGGATTCTGTCAGAGCAGATTTTTTTTTTAATTAACCAGTAGGGGGCTTTTCCTGAAAATATTTATTTAAACTTACCTGAATGAGTATTTTAGGATCTTTAACATGATACCAAATAATGTATAAGACTCCCCTCAGGACATACTTTAATATACTGATGTTGTTGTGCATATCAATATTTAAAGACCACTTGCCATAGTTGTGTGGGGTACTTTTCATTATTCTTTAACCTGGAGGAGATTTTTACTCTTAGAGCTGTTAGGGATTTTTGCGGCTGTCCATGGGTTTGACAGTTTCAGAGGCCTGGGCTCATAAGCTGTCTGTGAATAAAGGCGTCTTAGTCATGTGGTACAAAAGGATCACTTACAAAGCTTGTGAAACCTGAGTCCTCCTTTTGAACCTTTTAGTACTCATGAGCTCAGGATCCATATATGTAAAATTTTATTCTTGTGTCATGACTTCAGGTTGTAAGGCGAATAAGCTGTGAATTTAAATGACTCTTCCACTCTATACCAGGTTTCTACAAAAATAAAATTGTATTTTCTTTCTTAAGAGTTTGACGTTTCATCTGACTTAGTGATCCTGCCAGCAGTTGTTCCTGTTAATAGTTAAGGGGGTTTTCTTCCAGAAAGTTTTGCTTTTTAAGATCAATGTTAAAGTAGTCTGTTTTTGAGGATATCTTTTTTTTTTGTTTATACTAGTAACCTTAGAAATGTTGAACAGGATAAATGACCAAGAAACTCCTTTTTAATTTCCTAATAGAGCTAAGTTACCAAGTCACCTTAAATTCTCTTTAATACCAAAGTAAATCATTAGATCACCTTCGAGGAATTTTCATCAGTCCTTTGGAGCTCACCCAGGATACCCTTATTTAGAATTGTTTATGTATGAATCAGTTGTATCTGCGAGGCCATTATAATGCTAAATTTTCTTTCTTCTCCCTGCCTCCAATTATATTTTAGGAAATGTTCTCATATAAAGATTTTTAAATTATCATCTTCTTTCTTGTGTACCGTCAAGATGGGGAGAGAATTACGTTTTTCATTTTCAGTGCTCTGCTGAAGTTCGAGGAGAGACTGTCGTAACGCTCCCTGCACGTGTATTCCGTCCCAGCAGTGCTAGTTCTGTGGTATCTGTTTCAGCCTTCATGTAAGCGTGCGAGGTACACTTTAACCTTTTCTTACAGGTGAAAAAGAAACTGAAGCTTAGAAAAGTTAATTAAGTCTTTGCCGTTTTTTTTTTTTTCCCCAACACTGAGGGGTCAAACTCTGGGCCTCACACATATTAAGAAAGCATTCTACCACTGAGCTATATCCTGGACCCAAGTTTCACATCTTTAAGTCGTAGAGTCGGGTTTTCAATTCAGATCTCTCTGACTTCAGTCTTTGCTTACCAGATTTCCTTTCAGTAGTGTTTGGAGTCCCCATGTATCTCTTCTCCCAGTCTCGCTGGCCCCTGTTATGTGGCATCTATGACTTTACTTCATTTGATTCCTGTAATACTTTCGATATCAAGCAAACATTATTGCTTTATCTCCTCCCACCCCCCGGCCTTTACTGCTTACCTTACAAACATAGTAAATAGGTCTTTAAAAGATCTAAAAGGGCTACTGGCCCCATATTCCATTGTTCTGCATAAAAGATGGATAGGCAGTGTTACAACTGGTTTGAGGTTGTGACTCACTCCTTCATCACTGTTTTAAGGGGCTGGGGATATAGCTCAGTGGAATAAGCGGCTGCTTGGCAAGCGCAAGGTCTGAGTTCGATCCCCCATACCACATCATTGTTTTAAAAGTTGCTTTGGAAAATAGTTCTTATTCTTTTGTCTATGTCAGGGTTTGTATAAGCCTGTATTTGCAGACTTTTCATACTTAAAAAAAAAATGTTACTTTCCAGCTTTGGCTTATTAAATTTGTCAGTTAAAAACAATGTTTTATATTTCTATTTGTGCTTCTAGGGGGTTTGGTGGTTATGAAGACATGATGAGGGCTACCAGAATTTAGTTGGACCTGGAAATCTGCTGTCTCAGATAGGAGTCTTGGGCAGGGATGACCAATTAAAAAGAAATAGGTTCATGAAAAGCAACTGAAAAGAAAAAAGCAAACAAACATGAATGTTACTGTTTTGCATGTTTTTGCCCCCTCCCTGGGTATTCTCTAATGGAAAGAATAGAAACTTTTGACAGTTCAGGGTGGCATACATTTTCTGGACAGACATACAAAAGTATGTAAGAAGTATTTGCTCATATAGAGCTCTAAGACTATGACAAACAGAAATTCTGAAATATTTCTAGAAGAATGAATATAAATTTAATTATGTTTTATACCTCAAACATCACTTCTCTAGCTTAATCCACATTTTGTAGGAATATCTTAAGAGCATAAAAATTTAATTACATAGATTCTTTTTAAACCTGGGAGCAAGCCAGAAGGGAAATAGAGAAAGCCATGTTTAGAAAGAAATGGTTCCTGCAGTGTTAACTATGGAGTCTGTAGCGTGACTCTGTAATGGAGTATCATGGCAGGGGGTATAATACTGTAAATAAGATGAATATGCCACTTGTGGATTAATGGGCAACCTAAAGAGTGGCTTTATTTACGTCTGTCTGTGAGGTTCATTTTCAACTTGTATATTTTCTCTTATGATTGCAGTGCTTGTAAAACCTTATATTAAGGAACTTTTTTTAAAACATCAGTTATTTGAATCTTGATTCACCTTTATTTTTTGAAGGATTAATGGTGTTGTTTTAGATCAGTGGTGGCAAACCTATGGCACATGTGTCATTTATGTTTTTCTTTTAAGACAAAATATGTTAATGTAGAGGGTTTTTCCTAAACTAAACCACAGTACTGTATCTGGGCTTATTGTAGTGTTGGCACTTCGCGGTAAGCAGTGGGTTTGGGCTGCAGTTTGGCACTTGGTCTCTAAAAGGTTCCCCCTACTGTTTTAGACTTTAAAATTCGTAGATTGGAGGGCTTTACTTTTCTTTGGATAAAACTTAGGGGAGAGGTGATTTCTGAAATTAAGTACATGAATTGTAGCTATTTTTAATATTTTGTTCTGAAAGATTAAGTATAGCTATTACATGTATCCAAATTACAGTAGATCCCATTTGTGCATTGATGGTTTTGTGGACGTAGTATGTTTTCAAAGGTTTGGGCACTGAGTTAACCTGAATGTATTTAGCATAGGACACTGTAGGATTTACTGCCTTCTTCTAGCACAATAAAATGCACTGAAGATAACTACTGTGTGAGAATTTTTGAGTCAACTGTTTAGGTTGTTGTTAATCACAAATTAATACTACTATTTAGCATTTTGAACTTCAAAAAGTTAAGATTCAGATTGTAGTTTCACCCTGCCTTCCCTCAAATGAAAATGAGTAACATAAACAAAAGTGAATGCTCTCATTGTACAGTTCCTGCAGTATTAATTTTCACTTGCGCAAAATAGATTTTCAATTTATATTTGTTGAAAGTCGTCTGACTGACTTTAAAAGAACCTAGGAAATAGTTGTGGTTGGTTGGTGGTGATGGTTGTTCCTGTTGAGATATGGTCTTCCCATGTTATTCAGGCTGACCTCAGATTTTTATCCCCTGATTTCAGCCTCTCCTGAATAGCCAGGATTATAGACATGTGCCCTTTGTTCAGCTATGAAATGTGTTTTATAAAGTGCTAAAATCCAGAGATTAGCTGGGTATAGTAATGCACGCCTATAATCCCATTACTTGGGAAGCTGAGGCCAACCTGGCCAACCTGGACTACAAGGCCCAACTGGACTGCATAGTGAGACCCTAATTCTTAAAATAAAGTAAAATAAAATAAAATCAGACCAAACAAAATCAAATCCAATCCAGAAATTACATCTTCAAATTTGATAACCTTTTGGCACCATTATTTATTGAACATTTGTAATGTGCCAGACATTGAGCCAAAGGTTTTGTTTACATTCTCACTTCATATAACCCATTTTACAAATGAATAAACTAGAACTCAAAATCAAGAAGCAAGTGCAGACCCGGAATCTAAGCCTGGGTAGTTCAGCCCATGCCCCTGTGCTTTCAGTCTGTGTTTGTGAATCTTAATACATAGAAATTAGGGTGCATACAGCAAATAGGGTTATCTAAAAGGTTCTCCGTGGTGCCTATTAAATGTTTTCTTTTTAATGTTGATAATTTACTAACAACTAGGCAGGATTTGGAAATCACAAAAGCACGTAAATTGGTGTATAAAAGCACCATACACTAACATATCTTAGGTTTGTTACTGTTCAGTTGTACTCACAGTATTTTTCTTTTCACCATTCCATATGAAAGGATAAAAATTAAACATATCTCAGTTAGCAATCACAAAAAATACAACTGTTAACTGAACCTTGTAATCGCTTCTTGTCTGTTAGGCTTTTCTCTTTCCGCTTTGATTGTGTATAATAAAACTGTTGCTTAATTAATGCCAGGGTTCTGAACCACTTGGATGCCACAGAAGAGAGTGAAATGGAGAAACCAAGAGGAAGCGTCCAGTCACCTCCCTGTCGTGTTAATTTAGGCCCATCATTCTTGTTCTAGTTCCTGATCTACTGCTCCCAGCAGATACTATGAGAATTGAAAGAGAAGCTGTAGGGAATTCTGTCTTAGGAAAAACACAGTTCATGATTGAGGCTCTTAGTAGTTTAAAGAATAACTGTTTTCAGACAGTATTTCACCCCCAGTTTGAGCTACTTTTGGAACAAGTGTGGCTATGTTGATGTAACAAGCAGATATGATACAAAACCAAACAAATGTAGGGTTCTAGCATCTTGGCTTTGTGATGTATGCAGGAAAGACCCAAGATGAGTAGTGTTCATGGTACATAGTTTTTGGCAGAGACGACTTGTACATAACCACAATATGAGAGAAGTCATACTGACTGACATTAATCTTTATTTCTCATGCTTAAAAAATAAAATGGTAAAAATTTCCCCTGGGGGAAAATATTTCCCTTGGACATTGTTAACACTCCCTTTAGAAGGGATTCGTATGCTTTAAATAGGAAATGAGGGGACTGGGGATGTAGCTCAGTGGCACAAGCACCTGCCTGGCAACCTCAAGGTCCTGAGTTTGATTCCCAGTACCAAAAAAAATACATATATTAAGAATAAATAGGAAATGATTGCTTCTTTTACAACAAAAAGTATTTTTAAATCTTGAAAGTGCAAAAGAGCCAGGCATGGTTGTACGCATCTATAATCCCAGCAGTCAGGAGGCTGAGACAGAAGGATCACTGCAGGTTCAAGGCCAGCCTGGGCTACAAAGTGAGTTCAAGACTACCGTGAACTGCATAGTGAAACCCTGTCTAAAAAAAAAAAATACAAAAAAATTAAATAAAACCCGATAGTCTCACCTACATGAATTTACTTTGGGGCGACTCTTCAGGCTTTTTTCCTTTTCTTTCAGTCTTCTTTCTTGATTCAAGGAACTTAGGTAGATGGTTTTATATGTATATTGATTTTAACCAGGAGTGTTAATACAAGCAGCAGTTTTTTGTTTGTTTTTAAGAGTAGAGGAAAGATTTGAAATCCCAGCAATGAAGAATAAAACCCCTTTTATATTTGGCTGCATTCCCAGAATGGTTGTGTGTATTACAATCACTGAACTCTTACACCTGCTCAGATTCTGTCTTGATTGCATATAGCTTACAACACCCTATCTAAATTACACCTTTTGTGGAATCCAGATGTGAGTAGACATTGGTGGATGGGAGCACTGATGTCATCATACTTGCCAGAGGTCAAGGTGACAAAAGAAGAAAGGAGTTTACAAACACAGGAGAGTACAGGCTTCGGGCTGAATAGGTCTCTGTTGTCCAGGGGCTTTTCTACAGCTGAAGCCAATTCTTGGTTTAAAGTGGATGGAACTAGGTTAAGTGTTTGCAGCCAACCTACCTATTCTCTTCCACCAAAGAGCAAGGTTCTCCTAACAGTGACCTACTTTACCCCTCTATAGTACTACAGGTACAGTGGTTATGCAGTCAGAAGGAAGAAAATAGATGAGATTGGGAAGATTTTTCAGTAGGAAGTGCTTTTAGTGGTATGTTTCTTTGTTGGTGGAACATAATGTTGCCACAAATTAGGAATAAATGTTCTGGATTCTCTACTATTATAGCAGTTTTAACCATTTTTAAGCCTCCTTTCTTGGTAGATATTTTTCGCCCTGCTTTCTGTACTGCGAACTTTACAAAACTGGTGTAGGCAGCCTATTAATTATTCATATCACAGCAACAATTAAAGCAAATTAAAAATAAAAATCGCCACATTGCATTTAACCATGGGCAGCACCAAACTGTCAGCTCTGCGAGGGGCTGCGATGTTTCCTCAGTTAAAAGTGCTAGAGGGAGCTGTAACCTTGTTCGCAGCAGTGGCATGTGGGAACGATTGTCTGTATGTGGCCGTCGGGTTGCAAGTGAAGATCGAGGCTCACGCTCTTTCCTGGCAAAAATTTACATCTGTTTTATTGGAAGCCCGTTTCCTTTATATCAGAAAAGAAGGATTAGGGGACGACCTGCCAATAACCAAACGGGATTTCATTCACCTTTATACCCCGTGTAGGAACAGGACCATCCCCTCAGCGCAGTGCTCAGGAGATCCTGAGTTTCAGGGGACATTTGCAAAGTAAACACATCTGCATAACCATCAGCCAGATTAAAAAAAGGAGAGAAAAGAAGAAACACCCTAACAGAGCCAACTCCTGCCATCTTTAAAACACGACCCTTGTAAGTGGCCATTGCCCTCACTCCTAACACCGTAAGTTAGTTACCACCGTCTTGAAGCTAATGGGTGTGATCTGCAGAACCATTACAGTATGTACCCTTTATGTCTGACTTAATGGGTGTGATGTTCTTGAGTGTCCTTTATACTGTTACGTAGAGTTGTAATTTGTTTGCTCCCGTCCGGGCAGTATTTCATTATATGTATATACACCCCCCCCCAATGAGTTGTTACTCATTTTAACATAGATGAACATTTGAGTTTTGTTCACCTTTGGCTAGCTACAAAAACCGTTTGTGTACATCTCTTTATGAATATGTATAGTGACTATTCCAATGAGTAGGTTTGTAACTAGGACTGGAGCTGGAACTTGCACACCTCTGCAGTAGAGAATGAGGCTCTGTTGTCTTTTTTTTCCTGGCTGAATACCACTGAGGTGGTCTGGCTTGTGAACCGTAGCCTCCTTGTGGCGTGTAGCCATAGCACAAGTTGTGGGCTGTTTTTAATTGTGGTTTTTCAAAGCGAGGTAACAAAAAGCTTAGTACCTTACCATTTCACAGTGAACAATTCATAGCGTTGTTTATTATACTTGCCTGAGCTCTTAAAATTGGGTTCTTTTTTTGTATACTTATTAGCCTCTTCGATGTAAAGTTCCTGTTCAAGTCTTTTACCCATTTTTCTAGTGGATTTACAGTCTCTCTCTGAAGGATCTGCCAGAGTTCTTTATAAATTCTTAATACAAGTTCTTTTTGTGATGTATCCTTTGCAAATATAATCTCCTAGCGTGTCCCTTTTCACTTTTTAAACAGTGTCTACTAATAAATGAAGGTTCTTTTAATGTAGGCTAGTGGATTAATCTTTGCCTTATATGGTTAATATTTTTACATACTACTTAAGAAGTTTGCGCCTACCCCCCAGCTATGAAGATACTCTTTGTTTTTTCTAAAGTTTTTATTGTCTATAGTTAGACCAGTGGACCATTTGATTTTTTTATGTGATATTAGGTAAAAGCAAAGATTGTCTTTCTTTTTTCAATGTGATGTCCAGTTGTCCAAGCATAATTTATTGAAGTGTGTACTTCTCACTGTATATTTTCCTTTATCATAAATTATGTGACTATATTATATATATATAATCTTTATAAAAATTGTACTACTTCGGCAGTAAGTCCTCCACTTTACTGTTACTCTTCTAGATTACCTGGATTGTTCTTAGCCATTTGCATTTCCATATAAATTTTAGAATTAACTTGTTAATATACATCTTGTGACCTTTGCACTGCCTAGTACAACGCTTGCACATGAAAAGTATTCAATATGTTTGTGCTTTAACTATATTGAAATATATGGAAGAAGAGAGAACCTTGTACACGCACGCATGCTCACACTGTTCTCTTGTTAGTAGTCTCCTCTAGTTTTCCCCAGTGCTTTAGCCTGCCTCCGCTAAGGTGCTTTTACAATCTAGAGCATAAATGGTCTTCTGAGTTCTAACCCAACCCCTCAGCTAATGGTCACCGTACAAATGAGTGTACTTTAAAAGTATTCCAATTCTTAATATTCTTTCCTAGCAAATTTGGAAATAGAGTTTCAGTTAAAACTCCAGTTTTCAAGTTTGGTGGCAGGCTGGAGAGGTAGCTCAGTGGCACAAGCACCTGCCTGGCAAGTGCAAAGTCCTGAGTTTGATTCTCAGCACAAAGAAAAAAAAATCAAGTTTGGGGGGGCTTGCCCTGATACAGTGTTAATTGTTGACAGTGTTTCTTGGTATAATGTTTTCTTCTTCAATGAAAGTAATGCCCTGGCTCCTTAGTATTATTCTTGAGTTTGTTCTCCAAAATGTTACAATGCCTCACTTCTATCAGTCTTGTCTTTTCAGTATGAGGTACCAAACTCAGAGCCTTCAGCCCATGAACTTTTCCTTAAATACTGGGAATCGTTGGGAGGGATGGATGGGGAAATAATTAAGAATACAAATGTGCCGGGCGCGGTGGCACACACCTGCAATCCCAGCATTCGAGACTGAGGCAGGAGGATTATTGCAAGTTCGAGACCAACCTGGGCTATAAAGTGAGCTCAAGGCCAACCTGGGCTGCATAGCAAGACCATGTCTCAAAAAGACCAAAAAAAAAAAAAAAAAAAAAAAAAAAAAAAAAAAAAAAAAAAAAAAAAAAAAAAAAAAAAAAGATGGTAATAATAATGTAAATGTGGAGGAAATGAGGCATACTGGGACAAAAAATTGTAAGGATGTATAATTATAGCCTAGTACCATCCATGAAGGCTAAAACTTCAAAATTTTTAGAGTTTTAAATTACTAATTTAGCATATGGTAAGAAGGTGGGAAATGTCAGAATAACAGTGATAGGTGTACATGTCTTTCAGAATGGTAGGGTTTCTTTGGATTAATGTAATTCTTTACAAAAGTTTGACTTACTCCTAGGATTATAGAATATGTTGCTCTATAACATTATCAAAACACTTAAGTTTGCGAGCGTATACTTCAGCTCCAGTGTGTTTGTTTTCGACAAGAAAACATAATAAATCTGTTTCAAAGTGCATTCACCCTGTCGTAAGTTACCATAGAACCTCGGCTATAGATTCAAAAGCTAAGGCCCAGCCTCAGATGGTCCTGCCCGCCCCTCTCGTCCTCAGATTACGTTTCACGTCAACGGAAGGACCAGCCTGCATCTGTTTTCTATCATACTGCTTCAAGTTTGCTGTAGGGCTGACTGAAACTGTAAGAAAGTTACTGTGAAAGATCTGCTGCTAATGCATATGTTCCTTGAATAAAAATTAAAAATAACATTCAAAAAGGTTGACATACAGAAAATTTTCATGAGAAAAAATTTGGTATCCTTGGTTTTCATTCTTATGGTGTTCCACATGAGCTTAAACAAAACCCAAGTGAAGAAAAAGATGGGGTAGTAGAGCAAAAAAATCTTTATAAAAACTATTTCAAGCATTAAGAAACAAAGTTCTACAAAGAATTGAGGCAAACTCCCTCTTAACTCCCTCCTTCTTCCCATCATTCCTCCCAACCACCGCACTACCATTTGAACCCAGGGCTTCATGCATGTTAGGCAAAACCTTACCACTGAGCTACATCTCTGTTATGGTTGATACGTTGTGTCAACTTGGGGAGTCTAGAGGTTTGGCTGAGGGATTCAGCAGGAAGCCAGAGTGCTTATTTTGTACACATCCTGAGCCTGCGGAAGCAGAGGGCATGAACATTGTATGAGAGTTACACGCCCCCTAGGTGGGAGTAGCTGGTTTAAAATGTAAGGGAAGGATAGAGGCTGCTTGCCGCCATTCCTCCCTTTTGCTGATTGTTTGCTGCCATGAACGTTTGCCCTCTGCCATGTGCCACTCTGCCTCAGAACCAGCCAAGTAAGGGCTGAAACCTCCGCAAACTGTAAGCTAAGTAAACCTTTCCTTCCTTCACTTCGGGGGTTGAGTATTTTGTCTCAGCAACAAGAGAAAAGTAACCAAGACAATCTCCATCCTTTTTCACATTTTATTTTGAGACAGGGACTTGCTGAGTTGACAAGGCTGTCTTCAAAAATACAACCTTCCTGTCTTAGCCTCCCAAGTAGCTGGTATTTGCCTGCACGAAGCCTATTGTTAAATCAAGCTTATAAATATTATGGAGGCAATTGTCTTCCTTTCCGACCATATGCACATAGTGAGATTTTGTTCCATGGGAGGGAAGGCTTGTATGTGACCCTCAGAATTCAGTGTCTTATCAAAAAAGACCAAAAATTGATGACCTCTGATCCATAAAACCCATAAAAATGGTGCCTGTATGGGGCAAATATAAGTAACTTTTTGAAGGAATTACAAGGTAATAGTTCTGCTACTTTTTGAAAGAATGTAGAGGTGTGTGCTAACGGCAACCATAATTTAGTCTAATTTCTGGCTTTTTTCCTGGTCTTTTTGGACAGGGTTTTGCAATGCAGTTCAGGCTGCCCGTGAGCTCACTTTGTAGCCCAGGCTGGCCTTGAACTTCCAGCAGTCCTCCTGCCTCACCCTCCCGAGTGCTGGGATTACAGGCGTGCACCACCATGTCCCACACTTTGTATGTTATAGGGTATTGGTTCTTTAATAGAAGTAAAGTGGACATTAAAAATTAATGTATTGAAAGTTTTTCTGACATTCTGATAATTTTCTTGCTATTCTTCCCTCACTAAGTTTGGGTGTTAGGGAAGTATGTTTTGGGAGTAGTTCTGAAACACAGTGAAGAGAACAGTGTGCAGATGTCTTATTCCAAACCATGGAGAGCACTTTGAGGGCTCCTTTTGCATTTTTTTTTTAATCTTCAATTATATTTTACGGGAACATTAACATAGTGTCAGTCATGATTCCTTTTAGAAGTTTTACTTTGATTCTTAAATCTTGCATAGGTACTATGTTACATGAAAGTGCTTAAAATAATACTAGAAATGGATTAAAGGTTGCAAAGTTTACCTATGGGTAAAATATCAATATATTGATAGTGATAGCCTTAGTGAGAGAAGCAGACTCCTATGCTTGCCTTGTGAGGCATTTTGCCTCTGTGCTCCCCAAAAGCAATATCCACTCCTTTCAGTGTATTAAAAATTCAGTTTACTAAATAGTTTTAAGCTTCAGCTTTATAGATAGATACAAAAGATCATGTCACTCTCTACCCTTTAAGAGTTAAAACCTAATTTGAAGATAAAGGTTTCTGAGCATAAAATTATTGTAGACACTAAGGAGATTGTATGTATGTATTTTTTTCTTTTTTTTTTTTGCGGTACTAGGGATCGAACTCAGGACCTTGTGCTTGCCAGGCAAGCACTTATTCCACTGAGCTATATCCCCAGCCCCAAGGAGATTGTATTTAATAAAGTGTTTTTTTGGTACCAGGAATCAAACTCACAATCTCACACTTGTCAGGCAGGTGCTGTACTGCTGAGTTATATCCTCAGCCCCTAGTAAAGTATTATGCTAATTCTAATCAGCAACTGTGTAAGTTACAGAATTCTTTCTAGTTAAAATCACAGTGGCAGTTACTCCCTTACTATATACCAGATACTGTACTCTGGTATCACCATTTTGCAGATGAGGAACTTGAAGCAAAGTGGTTAACTTACCCAAGAACACATACCAAGTGAGAGAGCTGGAACAGAATCGATGTCAAATCATAATTTTTTTTTCACAATATTCTATTACATGTACACAAATTTCTATAGAGAAACATTTGGGCTGGCTTCAGTGTGGTGCTTGCGATCGTGGTGCTCATATAAACCTCTTTTGGTCATAGAAAATTTATTTGTCATCTGTGCAAGTCAGTCCTGATTTTATGCATTTGTTCACTGGCTTGGGCGCTTCATTGTCATTAAAAAGAGAAAGAGCTAGAATCTTAGAAAAACTGTATTGTTTATGCAACAACTGCATTTTGAAATTTAATCTGAATGCTCTTAATTTATGTGGATCCAAACAAGTTACTTTGATCACCTTTGCTAAAAAAAACAGATGCTGCATCCAAACTAAGCTTTTCCTGGATAAATTAAGAAAACAATTATGGAAGTATTCCAGAGAGAAATGTCTTTAGTCCCTTTGTGCTCCAAGGGTCATTAAAGTTTTACCTGCAGATAACCAAGACTCCTAGAAGTTACAAGTCATTTACTTCATTCACTGCAGCTAAGAGAGGCCTGTGCTGCTGCCTCATAGAATTATTTCTTGCTGCATTTAACCTGCATTAACAAGCATTTGGAAAGAGTTGAATTTCTTCTAGAAAGCTGAGTTGGCTTCTTGAGATCCTATTCCAAAAAACAGACAATGCTTTCTTTAGAAACATGTTTTACCAAATCACTGAGACCTCCTTACAAGACACAAGTGTCATTGGTTGATTTCTTAATGATAGCCATTTTTACTGGGGTGAGGTGAAATCTCAATGTTTTAATTTGCATTTCTTGAATGACTAATGATGTTGAACATTTTTTTCATGTATTTATTTTGCCATACGTATTTCTTTATCTGAGAAGTGTATATTCATCTCAGCTGCCCATTTTTGGATTGGGTCTTTGAATTTGGAGGGGCCAATGTTTTTTAATTCTTTATATGTTCTAGATAGAAGACCTTTGTCCAAGGGACAGTCAGCTAAAATTTTTTCCCAATTTGTAGGTTTTCTTTTTACTCTGCTGGTGATTTCTTTAGATGTGCAGAAACTTTTCAGTAGGATGAGATCCCAGTTGTTGATTCTTTGAAGTATTTCACGGACAGTTTGGTTTTTGTTCATGAACTCTCTGCCTACCCCTATGTCTTCAATGTTTTACCTACTCTCTCTTCCAATAGATTCAGTGTTTCTGTTTTAATATTAAGATCTGTGATCCATTTTGACTTGAGTTTGGTGCATGGTGGTAGACTGGGGTCTATTTTCAGTCTTTGGCAGGTGGCAAACCCAATTTTTCCAGCACCATTTATTAAAGAGGCTATCGTTCCTCCAGTGAGTTTGTTTGGCCTCTTTGTCAAAGATTAGGTGGCTGAGTGTGTTTGTGGTTTTGTCTGTGTCTTCCAGTCTGCTCCATTGATCTTCTGGTCTTGTTTTGTAGCCAGTACCATGTTGATTTTATTACAGTAGCTTTATTATAGTAGTATAATTTCAGATCAGGGATTGTAATTCCACCTGACTTATCCTTGTTGCCTAGGATTTCTCTTGCTATTCTGGGTCTCTTCTGGTTCCAGAAGAATTTAGGGAATGTTTTCTCTAAATCTGTGAGGTATGCTGATGGTACTTTAATGGAAATTGCATTGAATCTGTACAACAATTTTGGCAGTATGGCCATTTTCACAATGTTGGTTCTTCCTATCCATGAGCAAGGAACATTTTTCCATTTATTGAAATCCTCTTTGATCTCGTTTTTCAGAGTACTGTAGTTTTCATTGAATAGATCTTTTACTTCTTTTGTTAGAGTGATTCCTAAATATTTCAATTTCTTAGATGCTATTGTGAAAGAAATCAACCAATAACAAATGCTGGCGAGGCTGTGGAGAAATAGGAACTCTTCTCCACTGCTGGTGGGAAT
This sequence comes from Dinomys branickii, assembly GCA_004027595.1. NCBI lineage: Eukaryota > Metazoa > Chordata > Mammalia > Rodentia > Dinomyidae > Dinomys > Dinomys branickii. The sequence continues at coordinate 122,604 of PVLD010001851.1, read as the reverse complement.
GCAGACTGATGAAACCACTGTGGAAATCAGTTTGGAGATTCCTCAGCAAACTAGGTCTAGAGGTCCCATTCAGCCCAGCCGTTCCCCTTCTGGGTATTTTCCCAGAAGATCTGAAAACATCATATCACAGCAATATATGTGCATGTTCATAGTGGCACAATTTGTAATTGCTAAATTGTGGAAGCAACCCAAATGTCCATCCACTAAGGATTGGATTAAAAGAATTGTGGTACTTTTACATAATGGAATATTACTCAGCTATAAAGAAAGATAAACTCGAGGCTTTTATAGGTAAATGGTCACAACTAGAGACCCATACTCATAAGTGAAATAAATCAGACCTGTATGTGTAAGCAACATATTGTCTCACTAGTGTGAGAACCTGAAAGAGTGAATAAAAACTAGGAGGTATGATAGACATTGTGAAATCAAGCGAAAATGCCCAAAAGTAATGGGCAACGAAGGTGTGGGAAAGAAGGGAAAGAATGGAAAAATCATGTATGTATGTATATACAGGACAGCTAACAGTTGTACTACTGTCTTCTATTGCTTTACTGAAAGGAACAGTTAATAATTACTGTTTGATTGCATGTCCCTATTTGTTTTCCTGAGAAACCACTTTGAAGATATCGGTATGTAATGCAACAACCATTGTTAATTTCCTACCACTTTGTCTGTAACTCTGTATTGTTTGTATTGTTCTTGTGCTATTTTGTAAATGGATGTCTCTTTGTTAATATCTTTTCTTCTTTTATTTTTAAAATTAAAAAAAGACACAAGTGTCTAGCAACTGGAGCGCAAAGAGTACAGCTCTTACGCTTTATTTAGGCCTGACTGTGTTTTGCTGTGCACTTAGGTGCGTTCCCTGGTTTCCTCCAGCAGAAGATGTCTCCATTGTTCACTCTTCCCTGTTCTTCGCGGCTGACCTCAACTTTCTCTGATGCTAAACAAAGGGAGAATGTGAGGGGGCAACTGGGGGGAAGACTCTCAGTTTAAATTTTTTACCATCGCAGAAACTTTATTTTGGTGATGCTAACATCCAAATGAGCAACCTCTGCTTGAGGAGGTTATGCAGAAGGAGCAACCGCATTCCAGACAATTACACTTTATTATTCTGCCTGAAACATGAAGTAGTGGTTTAAAAAAAAAAGTTTCATCTCCTCTCCCTTTTGATGCTTCTTGTGTGTTGTGTGGGAGAGGACCTGTTTGTCGCTTCTCTTAGGGCAGGTAAACTTGGTAATGCTGGGTCCCTTCTGCATTTGGTTCTCCTCACCGCAGCCCCCCCAGCTCTCCCCACCTCCCACCCCTGTCGCTTCCCACTTCATCTTTTCTTCAACCTTTCTGTCTCTCCCCATGGCTGTTCCTCTTTGTTCCCTTTTTCTGGCTTCTCTTCCACCCTCTCCCCTAGTCCCAGTCTACAGCCTGCCCCTTGGTAGCTTTTGTCATCCCTCCTCCTCTCACCCCTCCCCAGCCCCAGCTTTCTCCTGCTGCTGCTCCCCCTGCCGCCCCCTCCCGCTCTTCCCTCGAACCCCTCCCCTAGCAGACACAGTTACCTAGCGGTCCTGTCTATCCTGCAAAATCAAATGTTGACCCTGGTCAGCAAGGGAGATTAATTTTGCCTGCGCTGATTAGTTTTGAGTTGAGGACGACGAATCCTCTAGATAGAAGATCTGTGCAGAAACACTGCCCCTCCTTATCAAGATCAAATAATTGACTGGTGATTCTTTTTAAAGACCAGAAAGACATCAGCATACCAAAATGTGAACATTGTCTATTTTTATTTTATTAGTATTTGTTGTCTTTATTGATAGTAGAGGCTGTGGGCAATTTTATGTTGTTTGTGCTTTTGTTATTTTTTTTTCATGTTTTCTAAAATATGTTTATACGTGCTTTTTTAAAAGAACCAACTGATCCTCTCCTTGCTAGACCCCAGTAGATTCTTATTTTGTGAAAATAAAAACAAAATAAATTGGATTTGATTTTCTAGTGAATTTTAGTTTGGTTATCTTAATGTTCAATTTTCAAATCTTTCAACTCTCAAAATTTTTGCACTTTGGACTACAGCATTAAGCCATTAGCACTTCACTCTCGTATTGCATGTGACAGATTTTGAATACTGTCCACAAGTGAGGCTTACACTCCAAGTCCTATATGACCTTTGCAATTGCAGCCTTACCCAAAATTCAGTTCATTGTTCTGAAAGTGTCTATACTAAGAACGTGCTTCATACGGAAGATGGTAGAACATGCCTAGCAATTCTGTGCAGAGTTGTTCTCGCCCCTGATGCACCCTTGGGGGTCAGAGGTAGAAGCCCTGGTAAGCAGCAATTCTATCATCATCGTGCCTCATGTTACACCTTATCTATTGTGCTTAGTACTGTTGGCTGTAAAAAATCCATAGCAGTCATGCTATATTAGGCCATGACACCAACTCTAACACAATTAAATGTTAAGATTCTAAGCTCAGATTCAAATTTGACCAAAAGGTAACATTCACCAGAGTGTTTCTTTGTGAATTAACTAACTAGCCTATGTGCAGAAGTTGAATGTGACACTAGTCAGAGTGTTCTCAATTGCGCATTTCCCAGCTGCGGTACACTCCGCCGTCTGTTTCTCAAAGGGCTAACTGCTGTGGTTAGTGAATGGTTTTCTAGCTATAGGGACTTTCGAAAGAGAGCTAGATATTTTGTACTTCATTGAGCTCTATGAGCATGTACCCATACTGAAAAAATTTGAGTGAGCAGAACTCTCTTGCTTTGCTCTTAGATATAGTTCATACAGAGTTTTAGAAGGCCAGACTTATTTTGAAGAGGATTTTTTTATGTGGATGCTGGGTGGACATTTGATATGATAAATACGATATTCTAAAATACTTTACACAGTGCCTTTGGTCTCTTGTGTTGCCCTTTTTGTTTTTCTCTTTTCTCACTTCCCCAAGTCTACAGTGTAAGTGCTCCCCCTTTCCCATCTTGTGAGCAAAGTTTTAACAATATGTAGAAAGTTAACTGCCTGGAGTCTTTTAAATATAAGTAACACGCAACCAGTAATAAGCTGTTGGTTGTTTTTTTGCTGCCTGCAAAGAAACATAAACACAGCGCTCATTTCTGGCAGGTTTTTACTGTCAGAGTTTCTCCTATTATATTTATCTTACAATTTGCCAGGGGGTGAAGTTATTAAGTTTTAGCAGCAGCCATCGATCAAGTTCACAAGTTAACACGATAAAGGCTCTGTGCCGCTCTGATCCGGGGAAATGATGATCCTCGCTCGGTAATTAACTAAATGAGAAAGTTAAATCTTACTTGAGAGCTGGGAGAGATGAAGGAGAGGTGTTTGTCAGTTTCTCAGTGGAAATTAGAAGCAGTTTTCTGCAATTCCCTAAGCTGCTGCTCTGTCATATTTTACATAAGCACTGGGAAAACGTCTTGTAATTAGTGCTGTCATGGAGGTTTTTTTTTTTTTTTTTTTTTTTTTTTTTTTTTTTTTTTTTTTTTGCTGAAGGATGTTGAAATAATTCATTAGATTATCAAGAAAGGCTTGTGTCCTGAAATGATTAGCACAGTGAAATTTAAACCATTAACGATAACAAGTTTAGAGCTTGCTGCGGTGCAGAGGCACCCGGGGTACGTCTGTGCCTATTTCAATCATTTCTTATAATTAAACATTATGTCCCTTTTTTCTCCTTTCACTAAGACCTATCCAAAATTCCTTTTAAGGTGGCACTGTCTACATCAGTGGGTTTACCAGCCTTGGAGGTGTGTGTAGTTAGTAGCTATAGTAATGCAGCAGTAAATTAAACTGCTGAGTTTCTTGGTTTAGAACAAAAGAACCTACCACCCTGGAAGCTATAAAATTGCATGAGAAAGCCCGCCAAAGAAGCAAGAGCCTCATTCTTGAAACTTAAAACTGTTAAATGACTATCTTGTCCCATTAATAACCATGAAAATCATAAAATCAAAATGGGTTTGCTTTGGTGTTGGTGAATTTTATATATGGCTTTTCTCTCAGCGTAGAAAAAAAGATTTGCAAACATCTGATCTTTAAATAATCCTATGTGCTGGGACATTGTGAGTTCATTTCCTAGTGACTTTTATTTAAAGGAGTTGGGATGATTGCAAGCTTTCCTTGTTGGTTATTAAAAATCAGTCGGATTCATAATGTGGACCTTATCTATGCTGACAAATCTGCCCCTTCCTGTCTTCCACATTCACTAATCAGATCTGACATGTTTATGAGTTCACCTAATATGTAATCATATTTAGTAGAAGCTGCTAAAACATCAATGCAGTAACCCCACAGAGAAACACGGTGTCGCCCCTGCTGAAGCGCCTGCCCTGTTCCCCACGGTCAGTGGCCATTTTCTGTCATTTAGACTGCCGCTCCCCACCCAGCTCCAGAAAGACGAAGGGCAACTTTTGATTGCTGAAAGAAACACCATTTTTAAGAACTAAAAATTAGGACATTGAAAGTTACCGTCCCACTTTTGAGCCATTCATTCCCTTTTCTCAGTTCTATTTATGGCCAAATTCTTTACATTTCTCTGGAAACCCTCCTGTGTGCTCAGGGGCAAACACTGTCCTGTCTGCTCGCCACCCCAGCCCTGTGTGAGCTCTAGAGCTGCCTGGGTCTTCCTGCTATCGCCATCTCTTTCCCTAGACGCATTTACTAGTTCAGTCCTCATACTGGAAAAAAGTTTAGAATAAAACAAAAAAGGACTGGGAACAGAGGTCAGTGTGAAGGTCCTGGATTCAATTCCCAGAGCAAAAACAAAAAGGAAAGGAAAGAAAAAGACAGTCCTTTTACAAAAGGTGGTTGGGGGGGGGACAATAGGGGAAAAAAACTTGACAATCACAGTGATTTTAGCTTTCTTCTTCTTCTTCTTTTTTTTTTTTTTGGTACTGGGAATCGAACTAGGGACCTCGTGCTTGCCAGGCAGGCACAGTTCCACTGAGCTATATTTCCCGCCCTGAGTCACAGCAATTTTAGATTTTATTTATTTATGTTTTAGCAATACCAGGGATTGAACCCAGAGCCTTGGCATTGTGCTATACCTCCCAGGCGTTTTTAGTTTTTTGAGACGGGGGCTCACTAAGTTGTCTAGACTATGCTCAAACTTATGACCCTTGCACCTCAGAGTACCAGAATGCTGGTATTTACGGGCATACACCACCACACAGCTTAAAGCCTGGCAGCAGCCTGTGAGAGTATAGTGTGGGCCCTAGAAAACTGCTGTCTGTTTTCTTTCTCAAAATTCTGGCAAGTTTTGCCATGTTTCTCACGACTACCAGAGCAAGAACCTGGTCCTGTCTACATCCAGGTTAATTTATCGGCTAAATATCCAGAGGGTTGGGCCTAAAGATGAAGTACACCATGCTGCAAGAGTGATATGTGTGCTCCAGCCCAGAACTGCATCTGTCAGCAGGCCTTTTTCCTTCTTCCTCTGAGAGTTAAATACCTTTTTAAAACCACTTCTAAATGTACCTCTTCTTATGCTAGCTAAGATTACTTCTTGCTGCTGGACTATTCTGTCAACCTTCTAATTAGTCTTCCTTTGCCTTTGCAGCTTGCTCTTACTACCTTCTCTTTACTCTCCCAGCTTTTGGTCCATTCTTTGTGTGCATAAATATTCCTGAGGCACAAGTCAGGTGATACCATACTTGACTACTTAAAAGCCTCCAGGGCATCTTTGCACCTCAGCTGAAACTCAGACTCCTTATCCTGGCCCAGAAGCCCTCACTGGTCACATTTCCGCCCCTACTATGCTTTCTGCCCGGCCACGCTGGCCTTCTTTCTGTCAGACTTGAAGACACCTTTGCACTTGGTCTTTCTTCTGCCTGGAACACTTCCCCTTGGGTCTTTTCAGAAGCCTGCTCTCATTGTACTCCGCTCAAATGAGCTCAAATTATCTGAGCTCGGATGGCCCCTCCTTCAAAAATGTTTCTTGACCACCCCAGTTAAAGTAGGCTGCACTATTCATCATGACTTTATCTTACTTTTTTCTTCATAGTCCATGGTTTCTGAAATTGACATATTTCTTCCATGTTGTTCCCTCCAGCACCCTCCTCAGAGGAGGCAGAGAAGATTTTTGTGCTGCTCACTGCAGTTTTCCTCGTTCCTAGTTAAGTGCCCGGTACAAAGTAGTCACTCAATAAATGGTTGATTGTTAAAGTGTAGGTTCCAGGCTTAATCAGAGTTCTTATCCTGTCCCTCCTTGGCGTGTCCTTATCCCCAGCACAACCCTTGCTCAGATTATTCTCAGTTCGTTGTCTTAATCATTATATCCACTTTCCTCTGCCACACTTGGAATGCCAGAGACTGTTGAAACCAGACAGAATCCTCATATGTCTTTTATCATCTGTATCTCAGTCCATGCAAACTCAATTCCAGATGTGTCTTATGTTTGGAACAGTGTTCTTTCTCTATTTCCCTCGCCTTTCTTTTGATTAAATTGGAGGTTGCATACAAACCGGGAACATCTGTCATTTCTCCGTCAAGTTCAGCTAATCTGTGAGACATTTTCCAACCTGTATATAACACACTCAGCAAAGTCAGCACATTTAATGTTACAGTGGCAGTGGTCAGACCACTTGATATCTGTGTGTGTTTTCCCCTCCTAGCGCAGGCTGCACCTTCAGAGAAATGTATGGTAATGTTTAAAGTAGTATGTGTAATGGGGGTCTTTTGAGGACCGTGCTGGAGAACAGTGCTATAAATACTTAACTCCTTTCATTTTGTGTGCTTGTCACCTGACAGCTTCTTTCTTCTGGAGACAGCTGCTCTGTGTAAACAGAAAAGCAGAAGAGATGTGCAAGAGTGGCAGAAACTTAGTGTCACCATTAAACTGAGGCTGTTTGTCAGCTTTCCTCGACATTTAAACAGTAGTGGTTGACTCATCAGGCTTTTGTTGAGAAAGCCAAATCAATTCTACCACCACCAGTAATCACTACCCTTCCTCCTATATACTCTCATATACAACCTTTTGGTTTTTTAATAATTGAACTTTTTCACTGTGTCCTTGTGGATTTTCACAGGTTCTCAGGTTGAAATTCTGCTGCATTTACTTTGTACATTTGCAGAAAAGTCTGTATGGGAGAATAGGAGAAGATACAGGCTTGAAAACAGAGACCTTTATCTTCCGAGTTCTTTACAAATGTAATGTCATTTATTTACAAGAAAAATTAATGTTACAACGACATTATCGGTTTTAATGAATTTTGTTAGTTGTGTATGCTCATGTTACAAGATTCAGAACATTTTCATTGTCCCCAGAAGTCCCATGTGCATCTGTAATGCATTCTTTTTTATTGCCTAGTACTCTTCCATTGCACAGATAGATTACATCAGGTTATCTCTTGATAGGCACATGTGTTGTTATAGTGTGGGATTATTATGAATGAACCGGCAATGAACATGAATGTGCAAATCTTTTGTGAAATGGTGTGTTGCATATCGGAGGGTAAATACTCCAGAGTAAAGTTGCTAGATCATATCCTAAGTGTATATTTAACTTTATAAAGCACTTGCAAACCTCTTTTCCAAAGTGGGTGTACCCTTGAGTGCTACAGCTAGCAATGTGTAAGACCCAGTTTTACCTTGTTTTTGTCAGTGGCCAACTTGGTGACTTAGTGAAACATTTTCTCAAAATAAAGGTCAAGGCATGTGTCTTCATCCAGAGGCGCTGGTTTCAATCTCTAGTACCCCTGCCCCAAAATGTTCATGTGCTTTTATGTCCTATGAAATGTTTATCTATCCCAAAGACACCAAGGTTTTCTCCTGTTTTCTTCTAAATGTTTTATAATTTTAACTCCCAACATATAAATTTAGGGTCCTCTTAAGCTTTTTTTTTTATGTATAGGGTATGAGATAAGAAATAGGTCATTTTTTCCCTACATGGAAACTCTTACCCATTAGTTATATTAGCAGCTTTCTCAAAAATCCATTAAGTCATTGCCTGAGTCTGCTTCTGGACTCTATTCTGACTATGCTGTTCCATTGATTGACACTGCATGTCCTTACACTGAAGTCACAGTCTTGATCACTGTAACACATCTTGAAATTCAGTAGTATGAGTCTTTTTTTTTTAAAGGAGGATATTTAGCTAAATTTAGGTCCTTTGCATTTCTATACACATTTTTAGAATCAGTGTGTCTGTTTACCTTTTGCGAGTTTGACTGATATCCTCGTAATTCTCTAGGTCAGTTGAAAAGAGCCTCTTAACAACAGTGAATCTAAATCTAATTTATGATAAGGCATAATACCTATCTCTCCATTTATTTAAATCTTTTAAAAATTTCCCTTTGCAGTGTTCTGTGGTTTACAGATATTATGCGTTTTGTCAGATTTATTCCTAAATATTTTTTATTCCTAAATGCCAAATGTTTTTGTACAGGTGGTTTTCAAAAGTACATTCTTTTTAAAATTGAAATGAGTGTACCACTTATTCTGAAGGTGGCTGGACCTGAAGGGGTACAGACGGGGCTTGTGAGGCTTGGGATGACCCGTTCCCTGATCTTGGTGTTGGCTACAAGTGTGTGTTTACCTCATGAAGATTCGTGGAGCTGTACACCTAAATTTGTGCCGTTTTATGTATAGTAAAGTGTTAAAATAAAAAAAAAACATACTTCATCATGACAAAGGGTATATTTGAGAAAAAGCAGGAGAGAGCCCAAGTCCAGCAGTGTCTAGAGGTCATTTAGGAATGCCGACTTAGGACTGGGGACGGGGCTCAGTGGTCGAGGGCTTGCTGCCATGTAGGAGGTGATAGTCAGTCCTCAGAACTGGAAAAAAGAAAAAGTTGATTATTTTGTATGCTAGATGGTAAGTGAGAGAGTTCCTATTATTCATGAACTTGTTTGTTTTTTCCACGTGGTCCTGGGTCTCAGAAGTTACACGTGCCAGGCAGGCTCTCTGCCAGGGAGCTGTATCACCTGCTGCTCACGCCTAGGTCTCGTGGTTATTCTCTACTTTGCATTGGAGGGAAACAGCATGGAAAGTTGAGGCTGCTTATTTCATGTCACACAGCTGATACATTGAAAAGCTAGAATTTGAAACTAAGTCTTTTTACTCCAGGGCTAAAGCTTTGAAATGATACAATATGGAGTCATAATTAAGAGTAGCTCATTGGAAGTGAGATATGTGTCTTTTACACAAGAAAATTATCTTATTTACCAGCCAGAACAGTGCAGAAGTTAGTAAATACATGAACTCTGTTTAATCTTCATCTCTGATAGCCAATCTTTGAAGTTCCATTTATGACATGATCATTGAGAGTTTAAGATCTTAGTGTCCCCTCTGAAGTTAGCTCCTGCGGTAGAATAAACAAGGGCTTAGAGTTAAGCCCTTAGGTAGTTTTATATGGCAGTGGGATGGCCACTGGTGAGAACACAAGCCTTTGTGATTGTTTTTGTGATTGTTACGGACTGTTTAAAGAAAAAAACTCATTAATTTGATTATTGTTCTCTGTTGCTGATGTTTCTGGACTTTAGCCAGAAAACATTACTGGGTAATACTCAAGTTGGGCACTGTCTTTTAGAAGACAAAAGAGATAAACAGTGACAAGATGGGAGGTTTTGATTGTGAGGATATATCTTTTGGTTGAGTTTATAAACCCACTTGGGTTTAGCTCTCCAACTCTTGCTCCACATTTGATGACTTTTTCTTTTCTGAGATGCAAATAAATAACTCATACAAAAAGCAACCCCAAAGTCTACCAGTGCTTGTGTCTAGCAAGGTTCTTATTAATCATGTTTAGTCTCTATCAAAGACAACAGTGGCATTTATACTAAAAAACATTCTGCACACCAGAGCTTGATGTTTACAGGTGACAGCTTTTTCTTTGGAAACAGAATAGCTTAATGCCATTCTTGAAAACATGCTTTCATCTATCAGAGACTATTTATAAAGAGGGTGGTGGATAGGACTTAACAATTAGAAAGTAAGGGAAGCCAGTGCCTTAAATAGCAAATGTATATTATCCAAATTCGGTACTGTTTCATGGCCCGTTTTGAGTTTGTCTAGGCAGGGATGAACTCTTTTAGTAGCATAGGACTCCTTGACAAATTGGGGTTGCCTTAGGCACGTATGCCAAAGATACATCACATCACTTGGAGAAGTACCCAGCTGTGCAGACTTGTGGTTATCCTCTGGAAAACCACCTTCAGCAGAAGTTTCTGTTGACTTCCGCATCTTCACCTAGTCCCCCTGCAACCTGCTTCACCTCAGACTTGAGCATGGTCCTTGTCTCCTTTTCTGCTATCCTTAGAATACAGTTGATGAGCAGGTTTTATCAGACCTGCCATTAGAACTTACACTAAGTCCATGTCTGCAGCTGCCACGCTAATTCAGAAGTTTGTTGCCCCTTTTAATGCCCACTTGACATGGTCGGGAATTGGCCTGCTTCTTCAGTTCGTGCTTACTCTCTCTACTCACCTCTTCAGCCCTTCTTCTGGAAGGGCAGCCCTGGACTTCCACACTCAAGGCTCCAAGAAGCTGCTGCATAGGCTTAGATGTTCCAGAATATGACTACCTCTGTAATAGCTAGTCAAAGCCCAGATTCAAAAATAGGACAAAATTCCACTCCCGCTCCCCTTTTGGCCATCGTGGGGATTGAACCAAGGGCCTTGCACGTACAGGCAAATACTTTACCACTGAGTCACATCCTCAGTGCTTAAATCCCACCCATGGTGGGAGGAACAAGCATTTACCTATGTGGAAATGTGGCTGTGTTTGGAGATCAGCCACCACCACCAAGAGACGTGGGTGATACGGCTAAGGCTAACTTCTATTGCCTTATTTTTCCTGGCCTGCTCAGCTCTGACTGCACCAGGTCCACGTTTCTGGTGCATGCCAGAGAGACTACCTCCCAGGACCTTTGCTGTCAAAATTCCCATTGCCTAGACCATTCTTTCCCCACCTAAGAAAAGAGCTACTTCAGGCCGAGGATATAGCTCAGCAGCACAGTGCCTGCCTGGCAAGCACAAGGTCCTGAGTTCTGTTCCCAGTACCAAAAGAAAAAAAGAGCTACTTCTCTCATTTCTTTTGTGTCTCTGTTCAAATGTCCTTTCTTTAAGAAAACTGCCTGTGACCAGGTAGACTTCAGTATATATTTTGTATTTGCTGCACAGTTCTGTATAGCTGAAAAGCCTGGTACATGGCCATGTTCTTTGCTTAGAGTAACACAAGACCATAGTCAGTCAAGGTGTGGGCTGAGCTGAGCTCTCATCTGGGAACTGTCGGGGTAAATCCTCTTTTCAGTTCATTCTCGTTGGCTGCTGTGAGTTCCTTGCTATTGTAGGACTGAAGTTCCCATCTCCTCACTGTCAGTCAGATCCTAGAGGATGATCCCAGTTCCCCTGCCCTCCTTCCTCCCTCATGACCAGTTGAAGGAAGCTGCATTGAGGTTTCACGTGTTAGTCAGACCCACCCGCATAATCTCCCTGTCCTAAAATCAGTGCATTTGAGCTCTCCTTTAACAGTGGCTATGTGAGTGTTTGCTTGAATGTGTGAGGGGAAGGCATGTGTGCTGTGTAACAGGAACCAAGAACCTTGGGTTGGGATGTCACCTTAGAGTTTTGCCTGTCACAATACCATATACCTCCTGCATTTTTTGTTTTGGTTTTTGCTTGTTTGTTTTGTTGTTGTTTCTGTTTTTTTGTGACAGGATAGCATCTCAATATGTAGTTCAGGCTAGGCTTGAACTTTGGCCTAAAACTTGTGGTGATCGTCCTGCCTCAGCCTCCTGATTGCTGGGATTATAGGTGTGCGTGATTGCTGGGATTATAGGTGTGCGCCACCACGCCCCACATAACGTACTTTTTTCTGTCCCTTTATCTTGTTTATTTTTCTTCACAACACAGTATGTTATGTTTTCTACTTGTTTATTTATCTTTAATGTGGCTTCTAAAATAAATGTTCATGGTGTCATTTTTGTTCTTTATGGTATTCTTACCACCAAGGATAGTGTTTGGCACATAGCCCAGCTATTTACTGAGTGAATCAATTAAGTAAAAAGTTTTATGGCTTTTTTTTGGGGGGGTACTGGGAATTGAATTCAAGACCTTGTGCTTGTCAGGCAGGTGCTGTGCTGCTGAGCTATATCCCTGGCCCCACAGCATCTAATTTGGATGACTGTGGAGGGGAGATTTTTGGAAGGGAAAGCTTACTGAGCTGAGCATGAGGGTTATTGAAGAGGCTTTATCTCTAAAGGTACCACACAGTCTCAAAATACTGTTTCTTTGCACAGACTACTACTTATTTGACTCTTTAAAAATACATTGCAAGTAATTATCTGAATGTCTAGTAATAACTACTACTTTTTGCTTACTAGAAATAATGTGCTTTTCACTTTTGGTTTTTGTTTTTATATCTCTGAATAATATCCTGTGAACTTCTAGAAATGTGTGCTGGTATACTTAATTGTACCACTTTACTCTGATATTTCTGTGATTTTCATGAAATAACTGTGGTTCACAAATGTCCAAGTACCAAAATAACAATGTGGGCTCAACCATAAAGACAGTAAAGAATGCCGGGCCAGAGACAGACAGACACACACAGAGAGACAAAAAGAGTGAGAGAGAAATATATACAAATACATGAAATTTCATTCGTTTTCAATACTTACTGTTGTGTTTCTTTTAATCATACCCCATCTACAGACAAAACTTGCCAATGGCACTTCCAGTATGATCGTGTCCAAGCAACGGAAACTCTCAGCAAGCTATGAAAAGGAGAAAGAGCTGTGTGTCAAGTATTTTGAGCAGTGGTCAGAGTCTGATCAAGTGGAATTTGTGGAACATCTCATATCCCAAATGTGTCATTACCAACATGGGCACATAAACTCCTATCTAAAACCTATGTTGCAGCGGGACTTCATAACTGCGCTGCCAGGTATGTGTGCACGTGTTTGCATACCATTGCCTTGCTGCAGAACTTGGTCTTCAGCCTGTATTTCTCTCTTTAAGTATGAATTGGCTTGATACTCACAGATTAAGTTCTTTATTTGTACCTTCCTCATTAAAATACAAAAAAATCAAACTCAAAGACTTATTTTTTCCTTAGTCTTCGTATCTCTTTCCCTTCTGTTTACCGCACTTTTTTAAAATTCAGTACTCAGAGTTGACACTAGAGAGCCTTTTTAAGCTGAGATTTTGCTGAGTTGCTCAGGGTGCCCTCAAGCTTTCATCTTCAGAGCCAGGCGTGGTGGCGCAGGCCTATAATCCCAGCACTCGGGAAGCTGAGACAGGAGGATTGTTGTGAGACCAGCCTGGGCTTACAAGTGAGCTCAAGGCCAGCCTCAACTGCATAGTGAGACCCTGTCTCAAAAAAGACAAACAAAAAAGCTGCCATCCTTGTGCAGGTGGGCGCTGTGCCTGGTTGTTGTTCAGCGTCTCACGTGTCATATGTCCAGATACAATCTCTTCTGAAGTGTCGTCTTGTTTGAGATGTATCTTTTATAATGTGTTTTGGTTTTTAAGATGTGTTAATCTAGGGCTGAGGATGTTGGCATAGTATGATGTTTTGTAAGGACATGGGTTTGATCCATTATTTAAAAAGAAAAAGAAAAGGTACATTAATTTTTATATACTTGGGTTTGGATTTCTGTGGGAATTTATCGACAGAATACTTAAATTGTAGAGATGAGTAAGAAACATTTTTGAGTATTTTAGGACAGTCGTGTTAAATACGTGCATATATTTTATTGATTGATTGATTGGAGACCGGGTCTCTCAGCCAGGTGATCCTCTGACCTCAGCCTCCCAAGTGCTGGGATTACAGGTGTGTGCCACCACGCCTGCCTTTTATATCTGTGTTTAAATTGTACTAAAAGTGCTTTTTTGGGGGCGGTATTGGGAATCAAACTCAGTACCTTGTGCTTGCAAGGCAGGTACTTGCGCCACTGAGCTGTATCCCTAGCCCAAAAATGCTTTCTTTAGAAGGGTGCTGTAACTTTGCTAAATTCTTAATAGTAATTTAGAATGGTACAAAGACACTGCTGTTGGGGAGAAATGCTCTGAAAAATGTGAGCATTTTGTTTTTACCTGTGTTAAAAAGTTATTTCTTTCTTTTGGGGTTCTTTTGTTGGCAGGATTTTTGAGGCAGGATTTGGCCTTGAACTCACTGTATAGCCCAGGCCAGCCTCAAATTCCTAGCCTCAGCCTCCCAAGTGCTAGAATCATAGTTGTGTGCCACCACACCGGGCTAAAAGTTTACTTAAAAAAATAATACCAAGGTGAATGAGTGTTGTCTGAAGCATATTTTGTTTTGAGGGAATTTTGCTTTTTTATTTTGGTTGTCATATGCTGATTACAGAAGTTACAGGAAATCTAGAAAATAAAAATACGATAATATGTAAAAATAAAATGTTCCAGAACCACACATGCAGAGAGAATTACCAATCGTGCTATTGGTATTTTGGCATATAGCCTCTTTTTTTCCAGAGTAAGCTAAAGAGAGCGAGCAGAGAGCGAGCAAGAGAGGGAGAGTGAGAGAAAGGGAGATTTCCCTGTAAGGCTGTGATCATAAATGGTTCATAAAACATTTTCTTCATGTATTCTCACTAAACACATTAAGGTATTCTTAAGGTATACTTCTTAGCTGTTGTATAATGTTCTTCACAGTGTTTTAAACACATATACCCTAACCGTTTTATTGACAATTTAGAGTTAGGTTGATGGTGGATGCCTGTAATTGCAGCACTCTGGGAGATCTGAGTCAGGAGGATGGCAAATTCAAGCCCAGCCTGGGCAGTTTAGCAAGACCTTTTGTCAAAATAAAAAATAAAAGGGGATGGAAATGTAGCTCAGTGTGAAGACTCCTAGGGGTCAGTCTCTAGCACCGTAAAGGGAAAAAATGTTACGTGATTTTAGGTTACTTTCCCTATTACAGATTATGCTGCCATAGATATTCTTCTGCATTACTGTTGTAAGCATCCTATGGAAAAACATTAGAAATGAAATTACTATATTAGAGAATGTAAATGTTTTTAGTGCTTGTGAAACATGCTAACAAGATGTGCTCTAAGAATAATAAACCAGCTTGTCCTCAAAACTGCATATCACTGCTTTGTTTAATCTTTGCCAGTTTATTTTTCAAACTTTGCAGATTAATCTTTAAAATCAAATTATACTTAGAAAGAACCACTGTGAAACTGAATTTTACCTATGTCTTCTATGAAGTACATTTCTGCCCTCTCATAGCACATTGGATTTTGTTTTAGCCGCGGGCAGACGGCTTTCTTTGTACAATCAGAGTGTACCTGTTACTGTGCTCTCCCAGTTCCTGGAACATGGTCCTGGCTCCCGCTTATACCTCTGGGAATTGAACAGGCATTGATTAGACCTGTGTATTTTGCCCATATTGATCTCTACTGTGTATCTGATGACCAGCCTGTGAGGTATTAAATCATCAGTCTAATACTTCACAGCCATTTAAACTCACAAACCTACACCACCTGGATACATTTACCAAACCACTTCAAAAAATGCCTGCAGTCCATTAATGTAATGGTTTTGTTTGGAGCATTAGGTGACATTACTTCCAAAGATTTATTTTAGGTACCTAGTAAGTGATCAGGGGTAATTTAATGGCAGCTCTTAAAAACATAGATATTCCTTTTGTAAACTTCTGATAGCATGGAAAGTTCTCAGTGAAAAGATTCAAGAATTGTGTCATCACTATATTCTGTATGAAGAACCAATTATTATATCTTTAATTGGCTTATAGTCATTCCTTTAATAAGAATTAGATGATGGATGCCTCCGTCTGCCTATGCTTAAATACGAACATACGATGCCAGCCAAGCAGGATCCATTTAATGCTTTCTTTCCCAAGTCTGCTGAGAAATGTGATACCCATATAATTTTTATAATTAGAATAATGTTTAATGAGCGTATTTCAGTGGTTAGTACTGGCGCCCAAGTGTGTATCTGTGTGATTCAGGGGAAAGGCACACAATGAAATACAGTATTCTTTTTCCTTTCCAGTTTGCACCAAGTGGGCCGGGGATATAGCCCAGTGGCATAGGCACCTGCCTGCCAAGTGCAAGGTCCAGAGTTCAATACTCGGTACAAAAAAAAAAAAAAAAAAAAAAAAAGATATTCAAGTTTGTGCTTATGGGAGAAAGTCTGTAAAAAAGAATAAATTGTGTGTGTGTGGTGCTGGGGATTGAACCCAATGTCTTCACACTCTTGACCTACATCCTCAGCCCTTTTCATTTTTTTTGTGAAACAAGATCTCTCTAAGTTGCCCGGGCCGGGCTCAAACTTGGAATTCTTCTGCCCCACCCTCCCAGAGTGTACGGATTGCAGATGGGCACCCCCCTGCCCAGCACCTTTCATTGTTTTTGTCCCACATGTGAACTCAGAACATCAGCCAAGAGAAGATGTATAGTGCAGTCATCCTATTTTATATGCTGTTTTCACCAGCACTTCAGTGCATACTTGGGTAGTAGAACTTCTGTGTTGGGAAACCCTCTCGTATTTACACAACCCAGTATCTACTTGCCATTGTTTTTCCGCTATATTTGCAATAAAATATTCTCTGAAATACTAACAAGTTATCTATTGGTCTAGGGTTTGGGTTTTTTGTTTTTTTTTTCATTTTTAGCCAGTTATTTAGGTTGTATACCAATCGCTATTCTCAAATATAGTCTGAAATTAAACTCATCCTTGAACTTAAATGTAGCTCTCAATCTTCCCTCTCGAGATGTTCCTGTTACCAATCTGTATTTCCTTCTCCTTTCTGCATGCCCAAAATTCTATAACCCAGCACATTTTGACTTAGTGCCTCTCCCCCAGTACATTTAAAGGATATTTCTTGTACTGAATAGCTTTGGAACTGCAGCAGTAATAGAAACAGAATGAGAAATGGACCTAATATAGAGATTTGGGGGGTCTGAATCACAGAGTTTGAGATACCATCCATAGAACATCCCCTAGTGCTGAAATCCATATAGATAAATGTGAATTGTTTTCTGGACTCCTTTTTATTTTTAATGTCTTGGGGCTTTGCTGGTTGTTAGCTTTCACTTCCTTATCTAAAGGAAAATGGAAAATACTGTTCATTTCTGTAACCTTATGGAAAAATTATTGACACTCATTTTACCCAAGCCTCTGTTTGAAAAAGAAACTGGACTGCACGAGGGATGACGATGCGCCTTTCTGCGCCTTCCGACCAGCACAAGTGCTGTTTTGTTTTAAAGGGCCTTTGTTAAACAAATCATTCACCACCCCTTCTGCCTCTCCCGCCAAGCTCGGGGTTTGGATCACATTGCTGAGAACATTCTGTCGTATTTGGACGCCAAATCCCTATGTGCTGCTGAGCTTGTGTGCAAAGAGTGGTACCGCGTGACGTCCGACGGCATGCTCTGGAAGAAGCTCATCGAGAGAATGGTCAGGACAGACTCTCTGTGGAGAGGCCTGGCGGAGCGGAGAGGGTGGTAAGCACCTAACTTCCTTCCTGTTGGGAGTCAGAGAGAGAGACCACTTAGCACCTAAAATAGTGGTCTGCTGGTCTACAGCTGAAAGTGTCAAAGAGAGGAACTGTGTGTATGTGCAGCAATTACTCTTCTGACCAGTCACTCATAAAACGATGAGATGGAAAACTGGCTCCCTCCTATTTGAAGTCCTCTGCTCTCCAGGCAGATTGGTATTCTGCAAAAGGGCTGGTGGGCAATTTATATGGGAAGTACATGATTTTGAATCATATAGGAACCCTTAGATCCAGCTTTACCCTAAGATAATACAGAACAAATGATTATTGTCTCCTCCAGATGATTTCTTGCCTTTAGCCCATGCTTCTGCATTTTATCACCTTTATAATCCAAAATTATTTTTATGCCCAACTAGAATAAGAACTATAGCTATCAGAAAAAATGAAATTTAGTATAAATCATTGTTTTCTTAAGATTTTCTTACTTACAGCACTCAAGAGACTGAGGCAGGAGGATCACTGTGAGTTCAAGGCCAGCCTGAACTGCTTTGTGAAACCCTGTCTCAAAAAGATAAAAAACCTGGGCGTAGTGGTACACACCTGTAATCCTAGCACTAGGGAGGCTGAGGCAGGAGGATCACTATGAGTTTGAGGCCAGCCTGGGCTACATAGCCCAATATCTTTAAAAAAAAAAAAAAAAAGATTTTCTTACTTCATTCTGAATTCCCCTAAGTTAACAGTCTAAAAGATATTAACAGTGGCTGGGGATATAGCTCAGTGGAATAAGCACCTACCTGGCAAGCGCAAGGTCCTGAGTTCAATCTCCAGTACCGCAAAAAAAAAAAAGATATTACCAGTTTTACTGTTCTCTTAACATAATGGCATTATTTTATGAAAATTTTCAAATGATATCTTTCTTTATGAAATTTTCTCTCAGTATTTGTCTAAAATGTCATTATTAAAAACTCAGGAACACATAGTTTATAAATAAAGGTAACAAGATCAAAGGTCATCTATTTTAATTGATAGAAAACGTGATAATAGACGTGTGCTCAGTCATATTTTTCAAAATTACTTTTCTCAGTTTGTATAAAGAGACACAAAACACCCCGTGTCAGCTGCCTCCTGCAGCGTCTCTCCCTGTGAGCGGTCCTCCCTTTAAAAACAATACTGTGACCAGTGTCTCATTCTGCTCGTTTGAAATCACCTTACCGAGTCTACTGTGTCGGTAAAATCTCCTAGCCATCTCTGTCCAGATGCTATCTTTGAAAATGTCTCTCATGTTTAACCAAAATAAATAAGTAAACGCAACTTCCCAATGAAGCTTTGTATCTCTTAAGATTTACCTTCCAGGTTGCTGTTCTATTTCATATCTAGATGGATCTGGCAGTCTGCCCTAGGATATGGACCCCGCTGTTTTCTCTCGTGGACAGTACTGAGTACGCTCTCTGCTCAGAAATGGTACCTCTTAAACGTATAACAACAGACCCTTTGGGAAAAGGCCATTTTCCTAATCAGCAGACCACATTTATGATAACATTCTGAATTTACTATTCGACATTTATCATGTACTCACACTCTCCCAGGTACTAGACATTTCATGTAGAATTGGTCCCTGTTGTCAAGGAGCTTCTATCCTAAATGATTTTTACTCAAAACACTGAGAGGCCAGTTTTTAAAGCATACACACTCCTTTTTGTAGCATCTTTGAAGAAATTTGGAGACCATGTTCAAGTCGGCGGGGTAGATTGACTAGAAGTTTGCTTGCGTTCTCCTCCCCAAGGATGCAGCGGCAGTATTGTGCGCCCCTTACAGAGAAAACCCTGCAGGGCCTGCATGCGCTGGCCGGAGATTAAAAGGAAGACAGGCCCAGGCATGGTGGGCGCTGAGAAACAGAACAAATACGGCCTTCGGAGTCACACCTAAAATTTTCTTACTCAGAAATCTGTCGTGGGACTAGTAGTATAGCTCAGTGGCACAGTGCCTGCCGGACATGCACAAGATTATGAGTTCAGTTCCCGGTGTGCGCACACACAAAAGTCTGTCATTGGGCTGGGGATTTAGCTCAGGGGCGCAGCACCTGCCTGATGACTACAAGATCTTGAGTTCAATTACTGGTACCAAAAAAATATATATTATATATATATATATATATATATGATGCAAAATTTTTATAGAATAAGATTATTTGGAGAAGTATACTTTTAATCCATAATTGTTTCATAATATATCTTGTTTGTCTTCCCCTCTCCTGGTGCTGGGGATTAAACCCAGGGCCTTGAACAAGTTAGGCAAATGCTGTACATCTGAACTATGCTGTCACTCCCACCACCTTTTTTTTTGAGGCAGGGTCTCTCTAAATTTCCTGTGCTGGTCTTGAACTTGGGATCTTCCTGCCTCAGCCTCTTGAGTTACAGGGATCATAGGCGAGTACTACTAGCTCAGTAGCCTTTTTGCCATTATGTCCTGTTTCATTATTTTCCTTTTAAAATAATTTTTGCTTGTTCTCTTCAGATTTTTTTTTTCTGAATTAACACAAAAGTTTGTCAACCATCCTCTTGATAGGAAATTTTCTTATCAAATTTTCAAGGTGTACAATAGAAAGAGGGCAGGGAGAGGCACTCCTGGAGACATGGAACAATTAATCATACTGTAATAAAGCTACAGAGGGCAGAGCAAATGCCTGGCCCAAGGGAACACAAGTTCTCTGGCGCCAGGATGGCACTCAGAGCCGTCGCTGCCTGTCCCCACTGTGCGGTGCACTGCTAGAGACAGTGGCAGTTAGGGCGCCCACGGTGTGTGTACTGGCTCCCGCGCCATGTTGGGTGAGTTCTTAACTGGAGGCAGAGATCTAACTTGGGACATGAGTATTCCAGAGATGCGCTGTCATAGCAAGGGGCTGCTAACAAATGCTGCTCTCCAGAGCAGGGAAGGCAGTAAAACGCATGCGCGTGGAGGCACAGCCAGGAGCACACCTGGGAAAGCCAGGCCCATACCTTCGACTTGGCAGCACAGTGCTCCCGGGCTTTTCTGCACTTCTGTCTTCCTTCCTGCTGCTGGGCACTCCTTTGATGCCTCTTTTCTCTGCTGAAATAATCTGAAACGCTCTGTTCACACATAGCCATACTGGTCACCAGCAGGCTGGGCGAGGGGACAGCCAGCGTACCTCACCCCATGAAATAAAGATCTAGAAAAGTGATCTCCATGGCAGAGGCATTACTGCTGCCATGCTTGGCTCCTCTGACACTGGCACAGATTGACTTAAGGAAAGAAACAGAGCCAGTGAATCTCTACAGAAGCCAGCAGACCAGGAGGTGAATTCTGGTCAAACACGCTCTTCGTCTGTTGGCGGT
This sequence comes from Dinomys branickii, assembly GCA_004027595.1. Taxonomy (NCBI): domain Eukaryota; kingdom Metazoa; phylum Chordata; class Mammalia; order Rodentia; family Dinomyidae; genus Dinomys; species Dinomys branickii. The sequence continues at coordinate 101,825 of PVLD010001851.1, read as the reverse complement.
ATAACGTCCCGAAAGGGTCAGAAGCCTAATGCTTTGCACTAAAAATAATCACGTTTTACCCAAAAGCAAATCAGTGTCCGATTCCTTAGGCCTCAGAAAGTTACTGCTTGACAGGAGGGAGGCTCCTGAAATCAGGCTCATCATCACACCCCTCCAGGTTTGTCGTGGAGATTATATGAATTGGAAGCTGTGAAATACTTTAAAGAAATGTGTAGCTCCTTATAAATGTGTAATGCTATGGTTTTCATTGGCAAACATTTGTTTTTTTCAGGGGACAGTATTTATTTAAAAATAAACCTCCTGATGGTAATGCTCCTCCCAACTCTTTTTATAGAGCACTTTATCCTAAGATTATACAAGACATCGAGGTAAGACGCTTTGTATTGGTGGGGTATTTGCCAAATAGAGAATCCTTTAGCATTCTTCAGTTTTAGTATTGTTACAGCAAACCCACTAAGCTTTACTGATTGGTGTTAAAAATCAGTATCTTCACAAATGAACAGGGTAGGTAAAATACAGTAAATTGCCGAGCAAATTTTGTAAAGTGTTAAAAATTGGTTACTAGCTGGGCATGGTGGCGCATGCCTGTAATCCCAGCACTCGGGAGGCTGAGGCAGGAGGATCGTCATGAGTTCGAGACCAACCTGAGGTACAAAGAGCGCTCAAGGCCAGCCTGAACTGCATAGCGAGACCCTGTCTCAAAAAGACAGAAAGACTAAAAACAAAAATTGATTACTGATAAACAGATGGGAGACCAAAAGAAAGAGATTGACTTTCTTACCACAGCAGGAAGACCATTATATTTGCACTCCTGTGCTGATGATCCTCAGATGTCTTCTGAGCTGAGCCTCCATGGAAGTTCAGTGGTCACCACATATATGAGAAGAGCATTGAGCACACATATTTTTAGTTTCCTTGAAGTTCTGTATGCCCCATAGATCACTGCATGGACCCATTGGTTAACATGGCTGCAACGGTTCGGTTTCACCATTCGTTCTTCTCAGACCATAGAATCGAATTGGAGATGTGGGAGACACAGCTTACAGAGAATCCACTGCAGAAGTGAGACAAGCAAAGGGGTTTACTGTTTGCAGTATGATGACCAGAAAATAGTCAGTGGCCTTCGAGACAACACGATCAAGGTAAGGTCTCTTCAGCTACGGGAGAAGCGCTGCGGGACCAAGGGTGACCACACTCTTACAGGAGTGTGCATCGTAAACCCTAAGTGTGATTTCTGGAAAGTGAGAATTTTAGGGTGCTTCCAGTTCCAAAGTTTCTTTAAGGGACTGATGTCCCCTTTTCCCCACATAAACATGCCAATGAACAGTCTCGGGGCAGCTTCCCTTGAAGTACACTGAGGGGGTATAGCTTCTTGGATTTGTCAGCATTTAACATTTAGTGGTGTCTACAGAGTACCTTAAAAAACTCAACATTGTACATGGTTATATCGTTCATAGGATAAGGGAGAATTTTTTTGTGTAATTATAGCTGCCCTTGTTGCTTAATGAAAAGAATACAGTTTGCATTGCAACAAAAGTCACATGTACACGGGTGCCTAACCTGTGGAGAAGAGCGCATCCCTCACTGCCCTGCGCTCTGACGGGGGCACTGGTACGTAACAGAGCCAGCAAGTCTCTGCAGACCCCTTTGTTGTGGTGACCAGATCTTGTTTGCCATCCTAGATCTGGGATAAAAGCACACTGGAATGCAGGCGAGTTCTCACAGGCCACACAGGCTCCGTCCTGTGTCTCCAGTACGACGAGAGAGTCATCGTAACTGGGTCGTCGGATTCCACAGTGAGGTAGAAAACTTCAGATGCTGTTTTGAACACTGAAACAACTGATGTGCTCTCTTCTTTGTCATATTTAGTAATTTTGTACATATATACATGAATGCAGTTTTGAAACTAAGGAAGAAAATCAGTTCCCCCATTATTGTGTCAATCTAAAACCTAAACCTTGACTTAGGAATGATTGGGTTATCTTTGCACGTTTTACATATAAGAAACTATACATTTTAATTTAGGGAATCCTCCATCCATTACAGAATCTTTACTTGTTTGTAAACCTTGCATTCCTAACCCCACTTCACAAGGAAGGGAGTCATAGGAAGAGAACGCAGCTGTCGTTTTCAAGGAGCTAGCCCTGTAGCGCAGGCCAGCACTGCCGCTCTAAAACATGCACAGGTGAGCAGTGCTCTCTCCGCCGGACCCTCCCCTCCTGTCCCTGCAGTTTTTAATGGTGAGCTTCACTCAGGGAGGGGACTCCATTTTCCAGAGGCAGTTGTGATTTGATGACACAGACATTAGGCTGCTGGAGTCCAGTGTAGCGTGAGTCCTGGATACCAGCAGCACTGCTGGAGGCCTCTGTTTGGAACTTTGCCTTAGGCTAACATAGTGCATCAAAGTAACTAAAAAAAAACTAGTAAAAGCAGTTAACTGTATTGTTAAATTCTCTGAAGTTAAATGTTTGCCATTTGAAATTATCCTCTATGAATAGAAAATAATGCTCGTCCTCCTTGTCTTTCGACTTCCAACCATAGCAAACCCAGGCCTTGTAGCATTTGTCAACATTTAACATTTCGTGGCGCTTGTGGAATACCTTACAGGAGCCCAAACACTGTGCATTGATGGAGTGTATCATTTACAGAGTAAGGGAGAAATGGGGTTTGAGTTTTGGTTGGTTTTTTTTTTTCTTTGCAGTGCTGGAGATTGAACTTGTTTTTGGGAGGCAAGTGCTGTACCACTGAGCTGTACCTCCAGCCTAGAAAATGACTTTTTTTTTTTTAAGGAGACCAAACTGTAAAAAAGAAATAAAATATTATCAAAGCCACATTCATTATACAAAAGTAGAGTAACCAGAATGACAACAGAAAGTCTTTAAGCTATCCAAGGGTCTCAGGCTCTGCCTTGAAGCCCATATTTGCGGTGGGAACGCTATTCTTGGTCTCCACCCATGCGACACACAGAAACATGGGCTTAGACCTAAAGTCTAGGTAATCTTGTGTGGTGGACCTGTAATCCTGGGTAATCAAATTTATACCTGTGTTACTAAGTCTTGAGTCAGAAGCAGCTTGGCTGGTGTTGGTTCTGATTCCTAAGGGTGATTAATGGGTAGGTAGGTGCCAGTGCTGCTGTTACTAATCAGACACTTCATTTAAAATGTATCCTAAAAAAAAAATAAAATAAAATATATCTCCTTAACATTGTCAAATTGACACCATTCATATTAATCTTGAACACTTGCCCAAAGGGTCAAGTGCTGGTGGCCGCCACTTTGTCTTTGCCCCACACCTGACCTAGATTTCAAATTCAAAGGGTACCACCACCTGGCAGCACCCCATGCCCATCTTTCTCCCACTGTCCCTGTCCAGCCTCTCTCTGTCTGCTGTTTCTCCATGGCCCATCATTACTGTACCTTGGTTCTGTAAAAGAAGAAGAGAGTATAATACTTCCTAGGAAAGTGTGGGAAGTAGGTGGGGAGCATTATATTCAAATACGGGTAACAAGGTGTAGCTTGGGCACCATCTTAACTCTGTCCCTTCCAGAGTATGGGATGTGAATACAGGTGAAATGCTGAACACACTGATTCACCATTGTGAAGCAGTTCTGCACCTGCGTTTCAATAATGGCATGATGGTGACCTGCTCCAAAGACCGCTCCATTGCTGTTTGGGATATGGCCTCCCCAGCCGACATCACCCTCCGGAGGGTGCTGGTTGGACACCGCGCAGCTGTCAACGTGGTAGACTTTGATGACAAGTACATTGTTTCTGCATCTGGGGATAGAACTATAAAGGTACTAAGGCATTTTCTGTAAGTCCCCAGTTAGGGTTCATGGGAGAATTGGGTCAGTGATAGCTGCATCTGTGGGCATTACTGTACAGTAAATTAATAGTTAGTTCAGGGACTAGTGTTACCTAAAACGGCAGTGAGCAAGGCAAGTGATGGACAATTCGGGCCAGATTCTTAATTCCTATAAATAATGGTGGTGGGCTAGAGATGTGGCTCACTGGTAAAGCTCTTGCTTGGCACACACAAGGCTCCAGGTTCAGCCCCCAGCATCGCACAGTAATAATGGTGAGCATGAAAAGGTCAGGGGTAAATTTAAGTTCAAGAAAATATATCAGCAAGGCCAGACATACCTCATAAATCAGTTTGAGCAATTCCCATGTGATTCCCGCCAGCTTCTAATTAAACCAGTATTACCATGAATGAAATGACTTCGGTGTGCTTTGTTCTCTGTGTTTGAGAAATTGACTATCCCCTAGTGGTTCAGTCCTGATTTTTGCTTCCCTAAGACTCCATTCGCCATAGATTTTTACCAGTAAAAGTACCAACTCACTGTTCAGTGTCATTTTCCATCTCAGGTGTGGAGCACAAGTACTTGCGAATTTGTAAGGACCCTAAATGGACACAAAAGAGGCATTGCCTGTCTGCAGTACAGAGACAGGCTGGTGGTGAGCGGCTCCTCTGACAACACCATCAGGTGAGGGGCAGGCACCCTCCCCGGAGTAAATCAGTGTTAGCAGCCTTAGGAACACAGACCAGGCGTTTTTTCAGCTGTCATGTCTACCGTCGGGTGTTTTCCCTTCTGTAGCTTCTTACAGGTCAGCAGGGAGCTGGAGAGGCAGCAGGCAAAGCCTTCTGCTTATGCGTTTCCTTCACATCATAGTTCATCACAGGGTAGACCTAGGCCAGATGCACCGGTCAGTAAAGAGATCGGCGAGAGGGACAAGTGGGCGGAGCCGAAGGCCACTCTTTTCAGACTTGCCTATAGTTGAAAAGTGCTAATAAGTAGCTAATCAGTGGTGTTAATACATAGCCTTTATGTCACTGTTGTTTAAAAAAGTAAATTTGTTTCCTAACTAAAAAGTGCACACCTTTCTCTTGCGTCACATGATTGGCCAGAGTCGCCTGTGTGAAGAGTGTGTGCTGCAGTCCTTTCTTGTGTCGTGCCTGTCACCAAAATGAGTGGCACAGAGAGGGTTAGAATTCGGAAGATTGACCCATCCTCTCCTTTTCTTCAGTGAGCTACTGAGAGGGTAAAGAGACTATTTTTAAAAACCCTCAAGCCAAGAGAAAAGAAAAACAGAGCTACTCATATCTAAGTATCATTGTTATTAGTCACGTAGATCAGTCTGAAAGCGGATAGCTTCTAAATTATTATATGAAACATCTTGAAAACAAACCTTGCATTTCCATACCCTGAAAGAAGACCGTCCTTGGCGATGAATGAAAGCAGAGGGTGCCCTCAGAGCCAGAGGTTCACGTGCTATGTGAGGGCCGGGTAGGCCCGACACTGGGCCCCCGTCCCCCTCTACTGGACTGGTTGTTTCTTTCCAAGGAAACTGTGTGCACGGAGGAAGTCCCTTTTATGCCTGGGAGAGCCTGGTTATAAAGCTGTTTATATAAAGCAGTATGCTCAGAAAATACATACTACATTTGAGTTTAAATCACATACTTTTTCTTGCCTAAGTTATATGGCAGAAAGAAGATCCATTCATAACAGTACACTTTGGTATGAGTGGTGATTGATCTTATTTTTGTGGATTATTTTTATTTGTTGTTGCTGTTGTTGTTTTGAGACAAGGTCTCCCTATGTAGTTCAGGCTGGTCCTGAAGTTGCTGTGTAGCCCAGGCTGGCTTTAAACTCAAAGCAGTCTGACTGCCTAAGCCTCCCAAGTGCTGGGATTATAGTCCTGTGCCACCACACCCAGCGTGGGTTCTTAAATGACATGTAAAGTATATTATTATAACATGCCACGCTTAGAAAAGAATACATGAAAATTCACATGAACCAATTTTCTCTTCTAGATTATGGGACATAGAATGTGGTGCGTGTTTACGTGTGTTAGAAGGTCACGAGGAATTGGTGCGATGCATTCGATTTGATAACAAGAGGATCGTCAGTGGGGCCTACGACGGGTGAGTTTGCTGATGAGGCTGGAAACACATCTAAGAGCATTTTTCAGTCCGTGTATCCTCTGTTTATTCTTTGCTAAAATGGTCTCCCAGTCATTTTATTGTACTTGGTACACGTGGGTGTCATTATTGTTGTAGTTATTTGCTTGTGATTTTGTCTGTTTGCCTCTATAAAGCAAAGAACCAGACAAACCCAGTCTACCAGGATCTGTATGTAAAATGGTAACTTACTAGTAAACTGGAGATGCTGGAGAGCAGGATCTGTGGCTCAGTATGTGGTAGGGTCTGGAGTTGTGACTTCGATTTTAATCTCTCTGAGAGATTCCTACAGTGCAGCTCTCCTGTCATCCTGCTTCCAGCATTTCATTTGTGATGAAGTCAGTAGTCTTTACTTTCCTCAGTCTAATTTCCAGAAGGGTTAGGATCTATTCATGTTCTAAATGGCTCTCATGTCCAGCAACACCAAGTCTGGAGCAGGTTCGTACAAATCTATTTTCACTTCTGAAAGACATTATTATTTTTTTTTCCCGTCAAAGTGCCTCATTTGTGATGGGAATGGGGGAAATGGAAGCTACCATTCAAATTTTGGCAGCTTTTTAAATACTAGAAACCAATCCATTAACTTGGTTCCTGAGCTAACTATTAGCAATTCATCAAAACCAGCTCAAGCTGCAGGAAGTGTATCCAGCTCACTTTCTCTGTGCTGAGTTAGCCATCACTGCCATGCCTTTGGGAAACTCTGTAGTCTGTGTGGCATGTTCCCGACAGGTCAGTGTTCTGTTTTGTAGTTTTGATCTATCTCTACTTGTTGGGGATTTTGTCTTTCGCATAACTCGAGGAAGTGTAACCTGTACAGTGGAGCTTCGGTTCATGAACTTGGTTCTTCCCATGTTTCTGTTTGCAGGCTGCATTGGGTGAGAACCAAATCACATCTCCCCGCAAGGCCAACCTTGACCCTAACCATTGAGTTGGATTTGATTCTCATCTAGTTCAGTTTGTAACCAAAATCGTAGAAAGAATTACATTCATGAACCTAGGCACCATCACAGTTGATTTTTAGAAGGGCTTAACTTTCATAACTTAAAATGTGAGAGTTGGCTTGCATAAAACACAGAGCCTCTTAAATGGATCCCAGACTTTGCTGTTTGAGATGTGGGCTATTCTCAGCTAGAAAGAGGATGCCTGGGAGGTGTAGACTCCTAGGCCTAAGTAATCTCTTACCATCAGGAGTTCTAATGGCTAGGCATAACAGAGCACACCTGTTAGCCCCAGCTCATTCGGTAGGCTAACATGAAAGATTGCAAGGTTGAGGGCAACCTGGGCAGTTTAGTGAGACCTTCTCTCAAAACAAACAAAACCAGTCGGCTGTGTAGCCCAGTGGTAGAATGTTTGCACACGTGTCATGGGTTTAATCCTTAGCACTGCAAAAGAAAGAGGGGTGGAGATTGGGTGTACAAGATCACCACTTGGCTCCAAGCGCTTTATGACCTTACTGTTAGCTATCTTCAGCTGGGTTGAAGCTAACCTATTTCTTGTTTTTAGGTTAATCACGTGCATTTTCCCCCTGCTAAGATGAATAACCTCACCCAAGAATCAATACAAGGACCAGTTTTCCAAAACGAAATATATTCCTATGAACTGGGTTCATAATATAAAACCCATTCACCAAAGCCAGGCGTGGTGGCGCAAGCCTGTAATCCCAGCACTCGGGAGGCTGAGGCAGGAGAATCGTTGTGAGTTTGAAGCCAGCCTCAGCTACAAAGTGAACTCAAGCCCAGCCTGAACTGCATAGGGAGACCCTGTCTCAAAAAGCCCCCCCAAAAAACCCACCCTGCTCACTACTTGTATGCGTTTCTCGGAGTTGTTACTTCTCTCCCTTCATTTTCTCTGGAAGGGGCGTTCCGTTCACCTCAAACACGTACTAGCTCTTCGTGTTGAGAGTGTTCAGGGCCGGGACACACTCAGCGGCACAGTGCCTGCCTGGCAAGCACAAGGTCCTGAGTTGCGTTCCCAGTACCAAGAAAAAGAGAGAGAATATTCACAGTCATCTTTACTAGCTTCTTAAAACAGTCCGTTGTTGTCAGCCCTAGTTCTGTTCCTACAACACTGCAGAACATTAGAAGTTACTCCTCTCCAGCTGCACCTCTGCACCTGTTAGTGATCCTCTCCGCCCCTTCTCTCTCTTTTTGTTTCTTTTCTTTTTTTTTTTTTTTTTCTTTTTGAGACAGTGCCTCATGTTGTTCAGGCTGGCTTTAAACCCGTGGCAATCCTCCTGCCTCAGCTTCCCAAATGCTGGGATTACAGGCATGCACCAACATGCCTGGCACCTCTTCTTTTTCCTTTTTTTATTGAGTTAATTGGTGTATTTTAGGTGTACACAATGATCACATGTGTCATAGAGCATCTGTACTGTACAGAACACAGCTTGATCTCCCCCCCCACCTCCTTCCACCTCCCACCAACCCCTCTTCCCTCCTTATTTATGGAAGCTTTGTTTCCATTTTTTCTTTCTTTTTTGTCATTTTTTCTTGACTCTTCCTCCCCCCGCCCCTGGTTCCCCTTCCCATTTGAACACTTTCTTACTATTTCAGAATATCTGTTACTCATTTTGGTCCTTATTTACACTTCTGGTTTCTTGTATCAGAGAAACGGTGCGGTGTTTACACAACGTGTCTGATGTATTTCACTGAGTATGGTCTAAAGATGCATCCAATTAGCTATAAATGTCTCCAGCTAATCCCTTCTTTATGGCAGAGTAGTATTCCATTATATTTTTAAAAAACCACATCTTTATTCATCAGCTGATGGGCATTTGGGCTCTTGCCAAGATTTAGCTGTTTGAAACTGCTGCTATAAACATGGGTTCACATGTATCACTGCAGTATGATGCTTTTAATTCTTTCTTCCCTGTATTTCCTTAATTGTGCTTTTGACTGAGATTTTGGTCCCCTTTTTGATCTTCAGAAAAATAAAAGTGTGGGATCTGTTGGCTGCTTTGGACCCCCGTGCTCCTGCAGGGACTCTCTGCCTGCGCACCCTCGTGGTAAGAGCCTTGCTACTGCAGGAAGCTGGGAGGACTGGGGATTAAATGTTGGTGTGCTGTGAATGTAGATCTGGATCAGGTTTCTCACAAAACCTGCTGGGTGAAAGACAGCCCATGCATGACAGGAAATGCATTTATACGGTGCCTTTCTTCCACAAGTGCTTTAGAGACCACGTGGAGAAGAAGGTGGCAGCTGTGCAGCAGCTGCATAGCAATGCCACGCCGGTGCAGGACCGGAAGCACATAAGAATTCTGTGTTCACCAGAAGGAACACAGGCACTTGGGGAGAGGGGTAGAATTACTCTGGTTGGAACTTGTCCAGAACCTGAGGACCTGCATACCTGCGCCTGCAAAAGGTGCTCTGGGAATCTTGGGAGCTCGTGCCCAGCGCCGCAGCTCAGCATCGCACTCAAGGACAGCGCCTGCAGCAGCACAGGCCTGGTTGGGTGCTCCCTGTGCACACCTGTGTGCCTTGCTGTGTGAGCAAAGGAGTCAGAGGAGGGCTGTGAGCAGGGATGCAGCTCGGAGCCGGGGCTCTTGCCACTCGCTGGTAAGCTAGAGGCTTGTGGCCCTGGCTTACATCCCCAGTGCCATAACACAGGGCAGAGGACTGTCACTGCTGCAGGCCTGAAATGCTTTCCCAGCGTGCGTACCAAGAGCCCAGATTGGCAGCCACTGATGCACTTAGATGAGCTGGGATCCCCTGGTTGCAGAATCTTCTGCACAACTCTGGGAAAAGATAAGAGGAAGCACTCACCGAGCGTAGTGGCACACACCTGTACTTCTAGCACTCAGGAGGCTGAGGCAGGAGAACTGTTGCAAGTTCAAGACCAGCCTGGGCTATAAAGTGAGCTCAAGGCCAGACTGAACTGCACAGCAAAACCAAAAAAAAAAAAAAAGAGTAAGTACTCAAAGCTCAGTACACTGAATCATGGCTCTTAATATTTCAGTGTTTGTGGCTCAGAATTATATGGATTTAAAGCATATGCTCTCAGAAGTACACATCATCTGTGTATTTCACGTGTCCTTTAAGATATGTCCAGTCTTCATTTACAACTAATCTGACAGTCTATGTTCTGAGGTATAATTTACATGCAGAAAACTCACCCTTCTTTGGTATGCTTCTGTGAACTTTGCAGTTATCTCCTACTGCAGTCAGGATGCAGAACGTCTCTGTCACCCCCGTTTTGTTAGGCTCCTTCATATCCCCACCTCCTAACAACTTTTAGCAGCCATTTGTCTGTGTTTTCTCTCTGTAGTTTTGCTTTCTTACGAATGTCATATAAATCAGACGACATGTAACTTTTTTTAACTTCATTGGGGATGTAACGATGCTGTTACCAATGTTGTCGCCTGTGTTTGCACTTCGCTCCCTTTATCCCTGCGTAGTGTTCCCATGGGGAATGAGCCAATTTGTTATACATTCACCAGTTCGAGGACAAGCGGGATGTTTCCAGTTTTCCCTAGTTCTGAGTAAAGCCACTGAATATTTTCCTCTACAGGTTTTTATGCCCATACTGTTTTCATTTCTCTTGGGTAAATATCTAGGAGTGCAATATTTGGACCCAGTGTTAAATGTATGTTTAAATTTAAATTAAACAACCAACCTGCTTCTCAAAGTGGCCTTTTAGATTGTGAAAAGGCGGAGCGCTTTGCCTCGTTACCGACTGTGGAGGTTTCCTTTTTCTGTGTCTTTGCCAGCGCTTGATATCATCAGTATTCTAACGAATTACAGCCACTTGAGTGAATGTGCAGTTTGCATTTCTGTGATAACTAATGGTGTTGAGCATCTTTTCATACACTTACCTTTTGAGAAATGTCTGTTCATGTCTTGCAACCTGCTTGTCTGTCTGTCTGTCTGCTGTAGTGGGCATTGAACCTTTGCACCTCCACCCTACTTGCAGTCCTCCTGTCTCAACCTCTCGGCGCCAGGATTACAGACGTGTGCCACCACACCTTGTTTATTACGTTGTTTTGTAAAAACAGATTGTTGAGATAAAATTAGGACATAATTAAGTGGACATACTGAAGGTACTCAGCATGATAAACGTGATGCCTGTGGTGACGCCCTCGTCCCCCCCCTCCCCCGCCGGCCCTGCTGCTCTCTGGACAGCCCGTTTTGCATCCACCCGTATTCGCTAGTTTGCATTTCTTGTGGTTTTATAAAAATGAACTGTGTAGTGTGTCCTCTTTTGCCTCTTCAGTGACAGTTATTTCAGTGTTCACCCATGTTTTTGATCTGTATCAGCGGTTCATTCCTTTTCAGAATGTTCCTGAATAGGCAGAATGTGATGGCAAACACATATAACTCCAGCACTCTGGAAGGCTGAGGCAGGAGGACCCCAAGTTTGAATGAGTGAATAGGCTGGGGATGTTGCTGTAGGATAGAGCATTCACAGAGCTTGTGGAAGACCCTGGGTTCATTCCTAGCTAATTAAGTTTTTCAGTGGGCAGCTCTGTTATGTATTGCTTGCCACACAGCCACGTGGTAAGCAGAACTGTAAATAGGAGGGGAAGGCAGAAAGATCACTGCAAGTTTGAAGCCAGCCGGGGCTACTTGAGTTCAAGGCAGCCTAGACTACGTAGCTAGACCCTGTCTCAAAAAATGAAACAAAAAAAGGCAATAAAAGGAAGTGACTTTCTAAAAAAAACTTTCACAAAATATGAGCAAGGTGAATGCAGCAATGTACAGTAAAAATTGTACACTGTGATGAAATACAATTTCAGGAACAGGACACAGACTGAATTTTTGGAGTAGCATTCAAAGATCTGCCAATATTATCTATCACAGTTGTGGTGAACCTATGGCATGTGTGCCGCAGTGGGCTGTTTGTACCACTGAAAGCTCTAAATGTTCACCTTTACTGATCCATCACATCAGCAGGCTAAAGAAGAAAATCATGTGATTCTGTCAGTAAACGCAGAGCCAAATGTAGTGCCGCACACTTGTTAGTTAGTGCCACACACCAGCTGCTGGGGAGGCTGAAGCAGGAGGATTCCCAAGTTTGAGGCTAGCCTGGGCAATTCAGCAAGAGCCTGTCTCAAAAATAAAAAGAACGGGGGGTGTGACCAAGTGGTAGAGCACCCCAAGTTTAATCCCCAGTACAATTAATTCATTAATTCAGTAAAAGTGTTGACACATTTCAACACTCATGATTAAAAACCCTGAGCAAGCTAGAAATAGAAGGGAACTTCCTCAGTTTCGTGAAGGAAAGTGCAAATTAAAACTATAATAAAATATAGTATATACCTGCTAAAATTAAACAGTGTGCGGTGCCCAGTGTGGGTGGAGACTTGCTGCAGTTGAGGCCTGGACGCTGCAGGTGGGAGCAGAGGGTTAGCGGTGGCCACAGCCCGCCCGCTCGTTCTCAGGAGCAGAAGGTGTGCCTGCCCACGCTGACCCCCGCCATCTGATGGCGTGCACATGGCGTCTGCAGCAGCTTTCGTCCTGATAGCCAGGACAGCCAGTTTAAGGCCAGCCCCGAAACTCAGACCCGTCTCAAAATTAAAATAATAAAAGCTCTGGGAAAGCAGGTCACTAGGGGAGTTCTTGCCTAGCATGTTGAAGACCCAGAGTTCGGTCCCCAGTACCACCCAAAAACAAAAAGAGAGAACATCTGTTTTACTTGTAAAGATTACAGAGAGAAATCTTACAGATATGTAAGTAAATGGAGGCTTGACAAAAGACTATATACCCTGTGTGGTGGTGTATTTATACAAAATGCAAAACAGCAGCATAAAGGTGAGCTGAGCCTTGGCAACTTAGCAGAACCCTGACTCAAAAAGCAAAAGGGACAGTGGTGTTGGGGTCTCTCTCCTTCCCTCCCTCCTTCCCTCCCTCCCTCTCTCTCTCTCTCTCTCTCTCTCTCCCTCCCTCCCTCCCTCTCTGTCTGTGTCTCACACACACACACACACACACACACACACACAGAGGGAAAACAAATTAACAGTAATAACATTAAAGTGGCGGTAACCCTGACAAGGAACAGTCTACATCTGCACCAGGGCAAAGTTACTACATCCCTAAGAGCCAGCCGGGTGACCTTCACGAGTTTTGCAAGGTGGTTGATGCACCTTGGAATCTGTACCATATATGATACTGTAAGTTGAGGAAGGAAGTTTAATTGGTAAGCGTTTTCCCGCATGCCTTTGTTACTGCTCGACACCCCCTGGCCTCTGACTGTAGAAGTAACTTAGAGGCATAGAGAGGCAGGAACATGAGGGAGGCCCTGAGAAACGTGCTTCTTTCGCTCAAGCCACAGAGGGCTGGCAGCAAGAAATTGGCGTGCTATTTCCACTAAGGAGTATCACTATTGGGTTCATGAAGTCAGATCCCCAGTATTTGACTTTACACCCTACCTTTAGTTTTCCTTCTGTATTTTTGAAACAACAAAATGGTGGAGAAAAAACGACTGGCACACCATACACCTCTCAGTAGGCTCCTTTGGACGTGATGGCAGGTTTGTGTCCTTTTGATTTTGAGTTGCTCAGATTCTTACCCTTTTCGTTCTGCTTCTTCAGGAGCACTCTGGAAGAGTTTTCCGGCTCCAGTTTGATGAATTCCAGATCGTCAGTAGTTCACATGATGACACCATCCTCATCTGGGACTTCCTCAATGACCCAGCAACCCAAGCTGAGCCCCCCCACTCCCCCTCGCGAACGTACACCTACATCTCCAGATAGATCCCCCCAGACCTCGCTTGCCCAGGTAGGAGCAGCCCTGCGTCTGGCTCCGTGGGGTCGCCGGTGCCTGCAGCTTCACCTTCTCAGGCCTTTCTCACCAAGCCGTGTGGAGCAAGAGAGGCAGAGAGAGGGGCCACGCTGCCCAACTGGCACTTTCACCTGCGCATCCAGCCTGCAATCCAGAGGGTTACGGGGTTCTCCTGTGAAGTGGATCTAACCACTTATGCCCAGGGCAGTTGCTGTGAAAATAGAATGAGATTGGAATCTGCTTGACAACTGAGCTTGTAACACTCAGACCAGACACACAGCAGAGACCCTTCAAGCCCAGCTAACAGTCTCCTGTGTACAGTGGACACCCTCAGGGAGTCCTTATCTGACCGTCTGTATTGTCACTGTCACCTGGTTATAACCTCAACCCCAGTCCCTGCCCTGCCACAGAGACAAGGCCTGGCGCCTAAACGTGCAGTAGCTCTGCAGCTGTGAGAATTCACAGAACCTTCCGCCTGGGGGACCCTAAATGCCCAGTCTGTCTTGGGGCATATTCTAGTCACTCTTGGCACCCTCACAGGTTCACTTACATTCAGTCCCTGAGCGTTTGGGAGGGACGCCAAGCAGCAGTCACCGGGGAGTGTGGCTGGGCTCCTTGTCCCCTCTTCCGGCCACAGTGCACACATGTACTGTGCTCGCGCCCCTGCTCATGGCCTCCTGGCGGGGGCGCTCCCACTGGCCCTCTTGTCGCCCGTGAGAACTGCTCATGCCAGTTCTCATTCCTCAGCCCTTCCCACAGTCGCAGGACTGCGTGCCCTTGGGCAGGTGGCTTCACAGACCAGAGTCTCCCGATGACTGGAACAAGGGTGCTGCACAGAGATGCTGTTTGTAAAATTGTCAGTGCCTCGCACATGATAAGCCCTCAGTAAAAATTGCAAATTGCTTTTGAGGCAGGTCTTGGTATGTAGTTCAGGCTGACCTTGAAGTCACTGTGTAGCCCAGGCTGGCTCCAACTCAAGGGGATCCTCCTGCCTCAGCCTCCCAGTGCTAGGTTTACAGGTACGCACCACCACACCCAGCTTCTAATTGTTAGTAATATTACAGTTCTTTTGTACTTACTCCCACTTTGTGCCATAGTTTTCTCTTCCTTAGACTTAAGCATTTAGCCTGGTTTTTTAAAAGGGGCAATGCTGGGCAGTAAATCCAGGATCTTGGGCATGCAGAGCCCATGTTGTACCACTGCATTATGTGGGTAACCCACATTGTTACCACTCTCCCTAACTCTGGTTACTTATGTCTCCTTCCTTCTCTCACACATAAAAAAGATCTCCCTCAAGAGTGTCTCAGGCTTTTCTGACTGTCCAAGCCCCCTTTCTCGACTGATCCATCTTTCCCTAAAGCTTTAAGCTCTTGTTTCACGTCTCTATGTGTGTGGCTCCAGTTCGCACCCAGCCCCACTGGCCCCGCCTTTGTCTCCAGGCCTCAGCCCCAGCCATCTGCGTGTCTGTCCCCCAGGGACTGGGCGTTGCTAGAGCTTCTGTCGATGGCCTCTACAGTCAGACCCCAGCCACCATCTGCACACCCTTCTCTCCTGTGAGTGGCCGCACTGTGATCCTGGCCACGCAGGCAGCCCAGAGCTGCCCCGCCTGCTCCGCCCTCCAGGGGGCGGTGAAAGCGTGGCAGCCCAGCCCCCGCGCTGCTGCTTGAGCGCCTTTGTGGGACCTGAACACACCGGCAGCCTCACCCTGCCTCGGTCAGCCCGTGGCAGGCCAGGGAGCCTGACATGGGAGCCCTATACTGCACGTGCAGGGCACAGCCTTCGGGATGGACCCTGGGCCGTCCTCTCAGTTGATAGCCAAGTGAATGTTCTTTTTGCTCCCAGAGCAGGGGAGACACGGGAAAGGGTGTAGTGACTGCTGTTTTTCCACACAGGACTCGTAAAGTTGCAGTATTTAACATATCTGCAAAGACCAGGACAAACAACAGCAACACTCAAACTCCTGCCTGGATCCCTGGACCTGGGAGGAGCAGGGCGTTGAGACTCCTGGCGGGACACAGTTGGTCTGCGGCTGACCAGGACAGTCTGCCCAGCATGGCCAGCTGCTTTAGTGCTGCTACCAGAAGACGTCTTCTGTCTCGAGTGAATGATGGGGACTTTCGCTCCTCCCCTCCCCCTCTCCTTTCCCTCACACCATTTCCTCCCCCACTGGGTTCCAGACAAAGATGACTTATAAATATATTTAGTGTTTGGACAGAATCTCTTGCTTTGCCGTTAAGCAGAAGAACTGATTTCCCTACACAGCCCACCTCTAGGGGCAGAAGGATGCAACCTCCAGGCAGACAGAGCCTGGTGTCACCACATTAACTGCAGGGCCCGCACCGGCCAGAGCAGAGGAGGCAGCGCCCTGACAGCCTGCGAGGGCGGGGAGGGGAAACCAGGGCACACCCTGGAGGCCGGGCCTCTGCTTCCTCCCCCTCCCCGGGCCCGCAGCCTAAGCAGAAGCTGTGTGGTGAGTGTCCTCAGCCAGTCGGAGATGGGTCTGCTACAAGATGCCGCATCTGGAGGAGGCACGTGTTCAGGCACAACATCAGGCCCAGCCTTTGGTGCCCGCGGCCCTAAGGCAGCAGTGGACGCTCAGTATTACGCTGTTGTCCCACTGGGACCTCCTCCTCCCCTAATCCCGCTCGAGGGGGAGGGGCAGGAGCTTCCTGGGCTCTAGCAGCGCTGCATCTTTCTGGCCTCAGCAGTCTCCTAGGTTCCATGTAGGGTGTGGAAAGGAGCTGCTGATTGCATTTCCTCTCATTAACAATTAGATGTGTAATAAAAGCATTGTGCTTCATCTTAAATCACTGGCAAGGCTCAGCCTGCAGAAAGGTTTGCAGTGGCTGGAGCCAGTTGCTCGGTGCATCCTGTGATGGTTTCCTCTTCACGGCCTGTGAGACCAAGGCACCTGGAACGGCCAGGACCAGCAGCAGAAGAGCTGCAGTGATGATTGGGAGTGGAAGCTGGTTTCTCTCTTGGGCCAGTAAATATGTCTTGGAAAGTGATCTCACATTTTGATCTTGCATTGCAGAACCTTGCTTCTGCTTCTCCCAAACCCAGTATTTACAGAAGGGCAACACTGCCAGAGAGGGGATGGGGTTTGAGTTTGGCACACAGGGTTTATGAACGGGGTGGAAACTGCCTTCTCTCTACTTCCAGCTTTCATTTGCTTTCTCCTTCCCCCACTGTTATAATGTCTCTGGACATTGAAGAACATAAATGGACACAGCAGGGGCAGGGCCAGTCGGCCCCTTGGAAAGCAGCTGTGTGGGCTTCCCAACTGCTACGCAGGTGCACGGTGCATGTGCCGCACTGACCAACCAACTGAGGGCGTCCTGAGCTCTGGCTTGATTGCTCAGGCCAGAGGGGTGACTGACCACGCCCGAGTGGCCCCTGGAAGCTGAACAGTGAGGCACCTTGTTCCTGTTCCTAACCCATGGGGCCGAGCCTAAGGAAATCGCTTCCTGCACAACCGCTGCAGGAACAGCAGGTGGGGACCCGCTGCACACAGCCTCCCTCCCACCTGGCCTCCACGCACTCCCCAAAGTGGGGAGACGCGTCCGTGTGGCTCTGTCCTCTGACTTGGAGGAAGGCTCCCCAGTTGCGGGTGACACTACTGCTCAGAGGTGGCCTGTGCAAATGCAGTTTGCCTTTCCTGCTTTACGACTACTTTTAAGCTTTTAGTCTCTTGACTCCTGTTCAGAAAATATTTTTTAGCGGGGCATTGTGGCGCTCGCCTGTAATCCCAGCACTGGAAAGCCTGAGGCAGGAGGATCATTGTGAGGTCAAGACCAGCCTGGGCTACAAAGTGAGTTCAGGCCAGCCTGAACTGCATAGCAAGACCCTGTCTCAAAAAGATGAAAAAAACTATGTGTGTGTGTGTGTGTGTGTGTGTATTTTTTACACACCCTCCCCCGGTGTAATTCCCTTCCCACCTACCAAAACGCCACAGAGAGTTGTTCTCTGCTGACCACTGTCAGGGTTTCTTACCTGTTGTGTTGAATATTGATGGCTCTTGGATTGGTTAAGGGTTTTGTTACAGATGAAAAAAGAAAACTATTAGCCCTGAAAAACACAGGCCAGACACTAGGGAGGGATAGGTTTCAAGCTCTTGCAAGTACTGTCCAGTAGCCATACTTTACTACCCACTCTTACATGCTGCTGTCAGTGGGAGCGGGCTGGGGTGTCCTGCGGTGGTAGAGCACTTGCCTGGCATGCTCGAGCCCCAAGGTACCATGCTTAGCACCGCAGAAGGAAAACAAAGCGTAGGACTTTGCCCTGGACTGGGTTGCACTTGAAGGCGCTGCTGAGAAGCGGGTCCAGCCTCGGGGGGACCCTGCAGGGGCAGAGTCATTAGCTCGGGTGAGGTGTTCCCACGTCCTTTCTGCTGCTGAAGGGAAATGGGAATGAAGTTAAGTGGTCTGAAAACTTGAATCGTTCACATTTCTCAGCTCTGGGGGTCATTTACCAGTTCATTGTAGAAGAAATAATCAGGTAAGTAGAAGTTCATTTCGAGAGATGGTAAACCCCACTTACCATCTCTGCATGATTTCAGTGGGAATTGATTATCACTAATCCCCAACTGAGATTAAAAAATGTAGTTTGACCTTTGTGGAAAGAAAAAAAACAAAGACGTCTTGACACATTTAAAGAAATGTAGAAGTGAGCAGGAGTGCCCCTCTCTGAAGCGAAGGGTCCCCAGTGTGGCTTAGTCTCTTCACTGAAAGGCTCTCTTTGAAAATAGGTGGGTGGGGTGAGCACACACTGCCCCTGCTGGGCGGACCGCGCCGTGCGGCCCTGCAGTGTTGCTGGAGCGCGCGCTCTTACCGTGAGTGCGATCCGGAAGTGCGTGTGACTTCGGAGGCCGTCTCACACTTGCCGCTCAGCGGGGCTCCTTCGTGTGTGCTCACTGGCGAGAGGAGGACTCTGAAACTCTGTTCACAAGTAGTAAAATCCGGCTTTTGGAACTTGTCTGGGAGGTGGAACATGGCTGTTCATTTGGGGGTTGTTTGTTTTGGTGCCGTCCAAAGCTGCAGAGGAGGAAGTGTGCTCTCTTTGGTGTCTTCCAGAGCCATTATTTGAAAAGCTGTTACTGGTCGTCTTAGCCGTTGCTTGTGTCTGGAACAAAGAACTTAAGGTGTGGGTGTGGGGGAATGTATTGGAATAATTACGGCTATTTTTTTCCTAGAATTGGGTTAGATTCCTTGGCATTGTTGACCTTAGCATCTTCCTTCTACCTTAGATGGTAATACCTTGTAACCCAGAAGCGGATGCAGCCCTGCACTGCTGCCTCCACGTCTGGGTAAGTGCGACAGTCTGTGCACCCAGACTCCCAGCGGGCTTCGGCTCACTATGCCACAGTCACACAGCGGGCCACTGACAGTCCAGAGCCTCAACCCACAGCTGTGCTCCACGGAATCAGTCGGAAACACAGTTGTCCCTTAGGGCAGTGAGGGCAGACTTCTAGAGCTTTCAGGGATACAACAGCCTGCTGCACACGCACGCCAGCTCACCACCACTGTCTTAGGGGATAAACTGAGTTTTGCTTCTAGTTCTCTTTTTACATTGATCGTGTCAGGCAGAACCTAAGTCCTTGGACAGCGACACCCTTCTGTTGGAAGTTGAGTGCCCACAGCCTAGGATTTCGAGGAGGCAGGACCCCCAAAGTACATGGGTACACCGCAGCAGGCTCTCAGCCCCTGGCTGGGGGTGGGTGTGCGTGTGTGACCTCCCCTCCCAAGCCTTTCTCCTCTGCAAGAATAGACCAACTAGGAGGTTGGACCTGAGTCCTGAGGAAGCTAAAAGCTAACGCCTTCCCAGATCAGTGGTTACTCGAGCCAAGCACTCTGGCAGAGTGCGCCCTCTGCGTGGGAACGGGGCCCACACTCTGTTCTGTGCGTTGAGTGCTGACTGCTCTGACTTCTGTGATCATGTTACAGTGGTGTGTAGCCAATGTACTAGTGTGTTCACAACCTAGGGTCATGGTAATAGAGTGTGTTGGGATTTTTTTAACTTCAGAAAAGAATAAATGACAAATACATGATTAAAGTCAATTTCCTAAGAGCTTTTTTTTTCCTGTAAGCGTCCTGTCTCTTTGAACCAGCATGAAAAAGAGCTTAACTTTCTCAGGACCGAACATTGTACAGAGGTGCAGATCTGTGCGCACAGTAGAGTAGATGCCTTCTAGGGTAATCTGACACCTGTGATTGGGGCTGGGTGCCCTGACGAGTCTGGGTTCCCTTGTGTGCCTGTTCACCAATCAGGGTGAAGCTATAGTGATGTGTGATCTGCAGCTTGGTCCTCACAGCTTCCCCTGCAGCTCAGTAGGTGAGAGGAGACCTAGTTGCCCTGCACCCCTTGACCTTACCTTTGAGGGTTCCTGGAGCTACTCCAGGCTGGGAGAGATGAGACCCTGCTACACCCAAGAGGCCCTCATCCCCAGCCCACCATCCAGAGACCCAGGTTAAAGACCATGGCAAAGAGGCGTCCCCTTCCTTTCCCTCCCGTGGTGTCGGGCAGGACCCTCTGAGCTGGCCCATCGTGGCTTTGGACCTTGCGCCAGTGACCGTCAGCTGCCCGGGCACCTGTGTGCAGCTGAACTGCCTCTGGCCATCTTTGTGGCTCTGCCTGTGGTGGCGTTGAGCCCCACGTAAAGTGGCGCTGGGGCTGGAGGACCGGTAGACCTCACCGTTTTCCAGGGAGCAGGCTGAGAAGAAGGGTCTGGCCAGGCGTGGCGCACACCTGTAACCCGCACTCCAGAGGCTGGCTAGGAGCCCACCTGATTCGGTGACATAGTGAGTTCAGGGCCAGCCTGAAATAGAGAGTAAGACCCTGTCTCAGAAAATTAAAAGGGGCTCCCACTGCCCAAGACCCCCTGGTGTCTGCTTCATAACAGGCCTCACCCAGAGGTCAGCACAAAGACTACAGCGGCCAGCATCAGCTGGGCTCCAGAGCACAGGACTGAGCAGGGCCTGAGGCTGAGGCGCACAGACCTCTCTCCAGACACCTGACACCTGCAGGGAGAGCCCTGGGAGGACGGCCAAGTGGCCACTGTTCAGACAGGCAGGCTGAGCCTGGGTCCCTCCCCCCTTAAACCTATAGCTGTGCTGCCATCAGCAGAGAAGGGGAAGAGACCTCTCTTCCTTCTGATTGGCTCTCGCCAATTAAGTACATTTTATTAGGCTGCTAATTAAAGGTAGTTTGTTAGCAGCGGGAGAGGCCGGGTGGGTGCCTGGTGTGGTAGAGCCGCAGCCAGGAGAAATTGTTTTCCTCCCCCGTGGAAGCACAGCCTCTCCTGCTGCGCCTGCCACACCCCCTGCTTTCAATTAGCAGCTCTGAGGGGAGTGAGGTCATTACCAAGCCAGGTCGGAGCCCCAGCACCACCTCAGGCCACAGGAGGCCCTTCCAGCTGCCCAGAGCCCCAGGCATCTCCGAGGGAAGGAACCCTCGCTTCCCTTCCCGGTGCTGCTGCGAAGGTCCTCGGATCCTTGCCATGGGCCCGCCCCAGCTGGCACCCACCAAACCGTCAGTGGTTCGTCACGCTGAGTCTCCACCCCCTTCCTCACCGAAGGCTCCCGACCTCAGGTGGTGAGGGTGACTTTCCTACCAGCTCACCCTGTCCCCTGTCACTGCAGCAGTGGAGTCCGTGGAGGCCCCAAGTGGCTCGCAGAGGATCTGCTTCTTCCAGGTCCGGAGCGGGTGATGCAGCTCTGAGCTCACGGGGCTGGGGGCAGCTCCCGGGCCAGAGGGAGAAGAGGTCCCTGCTGCACTCTAGCACATGGAGCTGCACACAGGGTCACCAGGCACCCCGCCTCTCCTGGCCCTCCTCACCCCTCACTTAACTGCAGAATTAGCACCGGCCCGGGCTGGGTGGGCAGATTTATGGCAGGGCCTGCCTCCCTCCGTTTAACCTGAGGCCGGCCTGGGCTCCAGACACTAAATTAGATTTTTGACAATTAGAGAGACTAATGGGCACACAGCCATCCCCAGAGCCAGATATCCAGCAAGGCTGTCCCACAATATTGGCCGCTGGCCGCCTCAGCCCGCTCTGCTGGCCTCCCTGGGTGGGCGCCCCTCCTCTGTGCAGCCCTGTCATCCTACACTGGGGGCGGGGCCAGCCTGGCTCTGGGACTCGGCCCCTTTGTCCCTGTCCCATCTTGCCTGCTTCCTCCTTGCTGTCAGGTCCCTCCTGTCCCTCCACACCTTCCCTAGGGCCCCCCGTAGTCTGTCCAGACACCCTGAACAGATTCCAAGGCCCTTAAGGGCAAGGCAGGTGCCCTCTCTGGGCCCTAACTGTCTAGCACCCTCCTCCCCTTGTGTCTGGTGTCTGCAGTCCCGTGCCTCCCCACCCTGCCCTCCTGGCCGGGACTGGGCCAGGCTCTGCTCTGGCTCCGGTGGAGGCTCCTCGGCTGCAGCCCCTCAGCGCCGCTGGGCCAGGCTGGGCCATAATGAGCCTGCAGTAGGTGGCGTTGGGGGCGCTGCTCACACTCACTCGGGGAGACTCATAGCTCTGTCAGGCTGATCGGTCCTGAGTGGAGGCGGAAACGGCCCCCCACGGACACGCTGAGATTGGTTATAAAATTACAAGCATTTGTTCTGCTGTCAGTGCCCTTCCCTCCTTCCCCACTGCCTGCCTGCCCAGGCTCACCCTCCCTCCACCCACCCTCTCCCCTGGGGTCAGCCCAGCCACCCAAAGGGCCTGGCCAGGGCCCCCACAGCTGACGGGGCGGCGGGGCTGCGGTCACCGGTCACCGAGCTCCCCATCAGCAGGCCTTCCAGCCTTGGCTCTCAGGCAGCCCAGCTCCAGCTGGCCTTGGAGCGATCTGACCCTGTGCCCAGTTTTTTGCTCCCTGAGAGTAAATGTGGTCGGGGCCCAGGGCAAACAGGCCTTGGGGGCTCAGGAGAGGACGCAGTGTTCCAAGACCCAGGGCTCCCTGCCACAAGTCCACAACCTGAGACGTGGGCTTTGCAGGGACTGAGAAGTGAGTGCTTCTGGGTGTGCCCTGCTGAAGGGGCACAGCTGCTCAAGGAGCCCATCTCCCCTCCCAGGTGGCCAGGCCACTGCCTTGGGCCACAAGGCCCAGGAGGGGCAGAGAAGTCAGTGTGACTCCTGCATTCACCCTGCAGGGCCTTGGATGGGACCCCGGTACCCCCCGGGGGGTGCCCTGAGATCCTGCTCTGAGCTCAGCCCTGCCTGTTCCTGAGGCACACAGCCTGGTCCCCCTCGCCACAGCCCTGCCCCAGACCAGCCCCAAAGCTCCCCTTCATCTCTAGAGCAAAGTCAGGAGTGGTGGAGGGGGGATCCCCAGGTCGAGGGGAGCAGCCTACCCTGGATGCCGGCCGCATGGCCTCCCCGCCACTCATGCTCAGCCCTGTGATTGCAGTCTCACCCAGGGAGGCCCTGGCTCATGGTTCACCAACAGCAAGGCGTCGGCTCCTGCTTGCCACGGTCCCTCTGTGCAGTGCGTACAGGTCATCTCTCCCCAGCTTAGGGGTGGGAAGGCTACCCAAGAAACAGCCCCCTTCCCACTGTCCCAGTCAATGAGGCCCGAACAGCCAAAAGCCCTGCCCCAAGGGTGAAGGTGTCGCCCCATACACACCAGCTTCCCAGGGAAAGGCTGGACCGGATGCCTCCCTCCAGGGTCCCAGCAAGAAGGCTGCAGCTCTCCTCCTGGCCACTAGATGTCTCTAGAGCACTCTGGCCGGGCGTGGCCTCCTGCAGACCTGCATACACACACCCCATGCCGCACACGCTCCCCTGGGCTTTACCTGTGTAACCACATTGGGCCACACTCTGCCGGCCTGCAGGCACTGACAAGATCCCAAGTTGCAGCTCTCAGCTAGGGGTATGCACGGGGTGATCCACACTCCCATGAACCCAGGGTCTCTGACCAAAATGGGGCCTCCACGCCCCATACTTAAGACCACCCAGCTGCAAGCCCAGGCCCAAGGCTTCGGGAGGTGCTGTCCCATGACTCAGGGAAGGGGTCAGTCGTGCGAGGACACCCTGCTCCTCACAGGAAGCCATGTGCAGACGGGCCGTAGGAACAGAGGGGCTGGGCTGGACAGCAAAGGCTTGTGGGGTTAGGAATGCCGATCTGGATCAAAACCCCAACTTGGCACCTGCTGGCTATATGACACTGGGCAAGTTCCTGACCTCCTTTCCCGCCCACTGAACAGGGCTGGGATGCCCCGAGGCCCATGGGAGGGCCAGCCAGACCCCTTTCTACAGGAAAGCCCTCCTGGGGAGCCAGGCACTTTGGGCGCTGAGCCCCCTCTGGCTGGTCCAGTGGGCACCTGGAGCTGAGAAATAGACCCCTGGTTGGAGGCGACTTGCCAACTACAGGCTCTGCTCAGTGCTGGTGGAGTAGCAGGGCTGGACCAAGGGTGGCATAGGCCCGACGCAGTGCTGCACCAGGCACAGCAAGGAACTAGCAGGCTTCCTCTGGATGGGGCAGCTTGTGCCAGGGCAGGCAGAACCGGGCCTGACAGTGGGGGAGGGGCGTGGGAGTGGCCTACACCTTCCCTTCAGGACAGCTGGCCCTGGGCCCCAGAAGGGCTGGCAGCCCAAGGGGTTTCGGGAAGGCTAGGGTGGAAGGGGCAGGTGGGTGTGCCCCTGACTTTTGATATTCCCCTTCCTCAGAAGAGCCTCCTGGCCCCCAGGGGTGGCCCCTCAGTCCTGCTTCCTCCTGCGGCCCTCTGCACCCTGCAGGGTCCCCTCCCCAGGTGGCTGGGAGGCCCCGGCTGGGAGGACCAGCGTACCTAGCGGTAAGTATGTGCAACATTACATATGTATATTGGAGAGTAAATAACCCCAAAAGCGCCTTGTAAATAGACTCTGAGTTTATCCTTTATTAATGAGGCACCGAGTGCCCTGCTGTTTTAGAGCAGCGAGACTTTCATAATATCAAAACCTAAATTACACTTGCGACTCTCATCCCTGGGACCAGCAGCTTGCGGCTCTGTTTGCAGAGTGAGTAAGCAGGAATCCCTCCCTGCCCGCCTGGGCTTTGTTGACACCTTTCTCCTCGCCAGGGCAAGGGCAGAGGCTATGTGTGCACACACACCCACCCTTATATTCACACACCCAGGCCCGGAGGATTCCATGGCCAGGGCTTTGGGTGCAGAAGGCAAGGGCTGCTGGGATGGCAGGTGTCTAACCTGGGAGAGTCCACCAGACCCCGGAGTTCCCAGGTCCTGGGGCTTGGAGGTTTGCATGGGCACTTTTTTAGAACAGGGCTATGCACACTGAGAAGCTGTGTGACCAAGCCCCTCCCTGCCTGTCTGCTCATCTCCCATGCGTCCTTTAACATGGCATCCTCCTCGCCGGCGGCCACAGGGCACAGAGATGGTGCAGGAGTAGTCTTGGTGGAGGCCGGTGTAGTGAGTGTGAGCAGCGGTGATGATGAGGGCCAAGATGACCAGAACTGCCGCTCAGACCCCCAGCCTGTGCCGGCAGCCAGGGTGAGCCCTTCCCACCCATGCTCCAGATGCGAATACAGTGCCTCAGCCCGAGGAGCCTGGGTCTTCCTAGTCCCCAGAGTCCCCGGGCCCAGACCCCTATCGGGCCCAGGGGCAGCGCCTGCTGTGACTGGGGAGCGGCCCTGGCCAGCCGTGAGGCCAGGTAGGCAGCAGCACAGTGCAGGCAGGATTTATGGCCTGCCCGGCCCAGCCCCTGGTGTTCCTGCGGACCTCGTGTTGGATCTGTCCCATTATATGGACAGTTGGGTTTAATAGTCATTGTGCGTTCACTTGGAGCCCAGCAAACGTCGTGGGGCGACACCCCCTCCATGCGAGCCGCCCGCTCCCCAGCCGCACGGCCCATCCGTACAGTAAATTAAAAATATGAATCACTTCTCCCCACTGCCTCCCCAAACGCTCATCTTGTCAGCCTCTGTGTTGCCTTCATTTGTATTACCTTAATTTAATGTTAATTATGGTCTTCATTTACAAGGAACAAGCGGAGCCCTGCTCTGCCAGGGGACCCTCCCACCCCTCCTCCTCAACAGGAGAGGCTGGAGGGGAACGGAAATTTGGGCTGCAGACGGGATGAGGAGGGGCGTGGGGGTGTGAGAGGTGCTCTGGGCCATCTGCAGCTGGTGGCCATTCTGGGAGGGCCTGGGGGGCCCTCACCTCCTCCGTCCACCCGTCTTCACTCACTTGTTCACTCAACAGCTACTTACTGAGCAGCTAGTATGTGCCAGGGAACCGAAGACCAGAGAGACGCGCGACCTTCCGTCTATGTCTATCGGGGACAACGGTGTCACCTCGCCATGCCTGCGGTCAGTGTGCCAGAAAGCAGCCCCAGGAAGGCAACCACAGTCCAGGGGGACGGACAGCCGCGCAGAGGGCCCTGGACCCAGCCAGGCCTGGGAGTGCCTTTTGGTCTCCCCACGCTCTCCCGCGGCGGACTGGCGGGCCTCGGGCCGGGCAGCAGGGCCCAGGAGCACACGGGTGACTCCTGGCCTACACTGTCCCCGGCACGGCCCTCCTGGCCCTGGGTCCTCTCTCACGCTGCCGGTGGAATGCAGCGTGTGGGGCTCCACACGTGTTGGTGGCAGATGTCACACAGGGAGCTGGCCCAGGGCCGCCGGCACCGGGGCCGCCAGGAACCGTCCTCATCCAGCGCTCCAGCTGCGAATCGCCTGCAGATGGCTGTTGGGAGCGCGGCGCGAGCGACGCCGACCCCGGCCCGGGAACCCAGGCCCAGGCCTACACAGGGCGTCCCCGGGCTCTGTGTGCGCGTTCGCAGCGCGCTCGGCAGCCCGTGCCACCCCCCGCGCTCCGTCGGCGGCGCTGATGACATTGGCGCGGAGAAAAGTGATGACAAATGCCCGGTATCAGCGAACGAGGCCGATGACAAATGGGCGGGCGCCCGAGCAGCCCCATTACGCTGTAATAACAGAAGATGGATGGCCCCGCGCCCCCCACCCCGCGGCCGCGCGGGAACGGCCGAGCCACCGCGCCAGCCGCAGGGAGCTTCGCCCGCTGCCCATTGCGGGGCCGGGGAGCCCGCGGTCGGGAACAAAGCGCCCCTCCAGGGGGCGCGCTTCAGGCGGACGCGCAAACGGAGCCCGCACGTGCCCGCGCCTGCGGCCCTGCACCCGGCACCGGCAGCTCGCGCGGCTCAAGCCCGACCTCGCGGGACCACACGGGCACACACGCCTCGCGCCACGCGAAAGCACACATCCGCCAGCCGAGGTCCGCGCGCTCCGCCACGTGTGCCCACCCCCGTCCCTGCCCGGCCTACAGAAAGCACCTCGATGCGCGCGCAGGCCTCGCTCAACACGGCTGCGCGCGCAGGAACGGAGTCGGTGCGCGCACACGCAGCCCTCCCCTGCACCAGGCACACAGTGCGCGGTGCCCAGACACGACCGCAGGGTGCCCTGAGCCCAGGGCCTGGCGTCCACGCGGTGTTGGCTGCGAGCAGCACCTGGGTCTTCCAGAGGCCAGGTTTACCGGATGGGTCCAGCGGGCCGCCCGGGAAGCACACGGCGATTTGTGCATTGATACAAATGTTATTTGGGAAGCGGAGAGTCCGCATCCTAGAGATGACAGCCAAAGGCAGGGGGAATTTTCTAGAGGAATTTCATTCTGGGCGCAACTAGGAACACTGGGAAGAGCAGGGGAGGTCTAAGGGGTACAGAGGCCGGCGACGACGGCACTGGGTGAGTGTGAGGCTGGGACCCCGTCAGGGCTGAGCCGGGGAGCAGGAGGCCATGCCATGCTGACGCCACTGCATGTGGCCTGTGCCTTCCCTCGGGCCTTGGATTTCAAAGAACCTGGTGCTCGGTTTAATGCTCTGTTGTCTTGAAATTCTTTGTACTTTTTTTTGGTACTGGGAATTGAACTCAGGGCCTTGCCAGACAGGCGCTTATGCCGCTGAGCTACGTCCCCGGCCCGTTTGTACTTTTTAAAATAAGGACACCTGTTCCTTTATTTTGCATTTGCACCAGATCTATGTAGGCAGACCTGGTCTGCAGCCGGAGCCGAGCGTGGGGGTGGGGGGTGAATTTGGTTCGCCCGGGGCCTGCTCTGGAGGAGGGAGAGGTTGAGGCGAGGGCGAAGATGTGGGGTCCTCACCCCAAACTGCTGCTTTCATATCCCTCTATTGCTCCTGCCTGCAATGTGCCCACCCCACCCGGCCCGGGGCAGGCGTACCTCTGCGATGCACCTACATATATATTGATGCAGCTACATATCCGGGGCCCAGCACAGGGTCGACCTTCAGCACTTGTTTGTTGAATGGATAAGTGCACGGGTGGACGTGTCTGGGAATTCCCTTACACATGCACGGTGGAAGCACCCCGTGTCTCCCCATGAGGGCACACAGGCCCGCTGTCCCTGGCCCAGATCTCCTTCCAGGCCACTCCATCACGGTGGTAACTGGGGGACAGAGTGGCCTTGCCCCGTAGCCTTCTCACTGGGGGTTCTCGCTGCAGACCGGGCTGGGAAGGAGCTGAGGGTGAGGCAGTAAGCGAAGGAAGCCAGGCCCGGGGACCGGGGATACGGGGGGTACGGGACTGCACTTCTCCGACCTCGCCCTTCGCTTGGATCTTGGCGCAGCACTAGAGGATGCAGGCGCGTCTGCCTTGGGGCCCGGGAGGGCGCTGGGGGACGCCTCCCTCCTGCCCACTCGGGCTCCCCGCGGCCTCCCAGCCCGGGCGCCCGCTCCCAGCGTGAAGGGGGCGCGGGCCGCGCGCAGGTCCGCCCGGGTTAGGCAGCCAGAGGGCGGCCCGGGGAACCGGGCAGAGGTCTGCCCGCTCCGCAGCAGGGCAGCGTCCTCCGCGTCTGGGTCTGCGGGCCGCGCTCTCGCGCCGGCCCTGCCCACTCCGTCTTGCCAAGTCCTGCAGACCCGCGTGGGCCTGGCTCACGGAATCCGGCCTTCCGCAGCCGCTGCCCCCGCCGGTCCCTGGGGTCGGCGGCCCGGGAAGGAGGGGCGGGGTCGGGCCCTACCCGGCTCCTCCCCCGCCCCGCCCCTCCGCCTCTCCGCCGGTCCTCGCGCGCCCTCTGCTGGCCGCTCCGAGAGCTGCGCGGCCAGCCGCGTCGCGACCCGGTCTCCACGGGGCTGCGGCAGGCCACTGTGGGCTCCTCCGGAGGCTCGGGGAGGACACCGGGACTGAGGGCGGATCCGCGCCACTACCCCCGGGCGCCGGGGTGCCTCTCCGGGCCGCGGGTCTGCCTCCTCGGGCCTGCGGCAGGGGATCCGGGCTGAGTTGTTCTCCCGAGTGGGGACGACCTGGGCGGGAGCCGCGCCCCGAGCGGAGCCGGGGGAACTAGCCGGGCCTCCTGAGTACCGGGGGTCCGCGCGAAACCCGGCTCTGACCGCGCTGTGTGACCTCGGACGAGCGAAGTGCCTCTCTGTGCCTCGCGGGGACACGACAACGACCTGAAAGCGGCGTGGTGCGCGCGGAGCCAGGTTGAGTGTGGACTGGAGTCAAGCCCGTGAACGCCGCTAAAGCTTTCCTGAAGTAAACCCGACATACGGGGCCGCCACCCCGGTCACCTCCCTGAGTCCCCTCGTTAACTGCTTCCTCCGCCTCCTAAGGAGCTGCGCCCCCCAGTGGGGATCAAAGCATCTTCCCGGGCCCTCCAGGCACCAGGCTCAGAGGCTCCGCCGCCCGGCAGCGCAGGTAACGCGGCTGCGAAACCCGGTCAGATCCGCCTGTGCAGGGGGCGCAGCTGCAAGAGAAACCGTCCAAGGTTTGGGCCAGGTAAACAGGCGGAGCCTGAGCGCTCTGGGGCTCTGGCCCCCGGGAGGCAGCTCCCGTCAAGTTAGAGCCCTGGCCTTCCAGCGTCTCTTCCCAGAAGCTTCCTTCAGGCACCCACCCTCGCCCTCAGCACCTGCGTGACTCAGCCCCCCACACCTAGCTGCGAGCACTTGCACGAGCCACAGGCGCTTCTGGGGGGCGAAGGCCTGGTGGGCTCCCTGAGCCGGGACGCCCCGTCCCGCGGGCTGAAATCCAGGGCTGTCCTCTGGCCTCCGGGACGTTGGCTCCACCCACTTCGTGCCCCAGCCGCAGACTCGCTCCCTGCGGTGGCAGGACCGCGGGCCCTGCCTCCGTGCTGGCTGGCAACCTGGTCTGCTCCTCGGGGACCCTCTGGCCCTTCTGCGTCCATTCTCTCCGACTGTTCTGCTGCCAGCTCAGGAAAATCCTGGGCCTCCGAAGGGTTCCCATGGCACAGGCCGGCCAGATAGTGCCCTATGCCACGGCTGCAGCACACCGAGGCATCCCCTCTTCTCACGACTGGAGGTTTCGCCCACACTCAAAGAGGCAGGAGAGAGCTGGATGCAAGGGTCTCCCGGAGCCCCCTGCCCCGGGGTGAGGCAGCATCTACCTAGAACTGGTTCTCCTGGCCTCTGTGACACACTGCTTCAGCCCTCCAGCCTCGGCTCTCGGTTTCCCCAGTAAATGGGGCAAGGGGCTGGGTGAAACCCGAACCCCCGGGTCTCACTGACTGATGCAGCAGCACAGGGGCCCTAACCCAGGACTGGGAGCTGCACTGCCCGGGAAGCGGGCGATAACGCTGCGCCCCGCCCACTACGGCTCCCAACGGCCACCCACAGCACACGCGCAGGTTCAGGGTCCACTGCCCCGCGAGGCTATGGGAGAGTGCAGAGGCCACTTCTCCTCGGTGAGGTGCACAGGCAAGGTGGCCTTTGTCTGGTGGGGGCAGAGAGGGCAGAGAGCAGGCTGCTGGGCTGCGTCTCGATTCCAGCGGGCCCCAGTCCACCCTGTGTAGCCCCAGCTCCAGCCCAGCCTTCGGTCTCCAAGAGGCCTTGCAGGGCTCCTCCAGCACCTCCCATCCGCCTTGCTGGGCAGGGGTGGTGGACCTCAGTTCCCCAGACCCTCTGTGAACTCCTGTCAATTCCTGGGTCATCTCCCTAAAAGAACAGGGCCCCATCTTCCACCCAGGCGGCCCTCCTGCCCCTGGGGTTCCTGTCCATGGGGCACACAGCTCCCCTTGGGGTCCCTGCCCGAAGGCTCCTGCCCAGGCCAGCAGAGGGGCTGGAAGACCTCCCCAACTGCATGCGCTGGGGAGCTGGGTAAGAGGTGGGAAAATGAATATTAATTTATCATGATTAGGCAAATCCGGCAGGGAGAGCCGATTCAGGCGGAGGAGGCTAAAAAGATGAATTTCAGCAATAAAATTAAATAAGGACGGACGGGCAGCCCCTCCTCCCTCCTGCTTTGCTGATCTCTCTCTTTCTTACAATTTATGAGGCCAATTATGAAGATGAGGTTGGAAGTTCCCGGAACTTCACTAAATGCAAACGGCGGTCCCTGCTGTTCCCATCAAATTAATTAACCGCACGCTAGTGATGGCCGCTCAAGGCTCATGCAAGCGGCCACCCTGCGGCCTCCTCTGTGGACACAGGGCCTGGAGCATAGTCCCTGCCCTGGGCCTGCCTGAGGCCTTGACAACACGGGCCTACACCCCCAGGCCTGGGTGAACAGGGACACACACACTCAGATATGAAAGTCATGAACACACAGGCCACAGACACAGGGCCCAGGAGTACATCAGGCACACAAACGACCAGGCAGCCAAACACAGGCACACTCCCAGGCTACCCACACGTGTGGGGAGGGAGAAGGTGTGGGCCCAGGGATGCCCGCTACGTGGAGGGCTGTGGGCTGACTCTGCTGGGGCCAGGCCCAGGTCCAGCAAGCAGAGGCACTGCCCAAGCCACTCAGGCAGTGAGGGGTGGCCTCTGGGGCCTCCCTCTGGTTCACTCTCCAGTGGCATCATCCTCAAGAAGCCCTAGGGTGCCGTCAGGGATGACCCCTCTAGGTCTCCTGCTGGGCTCAGCCTCAGCACTGGCTCCTGGAGCGGAGAATGGTGCTGGGGAGATCTGGCCCAGAACCTGGGGGCCTTTGGGGTTTCATCCCTGAGGGTCCCTGACTTCCACAGCTCAGAGCCAGGGCTACCCAGGGTTCTCCACAGGGCAGAGTGGACACTGGCAGAGGACTTGGTGTTGAGCTTCTCCTGGGCTGCTCTGCATCCCATATGGCTCTGCACTCTTGAGGGACTGGTCACCCCATGCTGTGGCTTTCACACGATGTCTCCCTCAGTGGAGGGGTGAGGCAGGCTGAGGCCAGGCCTTCCAAAGCCCTTTCCCTGTACGGCAGCAGCAATGCTGGTTCTGCAGCAGCAGGCCCAAGGGCAGCCCTGTGAGCTACAGAACAGGACACAGCGGGGCGGTGACCTTGCAGTGCCCACGCCGGGTGCCAGCTGGGAGGTTCCACCTCTGTCCCTGTATCTTCTCTCCTCTCCCTGAGCCGCCAGATCCTAGGTGCAAACCTGGTCTACAGGGCCGGGATGTAGCTCAGTGGCGTAAGTGCCTGTCTGGCAAGCACAAGGTCCTGAATTCGATCCCCAGTATGGGGCAGGGGGACAGTCTACCTGGTTCCCTTTTGGGACAAGGCTGTGCCAACTCCAGGAAGAGATCAGGCCATTGGCTGCCAGGGCCAGGCTTGGGCAGAGCAGCCCGGGCAGGCCCTGTTCCTGGGGTACAGTGTCAGAGGGCAACTAAAACTAAAGGAGGTGCAGGCTGAGCCCTAGCAGTCAGGAGGGAGGGCAGAGCCCAAGGCGCCCCCAGGCACCAGGCCTTCCCTTCCTGAACAGCAGCTGCACTTCAAAGGACCGGAGGCCCCAGCAGGACACAGGGGCACTGCCCTCTGGTGCGATGTATTCGCAGCAACCCCACCACAAGCCTACTGCCCTAACACGCACACACAGCACCTCACAGGTCTGCGGGTCCAAAGACAGACACAGGTGTCACTCGAGTACGCCAGGTGCTGCGAGGCTGCTCCCTCCTGGAGATGCAAGTGGGGTCAGTCCTGTCTTCTTCACCTGCCACAGGCTGCTGCACTCCCAGCTGCTTTCCCCCTTTCTCCGCTGTCCAGTCGGGAGCCTCACACCTCCCCGCACACCCGCCTCTCAGCTCTTACAGACCCTTTTACCATGAGCCCACTGGATAATCGAGAGGCTCGCCTTGTCTCGGAGCGTAATCACAGCTGGCTCTAGGGCTGATAAACAGCCAGCAGGTACCACCCCAGCACGGGACCCTGGAGGGCAGGCATGCTCCCTCCAGGCCATGATTTTCTGCTGCCCTTGCCAGGCAGTCAGATCAGGAATCTGTATGGCTTGAGGGCATACCCCAAATTCTGAGTCTCCTTACATAAAAGGTGAAGGCTGATGGGAAGCGTATCAGGCACAGGATCGGCCACTGAGTTCAGTGTGCTGTGGACTGGGCCCTTCCTGTGTACAGGGAGGGCTTGACTTGACCAGGGGACCAGCCCTCACAGCAGGCCCTCTGGTCCCCAGCTCACGGCCTGGAGCTGCAAGGGCACTGAGGGGAGCACAACTCCCACATGGAGACTTAGCCCAGTCTTAGGCTTCTGTTGCTCCCAACCCTTGCTGAGAGAAGGGGCAGGCACTGCAGAGCAACAGCCCTTGTAAGCCCAGGGGCCCAGGGAGTCCTCAGCTCCTCTCCCGGCTGCTCCAGGCCACTGAGGCCTCCTGGGAGCCTGCGCAATTGGTTTGCCTGGGACCAGACCTCTGGCCGTGGATGCGGTCAGTTGACCCCAAGAGGAACAGCTCTCCAGACGCTGGAATCTGGGCTTCAGAGCAAGGCCCGCTCAGCTGCAAGGGTCACATGAGTGCATGTGCTGCGTGTTTTGATGGGGTCTCACCAAACTGCTGGGGCTGGGCCCAAACTCTCAATCCTTCTGCAACAGCCCCTAAATAGCTGGGCTTACAAGCAGGCACCACCACATCCAGCTGGGCCCCAGGACTGAGACCAGGACAGTGGAGGGCAGCTCTGGAACTCCGCAGGCTGCTGACAGACACAGAGTTCTGCACCTGAGTACACATCTCCTCATACTCAGCACACTCACGGAGGGTGCCAGCCCCAGGGCCCAAGCTCAGGTCAGAATCGCCCCATCAAGGGGCAGCTCCAGAATCCCTGCATTCCAACAAGACAGGCTTCTCTGCTCCCTGGGCCCACCGGACTCCAGTGTTTCTTTCTAGGTGCTACAGTTTGGCCCACCTGTCTTGCCTAGGTGGAAGGGGTTGGGCTGAGGGGCTGCAGCGCTCACACACACTAGGCAGGCTGTTTCCAATGCACTTTACTGGGCCCCTGGGCCTTCAGACACTGCCCTACCACAGCCGGGGCACCCGCTTCCCGTGTAGCTCCGGCTGCACAGGAAGCAGTTGAAAGGAGGGAGAGTGTATGGACTGGCTCATCCTCCCCCTCTGGAGGGTCTTGGCTGATGCTAGACCACAGCTGCTCCCTTCTCCTCCAGCAGCCAGACCCTCCTCAGGGAGGGAAGGGGATGCACAGGGAGCTGGCTTCAAACCATAGGGCAAGGGCTATGTGTGACATGGGCCAGCACTGCCGCCCAGACGTGGAAGTGTGCAGAGCTCCACTAGGGGCAGCCTCAAGCCAGAAGAGATCTCGCACCAGGAGCTGGGCCTGCTCCTTCCCTCACGGGGAGACCAGGCGCAGGCTTCCCAGAATACCACAGCTGGGGGATGGAGGGGTGTGGGGTGGCCAGGGGTAGCCCTCAGCCCTGGTCACCAGTCCCGCTCAGCCGGCTCCCGGTAGGGCAGACCTAGGAGCTGGAAGACGTCCTTCTCCGTTGGGGTGGGCAGCACTCGGCCAGGCCCTACCTTCCAGCCTTGCGGGCTGCGGGCCACAGCCATGAGCGCATGCTCTGACAGGCTCATTCCCTTGGTCCTGGCCAGAGCCCGCATGGACCGGTTGAAGTGGGCCGAGCCGGTGAAGTAGAGCAGGGCACAGGCAAACTCACTGTAGGGCACCACAATGATGTCCAGGCGCCGGTGCCGCCGCCCTGGGCCAGGGAGCTGGCACACACCCAGGTACTTCTGCTGCTGGCCACTGTCCTCCTGGCCCACCAAATCGTCTGTGAGGAACCCTGGCCAGCACAGAGAAGTCTGGGAGGACATGGCCAGGCCTGGCCTGCCTCCCCTCCTGGCCTCTGGGTCCCTGCACCCCGCTCCCAGCCCGCCTATGCCAAGTGACCACGCCAGGGTGCCCAAGGCCCGAGGCACAAGGCGGAGTAAGAACCTGCGCACCTACCAGCAGGTTTCTCCTCAGAGACTCAGCCTGGTGGCTGGGGGTTCCCACCCGCCAAACCCTCTCTCACCCACCCACGGTGCTGCGTATACCTTGCTGCCTCAGTTTGTCCAGGAGGCGGCTGAAGATGCCCCGGTGGGACCTGCCATCTGGATGAGTGACGAGCACATCCACATCTCCGCACGTCAGCTTCCCGCGGCGGTAAGAGCCACATGCCACACATAACAGCCCAGGACTGAAGGCCTGGGCTGCCACCCGGACCTAGACGCAGGGAGAGAGATGAGGGCCCCCCCATGGTGGCACAGCGCCTGCCTGGAGCCAGGGGCCTGCGCTGTGCCCTCAAGCCAGTCACCAGGGCTGCTGCAGCTGAGGGAATCCACTGGGGGCACCTCTGCTCCCAACCACCAGGGCAAACAGCGAAGTGCATGCCTGGGCCACCAGCCTGTGAGAGCAGAGGGCACTACTTCCCCTCGGCCCTGGCCCAGGCACGGGTCTGTGCAGTCCCACTGGGCCAGGGGCTGGTGCCAGGAAGCACTCAGCCAGGTGCTGGCGGCCCAACCTGGTACAGATCTGGAGCAGAGGGCAGAGGTATGAGTGGGGGCTGGAGCCTGAGTAGCAGGCCTTCCAGAAAACAGAGCACAGAAACAGAGCTGGACCTGTGGGAAAGGAAGAGCTGGAGGCAAGGGTGGGCCAGCGAGAGCCCTGCCCACAGCCTGCCTGGACTGGTGAGAAGCGGAGGGCTGACCCAAGTCCCTCAGGGAGAGAAGTAAGCCCATTAGCCTCCAGCCCAGATGAGGGGGCCTTTCATATGCAGATACAGCCCTGCCTCCACCCCGGACACAGATCTCTGGGGTCCTGGATACCAGCCAGGGCACCTCCAAAGACACCTCAATTCCTCAACAGGCAGGCTCTGCTAATGCCCTTAGGCCCTTGTCAGGTCTCCTAGGAGAACAGGAGGAGGAGGAGGCCTTGAAGAGTAATTCCATCAGACCCCTGATGCTGGAGCCCTACGTGGGCCCTGGAGGGCCACGGGGGGGGGGGGGCTCCTCTGTCCCCACAGGCTGGGGCTGCCAATTAGCTGGAGCATTCTCCATGCCTGGACACCGTGGCTGAGTGGCAGTGTCACCACCAGCAGCAACACCTGCACACAAAGAGGCCTGTCTACCCATCTACACCTGCTCCATG